>OY821520.1:110330707-110930707 GCA_963682025.1 Cordilura impudica
CTGGCCGTATGTCACGAGCAACACGAACAATGTTGGCGTCCAAGGCGTCAATTGTTGCTGGTTTACTAGCATAAGCCAGTGACCACAGGAAATAATCGAGAGGTGTCAAATCGCACGACCAGGAAGGCCAATTGGCAGGTGCATTTCTCGAAATCAATTTATCGTCAAATTTTTATTTCAATAAGTCGATGGTTGCTTTCGCCGTATGGCACGTAGCGACATCCTGTTGAAACATCTTCTGGCCCTGATCAATTTCATCCATCTACATTGCCCATTATGCGAGCCCTGCCTTCATTTTTGAAGAAATAAGGTCCGACGATGCCTCGAGCTTGTAAGCCGCACAAACAATGCATTTTTTTTTTGATGTAATGGACTTTATAGGGTCTGTTGTATATTGTTGAGTGAGACTCCATATGCGGCAGTTTTGTTTATTAACAAATCCGCTACGCCAAAAAAGAGCCTCATCGCTGAACGCGATAAAACATTGGATTAGTTCCCAACTGCTCTAGAGCCCAATCGGCGAAAGAACGACAGATATGAAGGTCTTGTGGCTTTAATTTCTGCTCAGTTGGATCTTATATGGGTGTAGGCCAAGATTTTTGCGCAAAATTTCCCAAATAGTGTGTCCATTCCCAATACCTACGACCGACGACGAATCGATAAATTTGGGTCTTCTTCCACACTTTCGTTTACAGCGGCGATACTCTCTTAACCCTGCACCGTCATCCTTCGTCAAAACGACGACACGGGATCTCTTTTTCGAGTTTATTCATATTTTTATTGTTTGTTTCGATTTCATTTTTACGTTGAAACAATAAAAAAATGATTTGAATTTCTATTAATATCAATTGAAAATTACCTAAGTGTAAAAATTAAATCAATTTTGGTCAAAACTTTTGCTCACGATATTTTTTATAGCAACTCGAAATAGATCGTAGTTAAAGTGACGAAGGATGACGTTAGTGTTTAAAAAATAAGGATGACTTTCTAGGGTTAAGTACGCACATTCCTTCCTTACTGCATCATTTAAAGATTATATGGGCCAGAAAATCGAAACGATTATTTGCGCCAGAAAAATCACAAAGTCGTCTATATTTGCGCGAATTCATAACTAATTTTCAAAGTAAATTTGGATAATTAATCTATTCGCGACGATTTGCCAGATCATAATGATGATATATGTCGAGAAGTGAACGCAGTATGGCAGTTCGTTTGACAGCTAAACCATTCGTAAGTTCTATATGAGTAAAAAAAAAACGCCCTGTATTTGAGACTCCTTCTACGGGAGCACTGCAAACTGTGAATTACTTCAAAAACTCAATCTGCTTCACATTCAAAATTTTGTTATCATTTTCTAGATAATTTTGATCATCTTCATGATTATATATTTTTCCAGGCTTCGAGCAGGAATATGAAATTTTTCGTTCTTTCTGAACGGAATTTTGACAGGAGGTAAGCATAAACAAAATGTAATAAGCTTAAAAAATTAGAAGTTCTTTTGCAGTTGCAAACATGGTTGTTTTCAATTTCACAATTCTTAATAATTGACAGAAAACAGCTGATTGCTACTGTTGCACTGAAAGGTACTTTTGTGCTTTTTTTTCTTCAAGAAATATATGAAAATTTTCTGCTAAGGTTCCTTAGCAAGCTGCATACAGCTCTTAAGAACAGAAATAATTAAAAAAAATCTTTACTTATAGGAAAAATCTGGAAATCTGAAAAAAAGCCGCCAAATACTGGTCTACGAGTTAGTGGATTTATTGATAATTTTAAATTGTTATTCTAGTCCGGTTAAAAGGTTAATCGATATTGCAATCACTAATACAGACATATTAGCCTATAATAAGTACAATTATATCTACATTATCATTCCTGTTTCAAACAATATTCTTTTCTAAGTTAACGAAAATTTCGTTGAGTTTATCACAATAATTTAATATTTGCAAATTAGTTGGCCCATAAAATATTTCAACAATAAAATTTACAATTCTTCATAAGAACAAACTCTTTTTCAAGTGAATGAAACCCTTGTCAGGTATAAAGAATATATAAAAACATTGACAAAGTAATCAAAAAGAACTCCGAGGATAACAACAGACAGGGAACGAATAAATGTGCAAATAACCATTCAAGCAATTTTTTGATTCAATTCAGTGGAAAAAATTAATGGATTTTATTTATGCCAAACTCAGCAGAAAAACAGAACAAAAACATCTTATATTCCCAACCAGTAGAATAACAAACATAAAACAGAAAAAAACATAAAGAATCAAAATAGGGAATTATAATAATGGACCTGTTGCATGTTAAAAGCAAAAAATGTAAAAAATAATATGATATTTGGAATGACGTGAGTAGATTTATTTTTTCTTTATAAAAGTATATTTTTCTTATTTCTTATTGAGAACAAAATAATAAAACACGTGTCCGTAAATACAATAAACAAGATACTGCTGCATACATATGCAAATGCGAGCACACATACACACCTTTAAACAAATTTTGTTGGACAACAAACACTTTACTTATGAATATATTTATTTCATTGTCATTTTTTGTATTATTTAGATTGGAATACACAACAATACAACAACACGTTCAAATAACAGGAGTTCAGCTTTAAAAGCAACCAGGGGTTTTAAGTAACCAACCATTATTTCACAACAACAATAAAATACATGAATAAACAAAACAAAACAACACAACATAACATAACAACAACAACTTTACTTTTAACGCCTACATTTAAGAAAAATGTTAAAGGGAAAACAGTTTATTTAACAACAAGTAAAATACTTATTTACCACCACTACTTACAACAATAAATAAATGCTGTTGCTTGTTTATGTTTCCAACAGCTGTTATATACGTACTCAAACTAGGACATATCCAAACAGGATACAAACTTGTGTTAGAGGAGGGATTGTAATGCTTTGAAATCCATGAAACCGAAAATTTTACAAAACAACACAAACTCACGTTTTAGTTTATTAAGAGCATCAAAAGAGCACATACAGACTTAAGACCTCACAAAACATGTTTAGTTTTATGTGTGTATTTGGGTTGTTATTGTTATATTTTTGGAAATAAGTTTGTTAATACTCGTATACACAATACGATATTTGATTAGTTGGTACCTGAGATGAATACTATAAGGAATTTTTTTAAATAAGCCCAGCAAATACAGGTTAAATGCAAAGATTACGTCATACAGAACTATATATAGAATCGGTCTCGAGGAACGACCTCTAGTTTGGGGCTAGTTACAGTTTGAACGTTTGACAATTTGATATAATCTGATTAGTAGAATAACTCGCTGAATAACCACCACCCAGCAAAAAAGAGCATCCCTGTCATAGTACTCAATATATGTGATATTAAAAATTGACCACTAAAAATATCAACAACAAACATGTATAGCCTATAGTTCCTTCCAGACACACAGTAAGACTATATAAAAATTTCAGGTTGATCCGTCCAATGGTTTAGGCTCCTATAAGCTACAAACATATAAACAAACATACACGGATACTTTCTTGTGACCTCTTCTGCACTTTTAGTTACCAACCGATTTTGAAAAAAAATATACCATTTGAAAGGCATTTCCTTACAGATATGCACCATCTTTACAGACGTACACCATCTACTACATTTTTTTTTGAGTTATAATCATTTAAAGTTGCTACTAGTTGCTAATAATTGTGTAGAATTTTGTAATTGGCTAAAATTTATTAGCATATCTATAGGCTCTTACAAAATTATTCAATAACAAACCCATTAACATATCTTCTGTGTGTTCAGCAAATATTTATGATTAAATTTAATTAATTTTGTGATTGAGTTTGAAATTGTTCAGGCTCAAGATCAAATGTTTTTACTTTAAATAAAGCAAAAGCATTAGCACATTTGTTTCAAAAATTGATCTATGTATATTCTGCATGGCAGGTTATACAGCTGTTTCGGGAAGAGTCACCAACCCTCATCATTTGATCTGGAGCCTGAACAATTTCAAACTCAATCATTAAATTGATAAAGATCGAAAATAAGATTTTTTATTTTTATAAAAAATAATAAAATTAAAAATACGGAGAGCACGCCGTTAACGCTAAATGTAAGTTTAGCAAAAACAAATTGTTTTTCTTGTTTTTCAAGACAAAAACAAACATGTATATTGTAGTATGCAATGTGTACTCGTATACAATCATATTTGTTTCAAAGTTGTTCTATTTTTAGTTTGTTATATTGGAAGAGGCTTAAATAGTATAACTTTTGCTTGAATTCTTATTTGGTTGTTTTCAGCAAATATATATGAATTTAACTTTTTACCAAACAAACTATCTACTGCTTTTGGTTACTGATGAGGGTTGGTGACTCTTCCCGAAACAGCTGCATAACCTGTCATGCAGAATATAGATCAATTTTTGAAATAAATGTGCTAATGCTTTTGCTTTATTTAAAGTAAAAACATTTGATCTTGAGCCTGAACAATTTCAAACTCAATCATTAAATTGATAAAGATCGAAAATAAGATTTTTTATTTTTATAAAAAATAATAAAATTTAATTAATTTTATTAAAAAATTCACAATTTAATGCAGTTTTTTTTAAATATTCAAAAATTTTTTATGTTTACAGATTAAAAAATATAGAAACGAAAAAGTTGAGTGACAAAATAAAATTTCCTAGAATTTGCACTCGAATTTCAAGTGCTGGGCTCTACTGGAATATATAGATAGAATGAACCTTGAATTTGTTCAGCACATAACTCGAAAAAAGCACAAAAAACATCATAACGCCCGAGGAAATATTGATATATTTGTATGAGCCCGGAATTAAAGGGCAGTCGACTTTATGACTTTTGCAACTTAAGCCAAATCCAAGCAAATGCTTGGCTGATTCTTTGGATGCAATATATATTTTTTTTAATGACATACTGCCATTTGTTTGTAAACAAAATGTAAACAAAATGTAAAGAAATATATAGTAAACAAAACTAGCAGATTCCAGCACTCGAAATTCGAGTGCAAATATAATACAATAAAGACTCTAAAGGTATGCTTCACAATTCAACTCATTTTAAATGAAGAAACCAAACTCAACACAACACAAACACATTAACAAATTTAATAAACACACACATAGCATTGTATAATTTTATGTATGTGTTAGTAGCAACTTTAAACGATCATAACTCCAAAAAATATTCCAGACGATGAAAATCTGTAAATCTGGGTAACAGCTGAAAATAAATACCTTTCCAATAATATAAGTTTGGTCAAAATCGGGATAAAACGGTAGAACAAAACATCGGTAACAAAAAATCGCCTAGCTTATTAATATTATAGATATATGAAAAAGTAAACAATTTGATAAACTTATTAATGTATTACAACATTAGAAGTGTCTCCACATATTAGGTCATATCTTGGCACAATGATGTCCATGGTTTAGTTTGTGAATGAGTGTAATTTCAACAGACATACGGACATATCCCATATTGACTCGAGTTGTTACAAGGATTAAGAATATATATACTTTATTAATTTTTCGATGCTTTACAAACGGAAGGGTAAACTTATATATATCCTTTGCATACTGGTGTGGAGGGAGGGTATACCAAGTGAAGTCATTCCACAAAAATTACTTTTTCCTTGCTTACAAAGAGAGAATTTCTGTCGAAGTATAATTGAGAATATCCAAAATATTTTGGGGAATTACAATTTGAAATATAAAATTGAAACAAAATTTAAAAATACTTTAATATAAAAAATTGATGCGAGTATAAAAATAGAAATTAGTTATTGACATATGGATAATTAATTCTAACAAAGAAAAAGACACATCCAGGTATTATTTCTAGGATTTGGATATGATGAAAATTTGGATCATAATCAATGAATTTAACAAGTATTAGTCATAGTATGGAAGTAGTGTTTCGTGGATCCTGTGAAGCACATTTTAACTAGTTCTTAAGATGTCATGATATGTCACTTCCTTGAATTAATTTTTTTTTAATTACGTCGTGATATTTCTACCAATTTAAACTTAATTTTTAAACTTTATTCTTAATAGATACTTATCTTTAATTTTCCTAATATAAACTTTCATAACTCACAACCAGTTTATCCTCTCTATTAAGTAATTATATTTTTTTTTCCAATTACAAGTTTATGTATGAGGAGTTTCATGTCAAGTGACCCAACTTTTGAAACCGATATCTTCCGATCGGGCTGAAATTCGCACCAAGGTTAGTCCTATTGGATAGTAGTTTAAACACAATTTTTCCACAATGTCAAAATTTGACATTTTGGCCAAACAGGTTTTTTTCTCATCCATGTAACTTAGTACCTATTGTTCTTGGCAAAATTTGTCCCATATAGTTTAGATAGCTATTTCTTCAATCATTAGAAAAAAAAACATTTTTTGACTTTTTTTTTGCAATAAAAAATTTGTTTGACTTTTTTTCTCTTTGCTCAAAACAAAGCTTAGGTTATTTCCTTTAAGAGCTTTTTGGTTGCTTAGTGGGATGCGAGTGGGATATCTATCAAAATAAATGTTTTGTAACTAAAGACAACGGTTTTTCAATTTTTAGCATATGCACTATTTTGAATTTTTTCCTATTTGTGTATTAGTGTTTCTTAAATCTTACAAATAAATCTTATACTGAGAAACTAGACAAATTAACCTTTCCGAAGATATGTAATATACCTAATTAAAATTTGATACCCTCGATACTGTAATACCCACAATATGTTAACCTCAGGAAAAATATCACTTTTTTCTATAGAAATGTTGAAAAATAATTTTTTTTTTAGATTCATTTATATCATAACTATTTTTATACTTAATTTATTGAAGCTGTTGAAGTATTTAAGTTTTGTAAATTTTTAAATACCCAGTCTTTCATCAAGCTTATTTATCGCCTTTGTTTGCTGGATCAATGCAGGAAAGAGCTCGGAAAGTTAAAGAATTACGGGATTTGAATAGGAATGAGCCTTGCGTTGAAGTTATTCCAGATGAAGACAAAAGTAATTCTGAGAATGATGACAGAACTGTTGATGATGATGGTGATTCCAACTTTTCGGTAGAAGGTATACGTTCAAAGAATATCATAAGGATTCAGTAGAAGTTCTTGAACAAATAAAAGAGAAATACAAACGTCACAGAGTAGAGCTGAAAGAATTCAACTTCTCGAGCTTGCTCCATCGACATGGTGTTGTGCAAAAATAATGACTGAGTTTGGAACGTCTCAATTTTTTAATTACTCGATATTATAATCCAATACTAATTTGGCAATGTCAATTTCTATTATATTGGTTTAGCTGAAAGTGGTTTTAAACCAAATTCAAAGAATATGTTCCTTTGGGAGCAATACAATAGTTATTCTTTGAGAATGAACACATTTTTTGTATTTTGATATTAAAATAGAAAGAACTGATATATGTATATACATATCTATAATATTAATAGGCAAGGCGATTTCTTGTGAACGATGTAAGTTTCACAGTTTTACCCCGATTTCGACAAAAAATTTATCATCTAAAAGGTATTTCTTTTTCGCTGTTACCCAGATTTACAGATTTTCATCGTCTGGAATAATTTTTTGGAGTTATGATCGTTTAAAGTTGCTACTAACACATACAAAAAAATGCTAGAAAGGTACCAAGAAGTAACTATTGAAAAGAACTGATTTGGATTTGGGATGTTAAAAATTAATGTTTCCCGAGTCATAAAAGAGAACTTCCATCATACATATAACAATTATTTGGGTGTAAAGTTTTTGATGTGTAAACATCTATACGCGCAGGGAGCAAATTTCTAATTCACAATACAATCACAAAAACATCGTAATATGTGAGTGTAAGATCTTACGCGTAACATGTAAGCATTAAGACAAATCGGTGTGACATGATTGTTTGGTGAAAAAATTATGATATGTAATAAGCTTTTTGTCGCTGTTTTCTGCATTTTATTTATTACTAGATGTTTACACATCTCCCCTGTGATCTGACTCACATGATTTTTATACCCTATACCACTATGTGGTTTGGGTATAATGACTTTGTGCTGCTGTTTGTAACAACCAAAAATATTTGACCTAGACCCATCTTTAATTATACCGATCGAATCAGAATCACTTTCTGAGTTGATTTAACAATGTCCGTCCGTCCGTCCGTCCGTCCGTCCGTCTGTGTGTCCATGTAAAGCTTGTAATCAAACTGCAGGTCGCAAATATGAATGTATTTTGATGAAATTTGGTACATAAGCTTTTATCGGCCATTGGATGAACGCTATTGAAATTGGTGAGAATCGGTCCATGTTCAGACCTAGCCCCCATACAAATTACCCATATGAAATCGACATAAATTGCCATAAGATCCAAATTGTCATATAGATCTTACTCAAATTGGGTTTGTATGCGTTCATTACATCCATTAATGAGTAGTCCAAAAATGATCCCTTTGACCCCATATAGAGCTGCTTCCCGATCTTCACTTAAATCTATTAAAAAACAAAAATATTGCACTGATTCTTCTCAAATTTTGTTTGTATATATTTTTGCAAAATACAAGAGACTTTACCAAACATGATCAGGATCGGTCCATTTTTGGACCAAGTCCCTATATAGATATAGCATCCGATATGAACTTTTTCGTATCTGCAGCCAAAAAAATTAATAAAAATCCCACTCAAATTTGGTTTTTGCTTATTTTCTATGTCCAGTTAGTTGGGCCTAAGAGATAGTAGAGACCCTACGCATGGTATAGGGTATCGTATAGTCGGTCTAGACCGACTATAATTTTCTTACTTGTTTTATACTTTTTTTTTTGCTAGACAAATACTTTCCTAACAAGGATTCTGAATACTCTGAACATAAACATTTTAATTCTATAACAAAAAAAATAACTCAAAATAACTTATCATACGAAATGTTTAACAAATAATGCAATTACAATCCTTAAATGTCACAACAAAATTCCATAACATCAACAAAACATATTTTTAAGAAAAAAATCTCTGTCAAGATTGCACAATTTTTTTTTTTTTTATTGTAAAACTAAATTGTAGAAAACAAATTCAGCAGTAAAACAACTTTTGCGTGAATTTTGCAAAACATATGAATAAAAAATAAAATTTTGTACACAAAATGTTTGTGCCCATAACAAAGAATATACGAATGGTTGAATTTTTATACGTCTGTCTGTTTGTATAAACTCTGCATATGGCTACATACTTAAATGAATGGTAGAATATAAAATTTGTTTGCAAATAAAACTTGCAACACAATATTTTACTCGTATGCTGGTTGTGGCCGTGAAGCATTATAAAAATAAAATACATGTGTACGTATCGAAAATCCAAGAACTACAGAATCTACAATAGAAAAAAATTTCCAGCACTGAGCAAAGTTCCCTCTTTAGTTTTTATTATTTTGAAAAATGTTTTTTTTTTATTTTTTATTAAATCCCTTAAGAGTAAGAGAGAGGTTATTTCCGGTGGTGCCTAATGGTGGTGTTAGTTAGTAGTGAAGATGGTAGTATTCCATGTTTGCATGCATCCACTCATTCATTTATTTAAACATACTATTTCATGATGGTGTTTGAGATTAAATCAAAATAAATACTGAAGCATAAATATGTATATGAAAACTACAGCAAAATAAATTATCGAATATTATGAAAAATGAAAATTTTTTTTTGCAACAACAACTGTATTTAAGTTTATAGATGAACGCACACGATATTGTTGTTCACCACAGAAATTTGATTGAAATGCAAAAGGGAGATTTGTATAAAATTGTTGCATGTTGTTCGAAGGACTATTAAAATTAACACGCATGTTGCTGTTAATGAAACCTAGTAACATACAAGCCTGCTAATCAAATACTCTATCAAATTGATTTTCAAACTTATATGTTAAACTCGAGTTTTACTACGAAGCTTAACAAATTTGTATATTCTAGAACAATGATTCCCAAATGGTGGTCCGCGGACCTCCAGGGGTCCGTGGGGGCCTTTTAGGGGGGTCCACGAACTGTTCTGGCAAAAATAACTTTTAAAACGAAATATAAAAAAAAGAAATTAACAGCACTCTTGATAAAGATACCCAACGCATTAAAATAATTTAAAAAAAATAGTTAATTTCATAAAATTATGATAAAAAATTTATTTGTAAAATTTAAATATTTATTTTATAAGCATATAAGTAATTTAAATAAAATACTACATCTCTTGCAATAAAAAGAGCTCTTGATAATTGTGTACTAAAATTGATAACGTACCTGTCGATCAACACTGATATCACATATACCATGTTTACTATCACTAGATAAATCAGTGATTTTGTTTTTGTTTTCATTTCATATTTATTGTCGTTAGTCGTGTGTGTGTTTTTTAACTAGTAATTAAATCCAAAATATGTCAAAAGAAGAAAATATGACGAAAGTTATATGAATTTCGGATTTACATTTGTAAAAAATAACGATATTGTAATCTCTCAGTGTGTAATTTGTTTCAAGACCCTTTCCAATGATGCTATGAAACCAGCAAAATTAGAGAGGCATCTAATTACAAACCACCCACAATTTAAAGATAAAAATGCAGATTTTTTTGCTTCTAAAATCAGATCACTGAATGAAGTAAGATTGGATTCCACAGGTGATTTAAATGTTGAACAGGAAAGGGCTATGGAAGCTTCCTATAAAATAGCAATGTTAATTGCTAAAAACAAAATGCCACGATTGGAGAAGACTTGATCACACCTTGTATTGCCGAAGTTGGTAACGTAATGCTTGATACAGCCAATAAAGATAAGCTGATGAAAGTAGCTCTGTCAAATAACACGTCAAAAAAAGAATTAATGATATGGCACAAAATATTAAAGAGCAGTTATTAGAAAAAATTAAGAATTCACCATTCACTGCTCTTCAATGTGATGAAACTACAAACGTTTCTTATTCAAGCCAACTTTTATTTTATTGCAGATTTATTGCAGAAAATGAATTTTGTGAAGAGCTTTTATTTATGAAAGCGCTGCTTAAACATCAAAAGGAACTGATATTTTTCAAACCCTTTCTGATTTTCTAATGGAAAACAATATTTCCTGGAAAAAAGTAGTGGGAATATGCACTGATGGTGCACCGTCAATGATGGGTTCTCGATCTGGGTTTTTAAAATTAGCCAAAGATATGAATAAAGATATGATTGTGTCACACTGCATAATTCATCGACAATCACTTGCTGCTAAAAACCCTTCCAGATGAACTGAAAAGTGCTCAGCAGACTGTAATAGATGTCGTTAATTTTGTTAAGACCAGTACATTGAGAACTAGAGTTTTTGGAGTGCTATATCAAGATCTCAATGCAGAGCAAACAAAATTATTTTCCACACAGAGGTGCGTTGGCTTTCAAAAGGAAATATGCTGAAAAGGTTGTTTGAATTAAAGATTGAGGTTGAAGTTTTTCTTTTGAAAGAAAAAAGTGGCAATCTTTATGAAAGATTTACGGATGCAACATTTATTTTTTATTGCGCTTACAATACTGATTTTTTTGAAGCATTAAACAACCTTAACTTAAGATTACAAGGCAATAAAATGAATATTTTAATAGCATTTGATTCAATTAATGCTTTTATGTCTAAAATTTTACTGTGGAAAAGTCGTCTTCAAGCAGCTACGCCGAAATATTTATATTTTCAGCTTCTTAATGATATCATGGATTCTTGCGATATCCAACATATAAATTTAAAAAGTGTAATTACAAAACATTTAGATACGCTGCATGATGAATTCACCAGATATTTTCCAGAGTTCCAAACGGAATCTTGGCAAACTAATTTACTTCGCAATCCTTTTAATGTGACTATTGGTGACATACCCGATGCCTTTCAAGAAGAATTAATAGAGCTAAAGTGCAACTCATGTGCAAAAAATGACTTTGGTTCTATGGAAATAGAGGCATTCTGGTTGAAATATTACAAAGTGTATACGCATGTTGAATCCAAATCATTGAAACTTTTAATACAGTTTTCAACAACATATTTATGTAAAACCAGCTTTTCTGCCCTTTTATGCATTAAAAATAAGTACCGCTCACGTTTGGGTGTTGAAGGCGATATTAGATGTGCGCTATCCAAAATATCTCCAAACATTACAGACCTTGTCAAGCAAAAGAATTGTATCAGACTTTAAAAATATAAAACTTATTATACGATATTTTAAATTATATTTTATTTTTAATAGACTTTTATGCTTGTATTAGTTAAAAATGTATTTTGTGTTTCAAAAAAAATTTTGAAGTGACATTTTATATTTCAACTGATTACAAATGTGATCTCATGCATTTATTATTTTAGTTATTATTTCTATATCGATGGCTTAATATAAAGTGGCCCTAACTCGATTTTTTTTTTACTTGAAAGGAGAAGGAAAAGACTTAATAAAATCCGTAAAATTTTAGATACAAAAAAAGTTTTAATGCTATTTTTAATAAATTGTATAAACGGAAATTGTATAAAACTTTTTTTGTATCTAAAATTTTACGGATTTTAATAAGTTTTTTCCTTCTCCTGTCAAGTAACAAAAAATCGAGTTAGGGCCTTTTTACATTAAGCCATCGATATATTTTAATTTTTCTTAAGTATTCCTGAAATGGGATAAATCCATTTATTTTGAAATGTTTTGTTCCTTTTTAAATAAGTGCCTTTTCGAACTTTAAAAGTTTCTGTTTTTTTTTTATTTATTTTTGAATTATAAATCTTTTTTATTTATTAATTTAAACAGATTTTTTTTTTACAAAACTATTTTAAAAATTTTTTTTATTTAGTTTTTAACGATTTTTTAATAATAAACATATTTTTTTCATTATTTTCACATTTGTTTTATTAATTTTTTAAAATAAAAATATTTGGGGGTCCGCGAGCTTGTAAATATGTCTCAACGGGTCCGTGAAGCAAATTAAGGTGGGAACCTATGTTCTAGAAAAAAATGTGGTTATGTAGAATTTGAATTTGTTTTTCTGTTAAAAAACACAAATTATATTAATTTATGCCTCTTCCTTAATCAGCTGCCTAACTGTGTTTGAGACGAAAAGATTATATATAAAAATTAAGAATAATTAATTATGAAAAAGCTTATAAGGAAGGTTTAATGGGCGTCATCCGCAGATCGCGATGAAACTAGGATATATTATAGAACACAAAAACATAAGTAACCCGTATTTTTTCTAGCTGTCCAATTTAATCAGCAGAACTCATATAGAAATAGGACATCATATGAAAGGTATTTGCAAGACATGCACGACCATGCTTAAATGCTCGTTTTATTTAATTAAACTAAAAAATTTTCGGTAGTTTTATGTGGCGCCCCATATGAATTTTGAATTAAAACTCACATATAAAGGGTCCGCCATCTACCGTTTTTTTTCTCCAACTAGTGCTTATTTCGTGAATGGTAACACTTAGCTCATGTCTGATTTGATAGATAATTAATTTTATCCTTCCGCTGAACGAATATGGTTGTTGCTTGAACAACGCTGAGAAATATTGCGACATTACTTTGAAAATCATGGTAATGTTGCAGAATGTGTGCGAAAATTGCGTACGGATTTTGGAAGAAGAGAAGCACCGTCAGCTCCGTATGTTCGTTATCTTGTGAAAAAAGTGAAAGAAACTGGCATCCTCATCGATAAACCAAAGCGTGAAAAGCCAAAAACAGTGCGTACACCCGAGAATATTGTTGCTGTGACAAAAAGTGTGCGTGAAGCGCCATGAACATCAATTCACCGTCGTTCTCAAGAATTGAACATTTCGGAGGCATCATTGGGACGAATTTTGCATAAAGACCTTGGTATGACGCCATACAAAGTCCAATTGGTTCAGGAGTTGAAGCCAACTGACCATCCAATGCGTTTTCGCTTCGCTAAGTGGGCCTGCGATCGACTTACAGAAGATGATTTTTTTGATGATGATGATTTTTTTTCAGATGAAGCTCATTTTGCTCTTGGCGGGTATGTAAACAAGCAAAATTGTCGCATTTGGGGCACAGAAAACCCGCACGCATACATTGAAAAGCCGATACACCCAAAACGAGTCATTGTTTGGTGCGGATTTTGGTCCAGAGGCATAATTGGGCCATTTTTCTTCGAAAATGAGCAAGGAGTGACCGTTACAGTCAATGGCGATCGTTATCGAGCCATGTTGAACGAATTTTTGTTCACAAACATTGAAGAGGAGGATATTGGCAACATTTGGTTTCAACAGGACGGCGCTACGTGCCACACAGCCGAAGCTACACTCGATGTTTTGCGCCCTGTTTTTGAAGATCGCATTATCAGCCGCAGAGCTGATGTCGTTTGGCCACCTCGGAGCTGCGATTTGACACCGTTGGATTATTATATGTGGGGTGCCCTCAAAGACAAGTATTACGCCAACAAGCCAGAGACAATTGACGCTTTAAAGGACAATATTCGTGAAGCCATTGGTGAAATACAGCTGCACACAATCGATAATGTGCTTAAAAATTGGACCGATCGTGTAGGCTACTGCATGGCCAGCCGAGGCAGCCATTTGAATGAAATTATTTTCCATTATTAACCGGAAGGATTGTACTTTCAAGTAAAAAAAGAAATTTGAGATAATATTCAGTATTTTTTTTTATAGCATTTTCAGAAAAAAAAAAGATATTTGGCGGACCCTTTACAAGTGGTCAAATGGCAAAAAGACCTATTTCGATTTTTCAATTCCAGTACATTGGAGAGAGTCAAGTAATCACCAAACCGTTTGTTATTTCTGTTTAACAAAAGTTGCTGGATTCAATATGGAAAATCGCAAAAATATTACTTACGCGTATGTCACATCGGTTTCTAAACCAGTTCAACGTCCACCAAATCATCCATTGCCAGTCATTCCCAGTGCTACGAGCAGTGAGTCCGAAACATCTTTCACCAGCAGTGGTAATTTGTATGAGGCTGATGATGAACGCCATTAAGTGACTCAAGCTGAGCTGAATGATTAAATTCGGGATTTACATTTAACGAAGCAAGACGCAGAATTACTAGCTTCACGTATGCAGCAGTGGAAACGTCTTGCAATAGGGACAAAATATCAATCTATAGAGATAGAAGCTTGGAATTGGCTGAATATTTTGAAGAAAAAAAAAAACACTCTATTATATACTGTACTGATGATGTTGATGGTTTATTTCAGAAAATGAACACGCCATATGACAAAACTGTATGGAGATTATTTATTTATGGTTCCAAGTACAGTTTAAAGGCTCTTCTTTTGCATAATGGGAATGAAAAACCATCCGTATCAATTACTCAAGCCATTAATAAAAAAGAAAATACGAATCAAAGACTGAAATTTTGACATTACTCAAATACAACGATCATAAATGGAAGATCTGTGGTGGCCTTAAGGGGTGTGATTTAAATTTATTTTTATATATAGTATAAACCATCGTAAATAACTGTAAATTAATCTGTTTCAGGTCATTGGTTTGTTGACTGGTATGCAAGGATGTTTCACAAAATATTGTTGTTTTCTTTGTCTATGGGATAGTCGCGCTACATGTCATCACTACGTCAGAACAGAGTGGCCAAAAAGAACTGAGTTCTCACCAGGAAAACAAAACATATCAAATAAACGATTAATTGATCCAACTGACATTTTTCTTCCGCCGCACAGTGGAAGATTTTGCCAATCTAGGAGGACTTAATTCAATTGCAGCCGAAGTTTATGAGCTATCACCATGAAATTCGGAATGTAACTTTTAATTATGAATGCGGACGGTTACACAAAAGATGAGGAGCATTGGACAAAAACTGCTCCCCCCTGCCATATTAACTCCCCTTTTTTCTAGGTTCAAGCCCAAAAATGCCATTTTTTAAACTATAGCTCCAGCATTATAAGAGCTATTAAAGTAATTACTCTTATTAAAGTATTTAATAAAATAGATTTTACAAAATTTATTGTTGTTCTTGTTTCCAGGGTTGCATTTACTTATTAACAAGGAGAAAATAAACAAGAAGAATTGTAAATTTAATAAATTTATTCTGAATCGGAGGTTTCTTCAAAAGTTTGATGGACCAACAATAATGCAAGGACTTACGTAGGTAAGGCTTCCCGCTTGGTTTTTGGAGGGGCACGTAAGCTAGCTATGAATGGGTCGGATGAAATAAGGAGCCTGTGCAATAAATCAGTATTAGTGTCAACTCGTGATGTTTTTCTGGTAAACAATTCACGAAAATTTCTTGAATCTTTATTTATGGACTCTTGCGCTTCTTCGGAAAAATTTCCAATGGGGAGAATGCAGGAAGAGATTATATCCTTCCCATGGTATAAAATTTTGTGCAAAGACACTGGCATGTTGAACCATGAATATTCCGACAAATACAGATCTATAGTTTCTGTCGTGTAGCATTCAAAGGCACGTATATTAATAGGGTATCCACTTCCTATACAAATGAGTATTGTGCGGAACCTTTTGACAAGATTTATATTTATGCCCGTTATTTCCGACGATTTTTCTGCATCTTTGAAAAACCTTCTTGCAGTGTTGCCATCATTCGTATTGCCGGTTTAAATCGGTTTTGAATTTCTTTTTTCCTTACCTTAGCTTTATTGTCCTCCCTTACACATACCATTTTTATACCCTTTACCACTATGTGGTTTGGGTATAATGACTTTGTCAATCATGGTCAGGATCGGTCCATTTTTGGGCCTAGTCCCCATATAGATATAGCATCCGATATGAACTTTTTCATATCTGCAGCCAAAAAATTAATAAATATCCCATTCAAATTTGGTTTATGCTTATTTTCTATATCCAGTTAGTTAGGCCTAAGAGATAGGGTTTATAAACGCATGGTATAGGGTATCGTATAGTCGGTCTAGACCAACCATCATTTTCTTACTTGTTTTATTTCTATTCTGTATGATATGTGTAGCAAGCATTCCATAAACCTTATATATGCATGAAGAGGTGAAAGGCCAAAAGCAAGCATATTTTTGTCGATTTTCCGCTCTGATAAGGCACTTAAATTGTTCATCGTTTTTGGTGTAGCACCACATAAATAACATACTTGCGATGACGTGTATGTTGACAGCGCATTGCAGACTTTTCCGTCAATCATACATAAAACAAGAGAAGCTCTCACTTTGAAATTAAAATTGTCAGTTTCGATGCTAGATGGAATCAAAACTGAAATTTGATCCTGAATGTGCTTCACTTCATTTACAATTACCTCACGTGTTTCTTTTGTGAAAACAAATTTAATGGGTCGGTAATATCTGGTAGGGTTTTGCCAAAAAATCGTTTTTCCCTCTCTTATCGTAGAAAAAAGTTGAAGAGGTACTATAGATATAGAAAATAAGTTTTCGTCTGTCAAACCGTCCTCTGCAAATTTTTGCTTATACCGATTCTGTTCAGCACCATCGCCTCCCCTGAGTCTCTTTTTCCGCATGATCGAAACTTCAGTTCAGTTGTCATAAACAAATGATCTGCGGATACATTCGATATAAGTTCTTTGCACTTTCGTTGTTTTGTTTTCTGAAAACATTCTGAGAATTCTTTTTCTTCTCTTCCGCAATTGAAACTATTTTTTGAGTAGATGGCGCAATGTCAAGAACGAACTCTGCAGCATTAATTTTTGTTTGAAGCCAAACGGCATTATCATGCATAAGTCTGGCCTTTTCTCGTCGAGATTTATTCCATCTTACTCCAAAATCGTAGCGAAGCCTTTGTAAACGTGCTTTAAATTTTTCCCAGCCTACATCCCTTCCAAAAACGGTCAAAACGTATTTGGAGACCTCTTCAAAACTTTCAGATTTAATGCTTCTCAATCAAACTTTAAACGGTTCCTCGCGCGATATTTCAGACATTGTTTTAAAAGATGCTTTTGGGCAAAATATGGGCAAGATTTTATTTTTGAAATCAATTAAGGGAATGTTATCGATGATCTTCTTGGTATTGCCAACGTAGAATCTGATAGAATTTGTAAGTTTTACTCTATGAAAATTTTATATTTATCTGATTATGAAGCAAATGAATTCAATTACTCCAGTAATAATACTGAAACACCTTATTGCAATTCTTACAGTTTAATTATTGATGTTTGCTATAAGATAAATGTTTTTGGAAAAACAGCACGCACGATTTAATTTTAATCACTTTTAACTTTTATGTCTAATGCAAGCTGTCAATTTTGTTTTTGTATGCATTTCAACAACACCTGTTTGAAAGCTGTTATCATTATAATGATATTTTTTCATTCCGTTTTGTGCTTATTTTCGTAACAATTGGTTGTTTATCTAAAATGTACAATAATATCATCGCATTTGAAGCACTTTTTTTTTTAATTAAGTCCTCCTAGATTGGCAAAATCTTCCACTGTGCGCCGCTGCACATAAAATTGGGCCTTTTTAAGTACTTTGTCAAGGCTTTGGACAAAAAGGGTGCAGCATTTAAATACTTGTTAGTGGCATATTTGTTGGCCCTCAGGTCAGGAAGCTATTGAATGATGACAATTTTTCACAATGTTTATTGGAGAAACAATATGCAGCCTGGAACTCTTTCAAGAGCATCGTGCACAATTTTCTTGGAAACAAGAAGAGTGAAAACTACACACAAATTGTAGCTGAATTATTGAAAAATTATCACGAATTTGGTGCACGAATGAAACTCAAAATAAATTTTCTTCATTCGCATTTAGATTTTTTCCACAAAACTTAGGTATTGTGAGCGGTACCAAGATTTAATGAAAATTTAAAGAAATTATCGAGGATTTTGGGACAAAAGCATGCTGGGAGACTATTGCTGGACTCTAATCTGTGAAACCGAACCAACAAAATACAAACGCCACTCACTTTTGAAAATTCATTGATTTTTTAATAAACTAATGATTTTTTATGTAAAAAAGGAATAAAAACATCTTTTTTGTGCCGAAAACCTGACGTGATAGAGAAAAACCAATTACAGATTCGAATTCAGCCCACCAAATTACCCCAGGAAATTACCTCCGATATGAGCATTCTCTTATCGGCACGGGTCTAGGTCAAATATTTTTGGTAGTTATAATCATCAGCTATGATGTTTGTCAAATAACCGTAAGTTTAAAAAATAAGTTCAAATAACTTTTTTTATGCGACTGTTAAAATATGGACAATGTCCTTTAAACTTATTTTTTATTTTTACTGTTATAAAATAAATTAATAAATTTTAAAACTAATGAATTTACATCGAAATTCAAGTGAGTGTGTTTTTAAATCTGTTGTTATTACAACCGGTGTTAAAATTACGTTGGGAAAAGATTTTAAAAACGATTTTGTGAAAAAACAGAAATGATTTTGGGGGATTCATCATATCAGTAAAAATCTTATGAAATAGTCCCTTCAAAATAGTAAATTTTTTAAGGATTAATTGAACTTCAATCTTCGAACTTACGCATAAATATTAAATCCATAAAAACTCATTCAGAGGTATAGTTAGTCATTAGGAACAAATTATCTAAGCACTTTAATGCTGCCAAAATATAAATTTGAAGCATCCTGGTATATTATTCTTATACAAAAAGGAACTTACCTGAAAAGAAACAAATGAAACAAAAGAAAACAATTAATTTTGATAAAAATAATGCACATAAAATTAAAGAAATACATTCAATGTAAATGTTTGTGTGTGTGTGTGTCTACAGTAACTGAATAATATTAATTTAACCATATAATGCACATTAAGTATAATTAATAATATCCACACTCACATGATGGTGGGAAGGAGGAAAGATGCTGATGATGTTTGCTACATCGAACACACACATCGAACACACTTATACACATGGTTAATTATTCATTTCGAGATAGAAAGGAACCAACACATGCAGTACAGTGCAGGTTCTATTCGGCTATGAAGAATTTTTGATACCCTTCTTAGGACTAATAATCTAACCCAGTGTTTCCCAAAGTGTGGGTCGCGACCCATTAGTGGGTCTCGAACCGACTTAAGGTGGGTCGCCAAAAATTTTATTATTTATTTTAATATTAAGTAATTTCCTGTAAGTTAACTTGCCCCAATATTTATTTGTATAGGATTATGTTTGTGGCAAAAGCATATTTTAGATGTTTGCAAAGTTAAACTTCTTGGCAATTTTTTGTATTTACAACTTATTTTGAATAATTCACATCATAGCAACCATTAATTTACATTGAAACGTATAACCAACCACGAGTAACGGACAACCATTGCATAAAAGTTATGTTTCTTCTCGAGTAAGTACGGTTTTGTGTAATTAATGAAAAATTATATTGTTAATAATAGTGTTTCGTTAATAAAAACCTTAATCTAAAATCATATGTAAGTATTTTTTAAATATAGTTATTAGTATTTCATGTAATAAATAAAAGTCTTCATATTTTTATTATTAATTTATTGATGAATCATAGCTGCGATGGAGAAATGGCTGAAAAAATATCCTGGACAAAAACTAACAATTGGAAATGAAAAAGAAAAGCAAAAAGAAAGACAAAGCACTGTAGAAACCAAAACAGATGAGAGAAAATTTGGTAAGAATCCTTCAACAAGTATCCAAACATCAAAACGTTGGAAAAGAAAATATGATTCTGAATATCTAAAAATTGGATTTACATGGAATAGTAAAGAAGATGTTCCACGTCCACTGTGTGTTATTCGCCAAGAAATTCTTGCTAATGAAAGTATGCGATCTAACAAATTATTACGATATTTTGAAACGAAACATCCAGATTTAAAAATAAGATTGGATTATTTTAAAACTAAATTACAGGAATTAAATTATTCAAAAAGAGTACTTTCGCACTTCACCAGCATTAGTGAAAAGGCCATGTTCGCCTTATATCTCATTAGTTTGTGAATTGCACAATCTGGTAAACCACGCACCATTGGAGAGTCATTAGTACTTCCAGCGATAAAGGATGTTGTTGGAGTTATGTATGGAGAAAAAAGCTTAAAAGGAGTTGATTCAATTCTACTTTCGATTAACACAGTTTCTCGTAGAATTGATGAAATATCCGATTGGAAAGAAAATCAGCTTATTCATAGAATTCAGGTTAGTGGACTTTTTGCGCTGCAACTGGATGACTCAACGGATGCACAAGGTTTATTCCAGCTAATAGTTTTCATTCGTTTTATATGGAGCAAAGGTATTTTTGAAGACATATTATTTTGTGAACCAATCATTCGGGGAACTGGTGAAATAATTTTCGATACGCTTGATAAATATATAACATTAACAAAACTTTTTTGATATGTTCCTAATGACCAGTGATTGTATTTACTTATTGTGATATGATCCATAGAAAGCTTAATATCACAATAAACAAAACTTGATTGGAAAAACTGTATCGGAACATGCAGCGACTGTGCACGAGTAGTGTGTGGTAAAAACAATGGTGCTGTAAAATGCTGTCTTCAAAAATGTCCAAATGCAAGATGGACTCACTGCACTATTGATAGAGAAACGTTATTATCCAAAAATATACCAGAAAGTCTCAATACTGTTTTGGCGACTGCAACAAAACTTGTAAATTCTATCAAGAGCAAACCATTACAATCAGGTTTATTTCAAATACTCTGAAAAGAAATGGGAAGTTCAGATAAATTTCTACTTCTGCACACAGAAGTCTGCTGGCTATGGAGAGGTAAACTCCTGACAAGACCTGTTGAACTTCTCTAAGAAGTCAATATATTTAAATGAATATAAACAAAATGAGTATACAACAGCTTTGCGTGATATTAAATATGTACTCTTACTGACCTACTAAGCAGATATATTTTCAAAATTTACAATTACAAGAAACAAATGGAACTGATATATTTTCGGTTCACAGTAAAATTAGGGCTTTTACAAAAAAACTTATGTTATGGAAAAATAATGTTCAAGATTATAAATTTGACTGCTTTGATACATTCCAAACTTTACTCATTGAAAATAAAGTAACAGATAATGATTTAATTTCTTTTATAATTGAACATTTGGACATACGGAAAATTTTGATTTTTATTTCTATGAAGAAGTAAAAAATTTTTAAAAATATGCATGGGTTATAAATCCATTTCAAAGTGATTTAGTTACTGGTATATCGACAAAAGCGGACGAGGAGTTGATTGAGGTGCATGAAGATAGTGCTGTAAAATTTAATTTTGACCGTACAAAATTGTAACAGTTTTGGTTGTCAGTGTAAAACACACATCCTACTCTACACTATGCAGCGGTAAGAACATTACTTCCTTTCACAACGTCATATATACGCGAAGTTGGACTTTCGGCAATGATTTCAAAAAAATAAATATCGAAACAAATTACAGTTGTCAAACTCGCTTCGCATGAAAATAACAAACACAAAAGTAGATGTTGAATATGTTATTGCAAAAAAAATAGAAAACAAGCTCATTCATCTCATATATCCTCTTAAATATGCTGAAATATATGTATATATATGTATGTAAATATACAAATAAAAGTTTTTAATTTTTTTAATAAATATATAAATTAAAGTTTTTATGTCTTTCATTGGTTTTTTGTACAGGTGGGTCGCAAAAAATATATGGTTTTAATAGTGCGTCTCCACTGGTAGAACTTTGGGAACCCCTGATCTAACCCATATAAACATAGTTTTTATTAAAACTCTTTCTTTCCTTATGCATATGAGTTTTGAATCTCTCCGCGACTGTGCGTGACTTTGCGTGAATATTTTAAAATTAATCTTTGGTCACAACAAGTCTATGAACCAAATTTCAGATTGTTTGGATGAGAGGAAATGGGGTTTAAATCACTCCGTGACTGGGCGTGACAATGCGTGACTATCTTTAAGTTAATATTTGGTGACAACTAGTCTATGGACTAAGTTTCAGATTAACTGGATGAGGGGAAATGGGGTTTAAATCACTTCGTGACTGTGCGTAACTATGCCAAAGTTAATCTTTGGCCACACCAAGTCTATGGACAAAGTTTCAGATCGATCGGATGAGGGGAAGTGAGGTTTTAATCACTCCGTGACTGTAACTGTGCGTAACTGTGCGTGACTATGTCAAAGTTAATCTTTTTTCAAGGCAAGGCTATTGGGTTTTAAATAACCCCGTGACTGTGCGTGACTATACTAATCTATAGTCACAACAAGTCTATGGGCCAAGTTTCAGATCAATTGGATGAGGGGGAATGGGGTTGCCCTGTAACAGACAGACAGACAGACATACGGACAGACAGAGAGTATGAGCTAAAAGAGTTTAAATAGACTTCCAAAAAAATTTCCAGCTGTTTCTGATGAAATGTTGATAAATTATTTTTTTAGGATTAAAAAAATTTTCTGAGGTGAAAAATGACTTTTGAAATAAGTTTTTTAAAAGTGCGTAACTTTTTTGAGGTGAAAAGGTTTTTAGATGAAATTAAACTTTGGCGTGAAATTAAATGCGGCTAAGTGAATTTTTTATAAACTCCACCTGTTACGAAATCAAATTTGGTGCAAAGTTTTTTTAGGATTAAAGCAAATTTTTGAGTTTACCACTAAGCTCTAAAGTTAAAAATTTATTAAAAGCAAATAAATTTTTGGCATGGAACAAAATTTTTAAGTGAATATAACATATGAGGTGAAACTAAATTTTTAAGGTGAATAACACTTTCGAAATTTTTTAAAGAAAAAATTATTACAACTATTGCAGTAATTTTTTTAACACAGGTGGCCCATGTGTAATCATACCAACATGCATCATTAAACCCTATACCACTATGTGGTTTGGGTATAATGACTTTATGCTGCTGTTTGTAACTACCAAAAATATTTGACCTAGACCCATCTTTTATTATACCGATCGAATCAGAATCACTATCTGATTCGATTTAACGATGTCCGTCCGTCCGTCCGTCCGTCCGTGTGTCCATGTAAACCTTGTAATCAAACTGCAGGTCGCAAATATGAACATATTTTGATGAAATTTGGTATATAAGCTTTTATCGGCCATGGGATGAACGCTATTGAAATTGGTGAGAATCGGTCCATGTTCAGACCTAGCCCCCATACAAATTACCCATATGAAATCGACATAAATTGCCATAAGATCCAAATTGTCATATAGATCGTACTCAAATTGGGTTTGTATGCGTTCATTTATCCATTAATGAGTAGTTCAAAAATGATCCCTTTGGCCCCATATAGAGCTGCTTCCCGATCTTCACTTAAACCTATCAAAAAACAAAAATATTGCACTGATTCTCCTCAAATTTTGTTTGTATATATTTTTGCAAAATGCAAGAGACTTTACTAAACATGGTCAGGATCGGTCCATTTTTGGGCCTAGTCCCCGTATAGATTTAGCATCCGATATGGACTTTTTCATATCTGCAGCCAAAAAAATTAATAAAAATCACACTCAAATTTGGTTTATGCTTATTTTCTATGTCCAGTTGGGCCAAAGAGATAGGGTTTCTAAACGCATGGTATAGGGTATCGTATAGTCGGTCTAGACCGACTATAATTTTCTTACTTGTTTTGTATACAAATTTTAGAGCCCACATCACATTTTCAATCATGACACTTCTACTCGATTTCACCCATTTCCAACGTGGAATGGCTCCTGCTAATAATAAATATTTTAGGAAGAATGTTCTGCAATATTTTTCCTCTCTTGCACCAGTGATTGTAGCAGACGGAACTTAACTCATATTTTACAATGTCAAAAATATGACACCTATTCGACTAGTTCCAAACCCAGTGACCATTAGTTTTACATACTGGAGAGTTTAACAGAAACTAAAAATCATAACAAAACAAGTAATAACGTTATAGTGGGTATATTTTTTTGACACTCAGTTCCTCAAATATTATTCATTTGTTAGGAAGTAATGATAAATTGGACATGCTATCATTAATTCTGAACTTCGCTTTCGAAGGTATTTTCAGATCATTATACCTAGTAGAATCAGAGTGGGCAGACGGTGGGCATTTTGTGGTCATTCGAAGCCTAAATTGGTTTACTGTTGCTTCAAAATTGTGTTTTGAATTTAGGTCAGAATAAATAAGAACGAACGAGCATGTGGATCTCTGTATTTCAGGCTGAAATATCGGCAATTATACTTTGTGTCAGAATAAATATTGAAAAGGGCTTAAGGGGGTGCTCATATTTCATTTTCATCTTTTTCCGAAGCTGTCCTCATGGATATATACATCTCAACTTTCACTGGTATGTTTTGATGCTCTCCAACAGCTTTCTGTGCAAAAGAGAATAAGCCTTTTTTGGTTACCCGAACATACCGGCCTACAGGGAAATGAGATCGTGAACAAATTGGCCAGATTGATAACCTCTTTCGCATACAGTAGTTTATTGAATTTCACCAGGAGTGAAAAAAGGTTACTAACGAGACGTTTTTATGGGCCAGTACAAATTGAAGTACCACTTACGTATAATTAATCTGACTATCGCGGCTCTGTGTTGATTGTGTTTGAATGATGACGAGAGCATGACACATTTTTAACGTGAATGCGTAGCGCTTTCAAGAATCAGAAGACGAATTTTTCATAACAAAATTTTAGGCCATGAGGATAGAAATTTCCTTTCAATATTTCCCTCATAAGGAACATAATACAGAATGTGGAATAATTGTGGATCCAGGGAACAAAATTTGACGAGGTCACCTAGGTGTTTCCAAAACGGGTACAAAACAAATTTGAGTAAAAATTGTAAAAATGGATATATATTTAATTGAAAATGGGAACTATTGCGAAAACTGAACCTAGGGTCCTTATTTATGGAGTGATGATTTATGAATATAATATATTCTCATAAAAAGGATTGGTTTAACCTAGATCTTAAGGCACTTTAAGTTCAACATCGAAATGTTCTCCATACGGACATATATATGGGTGCTAAGTTTGAACAGGCACTGATTTTCGCCATATTTAAGAGTGATCTTCATAGAGCTGATAAAATCTTATATCTTTGTATACAAGGTTATATTGATGGACGGATTGACTCAATGATTTTGAGTCGATCGGCATAATGAAAGACAAGTTTCGGTTAATTATTTTTAATATACCATGTAGTGGTATAGTGTAAATATTCGGTATAAAAAAAATACCGAATACACTTAATTTTGAGCAGACATCTTTTTAATCGTAATACTTTTGCAATCTACTGTGAACATCCCTAATACATCTGCTCCAGTATAAACTATACAAAATACAAGGAAATTATTAATGTTATGAAATAAAATCGATTACATAACTCACTAAATACTCATACAAGGAATACAACAACAAGTTAAAGAACACAGAAAATTGTAAGAGCCCGAATATAGACAATAAGATAAAAATCAAACATTTACAAAAAGAACCGCTCTTGTATTTTATTTTCTTGTTCTTTATCTACTTCAGAATATATGAATAATGGATGAATTGAAGAAAGAACAAATGGAAACAAAAAAGAAAAAAAAAACACAAAATTATCAGAATATTAATGATGATGAAAGATAAATCCTGTTTTTAGTAAATAAATACAAGAAATCAATGAATATTCTCATTATACGAGCATTTGTTAAATTAAAGGTAGAAAACCCGATAAAATATTGAAAGGTCTATTTTAAGTTGTAAGATGGATTGTTAAAGTTATACGCATTTGACTTAAATCAGAGATGTGGTAAAGAAAATCTATCAGGAAACATATCTGTTTACTTTTTTTGCTTAGTTTTATTTAATTGGGCACTGAAGGATGAATTTTGGTAAAAGGATATTTTTTTTTAAGGCGGAACCAATTTTTATTTAATGTGTTGTAAGTTGTTTCTAAAATCAATAAGAGACTCAAATATGTAACCAAAGAGAACTAAAAGGTAAATTTTAGACCAAGACTTATTTGCGATTGAAAAATGCAAGAAAAAAAAGAAAAAAAATCATAGCATTTGTTCAAAATATATAAAATTTTCTTGTTGCTGGGAATTTTCCTACCGAATATTTTATGTTGCTTTTGCATCAGTTCGATATTATTTATAAACAACAAATACATAAAAATGAGGACAGTTTTACAACTCAGTAACTTTTTAGAATCTGTACTGCTTCTGTCAATTACCATCTGTTAACGGACTACTTTAGAAGTTGAGTCTGACAACCATTGGAACAAGACAATCTCGAAAAATTTTGGAAAAAATTGAAATGAGTGAATTTCAGGGGCCTAATTTTGCAGCGTTGATCGAAATACTTCCGTAGCGATATTTATTTTCATAGTGAAAATATTTCTAATTTCCTCATTCGTTACGAAACGAAACGATTTGTTTTAGTATTACAAAAGGCGGAAATAAATATGTTTTACAACACTGCATAAATGTAACAGATTAAACAGAAAATGTAAACAAAAAACATATGATTATTATTAAATTGAAAAGAAGCGACATTAAAACAAAGTTAAATATCAACAAATTGATTTAACTATGTTTCTCTTTTATTTATCATCTACCGATTCGTTCATTAATGAGAGATTCTTATTTCGGATGGTGGTGGCAACATGTGTGCAGCTCCAAATACATCCAACCACATCTCGAAGCCAAACAACAAAACGATAAGCATAAATCTATAGTATTAATAGCCTAAGCGATTTCTTGTGATCGATATTTTATTCTACCGCTCCCGATTTTGACCAAATGTATATTATTTGAAAGGAAATTCTTTTTAACCGTTTTGCAGATTTACAGATTTTTAAATTGTTTCCTTTATTTTGAGTAAATTGCATTTAAAGTTGCTACTAACACATACATAAAATTATACATACGCTATGTGTGTTTTATTAAATTTGTTAATGTGTTTTTTAATGAGCTTGATATCTTCATTCACAATAATAACCATAAAAGTGTTGGTTTGTGAATTGGCTAAGTTGAAAAATAAAGCTGCCAAGAAATTGCACTCGAATTTCGAGCACTGGCATCTGCTAGTATGTTATTTAGGCTCTTTGCTGGGCCCCACTAGAGATCTAACGATTGATTTGTATAGTGCATTATTTTATATGGTCATAAAATTTGGAGCGGTAGTTCATTGTGTGTATAAGCAAAATAAAGGGTCCGCCATCTAACGTTTTTTTTTTTTTAACTAGTGCTTATTTCGTGAATGGTAACACTTAGCTCATGTCTGATTTGACATATAATTAGTTTTATATTTCCGCTGAACGAATATGGTTGTGTATACGCTTGAACAACGCTGGGAAATATTACGACATTACTTTGAAAATCATGGTAATGTTGCAGAATGTGTGCGAAAATTGCGTACGGCTTTTGGAAGAAGAGAAGCACCATCAGCTCCGTATGTTCGTTATCTTGTGAAAAAAAGTGAAAGAAACTGGCATCCTCATCGATAAACCAAAGCGTGAAAAGCCAAAAACATGCGTACACCCGAGAATATTGCTGCTGTGGCAGAAAGTGTGTGTGAAGCGCCATCAACATCAATTCACCGTCGTTCTCAAGAATTGGAGTGGCCGTTACAGTCAATGGCGATCATTATCGGGCCATGCTGAACGAATTTTTGTTCACAAAAATTGAAGAGGAGGATATTGGCAACATTTGGTTTCAACAGGACCACTGAAACCAATGGGTAAACGTTGTTCGATTTACTCCAAATTTCTAACATGGAAAACCTGCACATTTGGTTATTATATTTTAGGCGTCACATCTAAAAATTCAACAGCACTTACAAAATACTTGCATATGTGACCCCAACTCTAAAAGAGATAATGGGGTCATATAATTTTTTTCCTAACCCGTAGGCAATTTAGATAAAATATAACATTTAAAAGTAGAAAACTGATAAATTTTTGATACAAAGTACTGAATATTTCACAAAATAAAATTTTTTTCTCGAAATCCGCAAAACAAATTACTTGTAAAAAAATTCTGGCACAGGAATTTACTTAAAAATTTACGCAGTTCTTCTCTAACATATATTTAACAAAACTTTAAGGTGCCAGATCCATTTTTTGAAATTTTGTTTAAGAAAATTTTTTAAAATTTAAGAAAGAAGTTTTCAGAATTTTATCAGAAGAATTTTAAAAACGTGGTAATAGAACAATACTTCATATCTGAGAGCTCATAGGTATAGAGGCAAAAAAAAAAAAAAAAAAAAATGATGGCTTTAATTAATTTCTGAAAGTTGAAAAAATTTCCGCCAGTTTTCACGACCTAGTTTTTTTGACACAAAAGTGGTCTGGATCATTTACTATTTCTTGGGGAGTGTTGATTCGATTTTGAAGTTATATAGCTTTTTAAAGAGGTAATTAAGTACTGAAATTCATATTACAACTTGTCGGATTAATTAAACTACAGAACGAGATATTCGTAAAATCTGAAAAAAGTAATATTTTCCCCACTAGAAATTTTCAGTCGCGTTGTGGCACCTCAAAATTTTTGTTGAGTGACCCAAAACTTTGTATTTCTCAGTTTTTTTTCGTTATTCGCATATTTTTAGGGGGGTGGGACTTTAAATTCGGGCACTTTTTTTCCTCTCCATATAATGAAGGGTGACCCTACACTTCATTCACTCTGATTACAAATTTAAAAATGTTATTATATATTTATTTATTTTTTATCTAAAGTTATTTATTTGCATTAACATTTTTTTTTTCAATTAATTGGAAAAAAAAAACTTCTTTTCGCATGCTATTTTGCTAACGAGTAACATTTCGCAAGGTTGCATTCTACTGATCACCCGTTATCGAATCCAAAAATCAGAAATTTCACCACATGTTATTCGTTATCGTACAAGAAAATCTCCAAAGTAAAAAAATTCGCACGTTTGAATAAAAATACGTTCGCTTGCGACTGCGCAAATTAGACCTCAGTTGTTGGGGTGGCTGAGGCTGTAGACATCTCAACATCTCAACTAACCGTCTCAACGTGACCGTCGAACGCATTTAATGTGAAAAAAAAGTAAAAATTAAACGGATGTGACTAATTTTAGAATGTTGTGAATTGATTCTATTAAAAATAGTTGTGAGTTTACTCAAAAATGACTTATACTTTTTTTGTTAATTTAATTTTAATCATTGTCGTACAGGACATTGTTTTTCCATCATGATATTTATATTGTTTCTGTTGCTTTTTTTTACGAAATAAAAATATACAAACAAGCATAGTAAAAATGTTTAACGTTAAGCAATTAATTATACTTCAAACAAAATTGTGTCCTTCTGCCCCGAAGCTTGCACACTAACGTTATCGTTCATGTATAACTGTTTGATGGTTTTTACTACTTTTTCTGAAATTGTTTTGTTTTGTTTATACGGGTTGCTTATATTTATCGAACAAAACTTCAAGTACTTTTAATTTTTTCTGTCTTTTGGCAATAGGTCCTCCACTTTTTTTTTTATAGGTTTAGCAAACGTTTGCTTGCATTTGTAAGGCTGGTTTTGTGTTTGTTTTGCATTTCGCATATCTGCGAGATTCTCCCGACTTTTTCTCTTACGTATGCGCTTAGACCACCTTTACTCTTCACATATTTCATTATTTCCTTCAGTCAACGCTTTCCACTTTTGCCTAATAAAAGTTTTTTAGAAAATATGTTCTACTTCGGTCGATTTTTTTTTTTTTTTTTTTGGAAATTAACCCATTATTTATTATATTATTATTCTACTATTATTTATCCGTCCTATTATGAAAATTAAAAAAAAAATCGACAAAAGTAGAGGGAGGGCCCAGCTTTTATTCATTTGTTTGCATAGATTGCATAGATCATTTTATGAGGCAAAAAAAAAAAAAACTGATATAAAACTTGTATTGGTTCATTACGGTTTAATTGATTTCAAATTTTGAACTATCAAATAAAGGGCACTGAAGTAAGCTTTCCATTGATATATATATATATATATATATATATATATAAGTTAACACGAGAAACATTTAAAATAACAAAATAAAAAAGAAATTCACACGTTCACAAAGCTGACGTCGCGTCTGCGATATTTGAGACACATTCCGCAACGCAGCTGGTTCACATGCTGACACAACGTCTGCGACGTACACGAGCAAGCCGATTAAGGTGGTGTGAGTTTGAAAGTAAGCAAAAACCTGCGCTTATTAATTAGGGTAATTTAAGTTTAAACTTTACTCTGTATTTTATCGTGAAACAATAAAGACGTTGTGTGTTCTAACAAAACACACAACAATAATTTTTTTAAAAGAAAAATATAACGTTTTCTTAATTGGCGCCCGAGCAGGGACCCTGAAAGGTCCTCACGGTAAAATTCGAGTCAAGCCTTGTCAGGCCCCTCAGTAATCCTAAAAAGGATAAAACGGATTGTGCGTTATGCCAAAGCCTGATAAGCTCGCGTAAAGTGACATTCGCGAAAATAAATACTAGAAAAGTTAAGTGAATAAAAATAAAAATAATTGTAGCTGAATAAAAATTAATAAAATAATCAAGATTTAAAAGGACATTTGCCAAAATCAATGAATGTTTGTGAAACTAAAGAAAAATAAGTGTAACTGAATAAAATTTATTTTAAGAATTAAAACTAATAAAATAATCAATATCTAAAATGACCAAATGTTTGTGAAACTAAAGTAAAAATAATTGTAGCCGAATAAAATTTATTTTAAGAACAAAAAAATAATAAAATAATCAAGATTTAAAGTGACTTTTGCAAAAATCAAGTGAACGAAAGTTCCAACTAAAATAAAAACAAATAAATAATCTGAATAAAGTTATCTAAACCAGAAAATAATTAATATTTTAGACTCAAAAGTGACATTTGCAAAACTAAGTGAATAAAAGTTTAAATTAATACTAAAGAAACAATACAAGAAAAAAAACTTAGTAAAACTAAAGAAACTATTTGAGAGAAAAAATGTAAGAATCTTATGTGAAAAAGATTTTAATTAAAAAATAGCAAAAAATTAATTAATTTGAAAATAATAATATAATTTAGACAGTCGCAAATAAAAAAAAAAAAAATTCGAACTTAATAAAACTAATTAAAATTTAATACAAAGATCAAGTCGAAAATAAACCAATACAGGAAAGACAAAGAAGTAAACTATTCAAATTTTAAAGCTAAAAAAGAAACAAATTACATCTAATAATATAATTACATCGAAAGGAGTCTTCAACAATCATCATCCCTTCAATTATCAAGACGTCCACCCATCATCAAGTTCCAGTAAATTACCTGATTCTTGCGATGCTGCTAATAATGTAAGACATTTATTTATAACTTTTTTTTTATTACACAATATTTTATTTTTTGTAAAATAAGTAATTATTTCAAAATTTTATATTTGACATTAATATTTCAGTAGTGGTTGACAGAATCAAAGAAAATAACGTTTGTAAATCTCATTAAAAAATTAAATATTCAGTGTAAAAGAAAATTCATATTCCAAATTTCTCTATAAGAACAAAAAGAAAGAAAAATGCCAGACGATACTTTGAACGAATTGACAGAAAAATTTAGTCGGTCCTTGAACATGGCCAGTCCTTCGGCTAATATTGTTTCGGGATTGAATGAAGTCCAAATGGAACAGATTAGAGAGTTAATAAGAGGAACAATAAACCCTTCTCAAGATATTTTTTCAGATGATGGAGTAGATCAACCAATAGGTACCATAACTACAAAATTAGAGGAATTAGATAAAGTTCCGGATGTTGTTAGGTCCTTGCGGGAATTCTCAGGGAAACCAGGAGAATTCAATTCATGGAGAAAATCGGTTGATAGGGTCTTAGAACTTTATCAAACTTTGAAAGGAACTGCGCGATATTACGCAATATTGCACACAATTCGTACTAAAATCATCGGCGATGCCGATATTGCCTTAGAATCTTATCGAACACCATTAGATTGGATTAAGATAAGAAAGTGTCTAATGATGCACTACTCAGACAAACGTGACATAGGCACTCTAGAATACCAAATGACATCTCTTTGTCAGGGAAGCAAATCAATATCTGAATTTTATCAAAGTGTGTACCAACACTTGTCTTTAATCCTAGACAAAGTTTCTTGCTTAGAATTAAACGAGGGAAGTCTCCGAACTATGACAAATACGTATAGGGAAAAGGCATTGGATACCTTTGTACGGGGACTCAATGGCGATCTACCTAGATTATTAAGTGTAAGGGAACCAACGTCCCTGCCGCAGGCTCTTCACATTTGCCTAAAACTAGATAATATGTCTTTTAGAAGGGACTACGCGCACAATCGCATAACAAGAAGCGAAACGCGCAAGGATAACCTTAGACAAACTTTACCTCAGTACAGACCGAACTTCTACCCTGAATTAGCCCATATTGGTGGAGTGGGTAATAATAGACCTACCTTACCAAATTTTAGGTTTCATCAGGGGGCAGGATTCAACCAGAATCTACAAAATAGACAATACTACAGCGGTCAAAATTATCAAAATAATTACCAGAAAATCCCATCGAATGTCCAAAGAAGTTTCGAACGTCCTCAATATCAAGGACAACGACAAAACCACCACAACAACCAACAAAAACCAGAACCAATGGACATAGACCGTTCTATGCAAGTAACACCCCAACGTAATCTGCCATTTAAGAGACCAGCAGAAAACTCAATTCAAGCTCCCATGAACAAGATACAAAGAAATTTTCATTTAAATACCGAATATTGGCCGAACAATAATTTAGAAGAGGCTAATAATTATTCATACGGAGGACTTGAAATCGATGAACCAGAGGAAGCGTACGGATACACCGAAAAATATTTCGAACAATTGCCAGAAGAATTTATAACAAATGAAACCCAAGAGAATCAACAAAGCGATATCCAACTTGCTGTAAATTTTTTAGATTAAATTGTTCCTCGTTACCTTATTTTGAGACAAGAACGAGGGACGGACAAATATTGACATTTTTATTAGACACAGGAAGTAATAAGAACTACATTAAACCAGATTTAGTAAAAAAACCCCAGACACAATAAAGAAATATTCGGTGCGAAATCAGTAGGTGGCGACATACAAATTACTCAACATACATTAGTAGACCTTTTCGGAATTGACAACGCCCCAATCAAATTCTACTTATTGCCTGGATTAATCTCGTTTGATGGAATTTTAGGGAATGACAGTTTGAAAGAAATTTCAGCAGTTATTCATACAGCCGAAAACTATTTCACAATTAGAGGAGGTAAAAAGATACCTATTAAACAACGTTTGTCACAAAACGTAAATAACCTCGAATTAAGAATACAACACCTACCCAGTCACCAAAAGGTGTCATTAGAAAATCTCATAAAACAACATCGTTGCCTTTTTGCAGACCCTGATGAGAAATTGACATATACCACTACAGTAATTGGAGACATCCGCACCGTCAATAATTCACCAATATACGCTAGAAGTTACCCTTACCCAATGGCCTTAAAAGATATTGTAGAAAAAGAAATCGATCGTCTCCTTTGTGATGGCATTATAAGACCATCACGGTCTCCATATAATTCACCCATATGGGTCGTACCCAAAAAAGAAGATTTTTCAGGACAGAAAAAATACAGATTAGTTGTCGATTTTAGACGATTAAACGCAGTAACTGTGGCCGATAGGTACCCCATTCCGGAAATTAATGACGTTCTATCCAACTTAGGTGGGAATCAATACTTTACAGTGTTAGATCTTAAGAGCGGCTTTCATCAGATAACATTAAGAGAAGAGGATAGGGAAAAAACAGCCTTTTCAGTAAACAACGGAAAATATGAATATACCAGGTTACCGTTTGGGCTGAAAAATGCTCCATCAATATTTCAAAGAGCACTCGACGATATTTTGAGAGAATTTATTGGGAAGATATGTTACGTATATGTGGACGACATCATAATTTTCAGTAAGGATGAGAAATCTCATCTGGAACACGTGGGAACAATATTTAGGACACTAGAATTAGCTAATATGAAAGTTCAACTAGACAAATGCGAATTTTTCAAACATGAGGTTGAATTTTTAGGCTTCGTGGTATCAAAGGAAGGTATAATGACAAATCCCAAAAAAGTCGATTCAATTTTGAAATTTTGCTATCCAAAAACACTAAAAGAACTTCGGTCATTTCTCGGACTCTCCGGGTACTATAGAAGGTTTATTAGGGGTTATGCAGATATTGCAAAACCATTGACGGCGCTTCTGAGAGGATCGGACGGACGAATTTGAAAATCTATATCAAGTCAGACGAAAATAGAATTGGATACTTCATCCAAGAATGCATTCGATCAATTGAAAAACGCATTGGCTTCACGTGAAGTTTTGTTATCATATCCTAATTTCGAAAAAGATTTTCAATTGACTACAGACGCTTCCAACTTTGCAATTGGTGCAGTGTTAAGTCAAGAAGAAAAACCAATTGCATTTATTTCCAGAACATTGAACAAAACAGAGGAGAACTATGCAACTAATGAAAGAGAGATGTTAGCCATTATATGGGCACTGAATTCTCTAAGAAATTATTTGTATGGTTCCAAAAAAGTGGTGATCTATACGGATCACCAACCCTTGACATACGCCCTCAGCAATAATAATAATAATTCAAAAATGAAAAGGTGGAAATGTATTTTGGAAGAGTATAACTACGAGTTGAAGTATAAACCTGGACGAACAAATGTAGTTGCTGATGCTCTATCCAGAGTCCCTATAGGATTAAATCCTATAAATGCTCAAATAAACTCTTTGACCCCCACCGAACACAGCGCAGAAAGTTCGTCAGAACATTTAATACACAGCGTAGAAATTCCAATAAATGTTTTCAAAAATCAGTTATTTATAAATGTGGACAACACATCATCGTACCAATTTCAAATTGTATTTCCCGGAGTACATAGACACATTATTAAAGAACCCCAATACGACGAACAAATCCTAGTGAACATTCTAAGAAAATATCTGAATCCGTCTGTCATTAACGGAATAAAAACCCCAGAATGGATAATGGGAAAAATCCAATTATTTTATCCCAATCATTTCGCAAATTACAAATGCCGCTTTACACAGTCGACCGTTGAAGATATAACATCTGAGAACGATCAAGAAAATCTGATAATAGAAACACACAATAGGGCTCATCGAAATGATAGAGAAAATAAAAAGCAAATGTTGGAAAAATATTATTTCCCTGGCATGTCAGGTAAAATAAAAAGAATTATAAAATTATGTTCCATATGTAAAAAAGGAAAATATGAGAGACACCCAAATAATCCAGAATTACGTGAAACTCCCATACCAACATATCCAGGGCATATTGTCCATATCGACATTTTTTCGACCGATAAAAAACTCATTTTAACATCAATTGATAAATTTTCTAAGTACGCAAAAGTAAAATTATTAAACGGAAGATCTATAGAACATGTCCGAAAACCCCTTAGGGAAATTTTGTTTTCATATGGAGTGCCAAAGTATGTGGTTATGGACAACGAACCTTCCTTAAACTCCGCATCCATACAATTCATGATGAAAGATGATCTAAAAATTGATGTATTTACCACCCCGTCATACAAGAGCGAAATAAATGGTCAAATAGAAAGATTCCACTCTACTTTAGCGGAAATCATGAGATGCCTGAAAAATGACGGAACATCCAGAGATTTTGAAGAATTGCTGGAAAGATCGGTGAATGAATATAATCACACGTTCCATTCGACGACTAATAAGAAACCAGTTGACTTGTATTTTGGGCGAACAATTGATTTTTCTCCCCAAGACTATGAGACGACAAGACTATCCAACGCTGAGAGACTGAAACGAAAACAGGAAAAAGACTTAAGTTATCATAACAAAAATAAAAAACCTACAAAAGAATATGTGCCCGGTCAGTTGATTTACGTAAAAACTAATAAAAGGTTGGGTACAAAGTTGAGTAATCGCTTTAAAGAAGAGATTGTTAGGGAAAATAGAGGGACAACCGTAGTTACCGAAAGCGGCCGTGTTATCCACAAAGGTCATATTAGAAATTGACGAAATATTTCTTTACTTTTATTTTATTCTTTTTTTTTACAGATTATTAATAAACAGCGCGTTAGCAGATTTCAACATTCTAGACTACTCCAACTCTAGATTGATAACCATTCGGAATGGTATCGCAAGGAGACAAAATGGCACATTTAAAGTTATACACTCAATCAATCTCGAACAATATCAAGCCTTATCAGAAGAACTTGAAACAATTTTAAATACGAACATTACATTCAAACATCCGCTCCGTCCGTTTTTAACACAACAAATCATTGATATAAAAAGTCTTCTTAAACGCCTATGTCCAGGTAGAAAGAAGAGATCAATAGATTTTATAGGCAGTGCATGGAAATGGATTGCCGGAACTCCAGACAGTCATGATTGGGAAATCCTTAATCAAAAGATCGGAAATCTTTTAGAAAATAATAATAGACAAATGGTAATAAACGAACTGACTATTGACAGAATACAAGAAATATCGAATATTACTAACGAAATATTGAAAGTTAAAAGAGAAGATTGGAATAACGAGTTAGCAAGTAAATTAGAACACAAATTGATTTTGATAGAAAAAGAATTACAGAACATCGAATATGCCATCCAATGGGCCAAAGTTAATATTGTAAATTCATTTATTTTATCAAAAACTGAAATCGAAGTACTTAATGATGTTCTGACTAATTATAATATACCATTATTTAACGTAGATGAGTTATTATCATTCGGAAATGTAAAAATCGTTACAAATAATAAAGAAATTCTGTACATTTTAAGTATTCCAATCACTCAAAATGATATCTGCAAAATGTATTTAGCAAAACCAGTAAAAATTGGTCATTTAATTGATAGAATTGAATTTGATAAAATTTTGAATTGTAATAATGTTTTATTTGCTATTAAAGATAAATGCAAAAATTATAATGATCTAACCATATGTAATAGAGATAAATTAATAAAATTAAGAGATGATTATTGTATAACAAATCTATTTAAGAACAAGATAGGGAACTGCACCCAGGTAAACAACGAACACATACCCAGCGTGAACAATGAAGAAATAATTTTAAATGGAACTTATCTACTTAAATATTACAATACAACAATAATAATCGATGATCGTGAATATTTCTCCAAAGAAGTAAGCGGCAGCAAACCTCTCCCAGCCTCTCTACAACCAAAAGCAGCAAACGCAAAAACAGAAGAAGTCCTATCCCTACAACGACTCCATAAGATCAATATGGGAAATTTTGAGAGATTGGAACTATTGGAAACCAAGAATAACCTGCTGATAACTTCAAGTACAATTACCATAATTTCAGCCCTAGTCATCACCATTTGGTTAACAACGAAGAAGATATTAAAACGGAAAAAAGAGAGGTCAGAAACAGAAACAATTTCATTAGAACAAATAGAAAAGGTACAAGACACAGAGAGGAAACCCGAGAAAAAAAAACCAAGCATTTACGACCTACACACGTTCTAGGCAATCGGGACGATTGCATTTGAGGAGGGAGGAGTTAACACGAGAAACATTTAAAATAACAAAATAAAAAAGAAATTCACACGTTCACAAAGCTGACGTCGCGTCTGCGATATTTGAGACACATTCCGCAACGCAGCTGGTTCACATGCTGACACAACGTCTGCGACGTACACGAGCAAGCCGATTAAGGTGGTGTGAGTTTGAAAGTAAGCAAAAACCTGCGCTTATTAATTAGGGTAATTTAAGTTTAAACTTTACTCTGTATTTTATCGTGAAACAATAAAGACGTTGTGTGTTCTAACAAAACACACAACAATAATTTTTTTAAAAGAAAAATATAACGTTTTCTTAATTTATATATATATATATATATATATATATATTGCTGAAGTCTTATAATAAATAACAAAGATATAAAAATCAATGTCAAAATTTTGTAGGTTCATATCTCGGGAAATATGGCCCACCGAAAAAAAAATTTTTCTCCTAAATCACCCCGAAAACCTATAATCCCTCAAAAAAAAAATGTACAAAAATCAGGTTGTTGCCCCTAAACTAGAATAGTACCCAAATTGGTGAAAAAAAATGTCAAAACTAGGTACTTTCACTTTATCGGGAATAAAATAAGAATTTATGCATGGATTTTCATGAAATAAAATTTATTTTATTTCTATTACATGCAGCTTTCAGACTCAGTACTAAAACTTGTCAGTATTTGTTGCTTTCTATTTTTTTTAATGAATTTTTTGAATTCAATTTTTTTTACTAATTACAAAAAAACAAATTTTTTTCCACTTGTGCCTCAATAATTCCAAATCTAAAGGCTATATCAGAAAACGATATTAGGAAAAGCTGGGGTAATTTTTTGACGTATTGCTTAACAAAATTGAATACGTAGTTCCAAAGTTATGACAGGATGTATGGATGTAAAAACCTTCCCATAGAATTTCAAATAATGTTGATTTTTGATTTAGCGCATCAATATTAAAGGAATTTTTGCTAGTTGCATAGTGTAATTTAAAGGTTTGTACATATTTACATAAACAACTTATTTATGTTAGAAAAAAAGCGAGTTTTTAAATTTCACACTTACGATGTCGCTCGTGACCAACTTTATATATAGAGAATACTTAAAAAAATTTACATATTATTTTATTCATATTTTGAGAACAATAAACATAACATTTGAAATTCAAATCACATAATGAGAACATAAGTATACTTTTTTAAAATATATAAAAAAAAAGTAATCTTTGATTGGTAATCTTACGTATTTTCGCACTTTTGCCTTCAAACCTCCCATTAGGAATTGCACCCCTTTTTCCCTATCTTTTTTGACTACTTTGATCCAACAAGAAATACATTTCTTTTTTTCAGAAACAACTTTGGATGTTTTTCGTAAAATTTGCTTTACTTGTGTCCAAAATTTTCCAATTGGTCGAAGATCAGGACATTTTGGTGGGTTGCACAATTTTGGCAAATATGAATATATTTTGATAAAATCTAGTATATGAGCTATTATCAGCTATAGGCTAAATGCTATTGAAATTGCTGAAAATCGGTTCATGTTCCGACCTAGTCCGCATACAACTAACACCTATGAGATCGACTTAAATTGCAACAATATCAAAATTATCTTATAGATCTCGTTTATGTTTATGACATCCATTTATCGGTAGTTCAAAAAAACCCTATAGGACAATTCTTAGTCATATCCCCCATATGAAGCTGATTCCCTGTCTTTACTTAAATGTATCAAAAAAACAAAAATATTGCACAGATTTTTCTCTGATTTGGTTTGTGTATGCTTTTGCGATAAATTAATGGCCTTACCAAATATGGTCATAGTTCCGAATGCCACTCAAATTTGATTTATGCTTATTTCCTATATCTAATTTATTGGACCCAAGGGATAGGGTCTCTAAGGCATCGTATAGTCGGTATATACCTACTATAATTTTCTTACTTGCTTTTATTTTAATTGTATAAAAAAGCTCTGTTTGTAATCAATAAAGGGTCCGCCAAATAACTTTTTTTTTTGAAAATGCTATAAAAAAAAAACTACTGAATATTATCTCAAATTTTTTTTTTTTTTTGAAAGTACAATCCTTCCGGTTAATAATGGAAAATAACTTCATTCAAATGGCTGCCTCGGCTGGCCATGCAGTAGCCTCGGTCCAATTTTTAAGCACATTATCGATTGTGTGCAGCTGTATTTCACCAATGGCTTCACAAATATTGTCTTTAAAGCGTCAATTGTCTCTGGCTTGTTGGCGCAACACTTATCTTTGAGGGCACCCCACAGATAATAGTCCAACGGTGTCTAATCGCAGCTCCGAGGTGGCTAAACGACATCAGCTCTGCGGCTGATAATGCGATCTTTAAAAACAGGGCGCAAAACATCGAGTGTAGCTTCGGCTGTGTGGCACGTAGCTCCGTCCTATTGAAACCAAATGTTGCCAATATCCTCCTCTTCAATTTTTGTGAACAAAAATTCGTTCAACATGGCCCGATAACGATCGCCATTGACTGTAACGGCCACTCCTTGCTCATTTTCGAAGAAAAATGGCCCAATTATGCCTCTGGACCAAAGTCTCAACAAAATGACAAGTGATTTTATAAACCGCCATTGAAAATATACTTTTAAGGGTATTCTATTAAGCGCCATATAAATTAAAAAAAGTAATAATAAAACAATATATTCTTTATTTAAGTTTTCTATAATTCTTTTCACGTAATTAAAACACAAAAGTTGTTTATTTGTTGCGACTTTGTATTCAAATATCTCGAAATGGGATATGAATAAATGCAAAATTAGTTTAGTTTGATTGTTTTCCTACGAAAATATGATAAAACAAAATTTTTTCAAGAACTTTTAATATTTGGTCACGGTGGATCTTTAGGTGGAAATGCCCATATATATATGTGGACATGAATAAGGTGTACGCGAGTTATGTAATGCCGAAATTAAAATACAACGTTTGGTTTTTTCATAAATTATAAGGTTCTTTATTTTTCAATGGTCAAAATCTAACTGACTGTAAAATCTTAAAACTACAATAATTTGGTATGTAAAATAAAAGCTTAAACTAGTTTTATTGTTATTGTAAATATTAACGAAAATGAAGATTAAGAATAGAACAGTGTAAATAATAAATGATAACAAATAATGAAAGAAAGGAATAAATGATATATTAGTTATAGGAGATAGCATATTCGTAACTCGCGTAATGGGTTAGCGATTACTCACACTCGATTAGCGTTTGGCGATGTGAAACCGAAATTCGCAGAAGTTTTGCGCCGGTTCGTATCCATGTACCAAAGTGGCTCCATCAACAGAGACCGGGTGGGTGCACGGGTACCAACGAAGGCCAGGGCCAACGTACAAGGAACTCTTTTCTGGGATTATTCAGATCGATTAACTTTAAAAGGGTAAAACGATCACCGATTACAGCTGTTGGTCAGACTCGATATGGCTTTGAAGCTAAAACGAATGCATTTGACGAAGAAAAAAGTTATCTTTCACAATGATAACCGGTTCTCACGTGTGGAAAAAATATATAAATTTGGCTGCGAACTGCATATTCTCCAGATTTAGCCGCCTGCGACTATTTGCTGTTTCCAAACCAAAAGAAGCTCGGTAGTAAGAGATTCGAGTCGAATGACGAGGTCACCACTGAAACAAACACAAATTTTGTGGACCTTGAAAAAACCTATTTATTAGGATGGAATACAAAATTCGAAAAACACTGGACTAAATGTAACGAGCTGAATGCAGATAATGTTTTCAAAAAGTCGCTGAGCTATCAAACGCCCTCTTATTTCTATTGTGAGCGTTATTTTAGATATTGCAGTGCCGAAACCTATTTTTATACCGAGTTACTTGTGCGTCAAGATGTTACAGATATAGACGGACTCATTGAAGTCTTGCGATTTCACTATACTGATTCGTTTTTAAAAAAAATTCAAGACGACTCCTGTTGTGTGGGCGACCGTATAATCAAATTTTATAAAGAAAACATAATTGTAGAGCAGAAATAATATTCCACTAACTGCTGTATATTTGAAACCATAGATAAATTAAATAAACGTGTCTATTATGAAATTGGAGAGGATTACCACAATACTTGGTATTTTGTAATAATCTCTTATTTAAATATGAATGCATTCCAGTTCGTCAGTTGTGTGTTTTCTATTGTTTTTCAATATTCTAACGGGTGATTTTTTAAGAGCTTGATAACTTTTTTTTAAAAAAAAACGCATAAAATTTGCAAAATCTCATCGGTTCTTTATTTGAAACGTTAGATTGGTCCATGACATTTACTTTTTGAAGATAATTTCATTTAAATGTTGACCGCGGCTGCGTCTTAGGTGGTCCATTCGGAAAGTCCAATTTTGGGCAACTTTTTCGAGCATTTCGGCCGGAATAGCCCGAATTTCTTCGGAAATGTTGTCTTCCAAAGCTGGAATAGTTGCTGGCTTATTTCTGTAGACTTTAGACTTGACGTAGCCCCACAAAAAATAGTCTAAAGGCGTCAAATCGCATGATCTTGGTGGCCAACTTACCGGTCCATTTCTTGAGATGAATTGTTCTCCGAAGTTTTCCCTCAAAATGGCCATAGAATCGCGAGCTGTGTGGCATGTAGCGCCATCTTGTTGAAACCACATGTCAACCAAGTTCAGTTCTTCCATTTTTGGCAACAAAAAGTTTGTTAGCATCGAACGATAGCGATCGCCATTCACCGTAACGTTGCGTCCAACAGCATCTTTGAAAAAATACGGTCCAATGATTCCACCAGCGTACAAACCACACCAAACAGTGCATTTTTCGGGATGCATGGGCAGTTCTTGAACGGCTTCTGGTTGCTCTTCACTCCAAATACGGCAATTTTGCTTATTTACGAAGCCATTCAACCAGAAATGAGCCTCATCGCTGAACAAAATTTGTCGATAAAAAAGCGGATTTTCTGCCAACTTTTCTAGGGCCCATTCACTGAAAATTAGACGTTGTGGCAGATCGTTCGGCTTCAGTTCTTGCACGAGCTGTATTTTATACGGTTTTACACCAAGATCTTTGCGTAAAATCTTCCATGTGGTCGAATAACACAAACCCAATTGCTGCGAACGGCGACGAATCGACATTTCACGGTCTTCAGTAACACTCTCAGAAACAGACGCAATATTCTCTTCTGTACGCACTGTACGCATTCGTGTGGTTGGTTTAATGTCCAATAAAGTAAACTGAGTGCGAAACTTGGTCACAATCGCATTAATTGTTTGCTCACTTGGTCGATTATGTAGACCATAAATCGGACGTAAAGCGCGAAACACATTTCGAACCGAACACTGATTTTGGTAATAAAATTCAATGATTTGCAAGCGTTGCTCGTTAGTAAGTCTATTCATGATGAAATGTCAAAGCATACTGAGCATCTTTCTCTTTGACACCATGTCTGAAATCCCACGTGATCTGTCAAATACTAATGCATGAAAATCCTAACCTCAAAAAAATCACCCGTTATTATGAAGGCGTCATTTGCAGCTAAATCTTCTATAGATAATTATAGTTTTTAATAAAAATTTATCTCTATTGTTCTTGTTACATTTCATTTCATTCTTTGTTTAACAATAAACATTTACAATATATGAGTCCTATAAAGACGCGAAGAACAAAACAAAGTTCTAAGCCATATTACAAGCAATTACATTTATGGCCATGTTATTAGAGCTTTCTAAGTGATTTGGAATTAAAAAAAAAAACAAAAAACAACAACAATACATTTAAAAGTACGAGCATTTATTTGGGAATATTCATAGAATAGCAGAATTTTTTATGTTAATGGCCATTAATTCAAGTGTTTTCCGTTATTACAAGATCATTTCGGTATTTAATTTTTTTCTTTTTTTTAGGGAATTCTTAACTGAATAAGAAAATTATGTTAAATGCACATTTTGATAGAAAACATCTTCGATGGGCTGCTTGTTATTGCATAAGAATGATGAAACCATCGAGAATAGTTGAAGTGCAAACAAAAATGCATAATCATAATATAACACTTGAAATCATGAATATGTATCAATGAATGGAATGGGAATAGAAATGGCACGGCATGTTATGCTATGGCATGGGATACTATATCATTTGGTTTTATTGGATTTTATTGATTTCTTTAATTATGGAAATTTATGCAAGAAAATTGTTTATAGGGGAATCAATATTGCGAGATTGGTATTTTTTTTTTTTTCAAATACATTATGCAAACAATAACAAAATTCTCGATGCTGTTGTGGTTGTTGTCATAGCTGGACTTTTGTGGTCGTTGTGGTAATAATATAATAAAAACTATCCCTACATTTAATAAAAAAACATCAGATAATAAATTAAAGTCACCCTATACGGACTGAAAAATATACCCGATAGAAGCTTATATATCAAATTTCATCAAAATATATATTTGTATAATTGCGACCATTAATTCGCGTACCAGATTTACGTCTACTGACGGACGGCTGGGCGAACCTCGTTAAGTCGACTAAAAAGAGATTTAGAATCGATCGGTACTTAAAGAAAAAAGGTACTTTTTTAATAAAGGGTACTTATTAACAAAAGGTCACTTATTTTAAAAAAGGGTATTTTTGTTAAATAAGGGTAATTTAGAAAAAAGTATAATTTTTTAAAAAGGTTACTTTTCTAAAAAAGTGTACGTTTCTAAAAAAAGGGCATTATTTAAAAAAAGGGTACTTTTTAAAAAGGACAGTTTTAAAAAAATTATACACTTAAAAACGCGTATATATTTAAAAAAGGATACTTGTATAAAAAAGTGTAATTTTCTAATTTTTTTAAAAAAGTGTAATTTGTAGAAAAGGGTAATTTCTATAAAAAGGGGTATTTTTCTAGAACTTTTTAAAATAAGAACTGTTTTTAAAAACGGCCAGTTCTTCAAAAAAGGTACTTTTTACAAAAAGGGAAATTTTTTTTAACAAAGAGCTCTTTTAAAAGAAAGGTATTTATTTAAAAAAAGGTATTTGCTTAAAAAAGGGCACTCTTTCAAAAAAGGGACTTCTAAAATAATGTAATTTTTAAACTAAGGGTATTAAAAAAAAAAGAGTTAGTTTTAAAAAAGGGTTACTTAAAAAAATGAGTAATTGAAAAAAAAAATACTTTTTTAAAGAAGGGTAAATTTTTAAAAAGTGTGCCTTTTTTAAAAAAGATACTTTTTGGAAAAATGGTAATTTTTGACTCTGCTACAAAAAGGGAACTTTTTTAAGAAAAGGTTACTTTTTTCAAAAAGGGTAATTCTTTTAAAAAATGCTACTTATTTTTAAAAAATAGAATTTTTTAAATAAAGGATTTTGAAAAAGGTACGTTTTTTAAAAAGAAGGTTTTTTTCGAAAACGGGTATTTTTAAAAATAGGTTACTTTTTATAAAAATTTTACTTTTTTAAATAAGGGAATTTTTTGTGTAGTTTTTTTTTTTTTTTTTTTGAATTGTGCTTTATTTTAATAAAAGTGTAATTTTTTAGAAAGACGATGGAGATTTCCTATGACATGAGTGCTTCTTTGGAAAAGGTACTTTGTTAAAAAAAGGTTACTTTTTTAAAATAAGGGCACTTTTTGAAAAAAGGATATTCTTCAAATAAGAGTAATATTTGAATATAGGTACTTTAAATGGATGGTACTTTTTTTTAAAAAAGTTACTTAAAAATGGTTTATTTTTTCAACAATGGGTACTTTTTAGAAAAAGATTACTTTTTAAAAAGAAGGGTACTTTTTAAAATAGGGACTGTTTTAAAAAAAAGGTACTTTTTCAAACAAGGTACTTTTTCGCAAAGAGGGTTATTTTTTAAGAAAGGGCCCTTTTAAAAGAAAGGTATTTGTCTAAAAAAGGGTACTTTTTTAAAAAGGGAACTTTTTTAAAAAAAAGGTTATTTTTTTTAAACAAGGGTAATTTTTAAAAAAGTGTACCTTTTTTACATATGTATTTTTTTAAAAATCGTAAATTGTTCAAAAAAAGATTACCTTTTTAAAAAAGTAAATTTTTTTAAAGGGTACTTTTATAGAAAAGGGCAATTTTTTACAAAAGATTTTTTTAAAGCCTAATTTTGAAGAAGGGTGCTTTTTTCAAAAGAGCGCACTTTTTTTACAAAGGTACCCTTTGTGTACTTTTTTGTGAAAAAGATACTTAAAAAAAAGATATTTAAAAAAGAGCGTAGTTTTTTTAAAGTGACCTTTTTTGAAAAAAGGTACTTTCTAAAAAAAAAATTTAAAAAGCGTATTTTTTATAAAAGAAATTTTACTTAAAAAAAGGGTACGGTAAAAATGTGGCACTACTTATCAAGCTAATATGATGCGTGCATCAATGACTATAATAATAAGAAAAATTACAACATATCCAAATTTTTCACATTTTCATTCATATCTTAAGACCCTTTCTAAAAAGTGTACGTTTTTAAAATAGGAAAAAAAAATGTACTTTTGAGAAAAGGACAGTTTTTAAAAAAAAATTATACACTTAAAAAAGTGTATATATTTAAAAAAGGATACTTGTATAAAAAATGGTACTTTTTGAATTTTTAAAACAGTGTAATTTTTAAAAAAGGGTTATTTTTGTAAAAGGGGTACGTTTCTTAAAAGGGGTACTTTTTAAAACAGAGTCTGTTATTAAAAAATGGATACTTTTTCAAAAAAGGTACTTTTTACAAAAAGGCAATTTTTTAACAATGGGTCCTTTCAAAAGAAAGGTATTTGTTTAAAAAAAGGGTACTTTTATAAAAAGGGAATTTAAAAAACAAGCAATTTAAAAAAATGGGTAACTTAAAAATTATAAATTTTTAAAAAAAGGGTATTTTTTAAAAGTGTGCCTTTTTTAAAAAGGTACTTTTTGTCAAAAATGGTAAAATCTGACTTTGCTATAAAAGGGTACGTTCTTTTAATAAAGGTTACTTTGTAAAAAAGGGTAATTCTTTTGAAAAAGGTTCTTATTCTTTTTAAAGGGTATTTTTTTAAAATATAATTTTTAAAAAAAGGAACTTTTTAAAAAAGGTATTTTTTGAAAAAAGGTAGTGTTTTATAGAAAGGGTCCTTTTTTGAAAATGATTACTTTTTAAAAAAGGTTACATTTTATAAAAATTTTACTTTTTTAAAAAGGGAAGTTTCTTTGTAAAAAAGTGTACTTTTAAAAAAAAGTGTACTTTATTTAAAAAAGTGTAATTTTTTAAAAAGAAAACGATTATTTTCTACAAATGAAAAATGTACTTTTTTAAAAAAAAGGTTACTTTTTTAAAATAAGTTCAGTTTTTGAAAAAGGGATATTCTTAAAAAAGAGTAAGTTTTGAAAAAAGGTACTTTAGAAAGGTGGTACTTTTTAAAAAAGTTACTTTAAAAAGGTTTATTTTTTAATAAAAAAGATTGCTTTTTAAAAAAGGGACTGTTTTTAAAAAAGTGTAGTTTTTCAAACAAGGTACTTTTTTACAAAGAGGGTAATTTTTTAACAAAGGGCCCTTTTAAAAGAAGGTTTTTGTTTCAAATAGGATACTTGTTTTAAAAATGGAAGCTTTTGAAAAAAGGGTAATTTTTTAAAATAAGGGTAATTTTTAAAAAAGTGAACCTTTTGTAAAAAGGTATTTTTTCAAAAATGGTAAATTTTTAAAAAAAAAGATTAATTTTTTAAAAAAGCAATTTGTTTTAAAATGGTACTTTTATAGAAAGGGGCAATTTTTATAAAAGATTTTTTAAAGCCTACTTTTTACGATAGGGTGCTTTTTCAAAGGGGCGTACTTTTTATAAAAGATATACTTTCAATTAAGGGTACCCTTTTAACAAAAGGTACCTATCTATAATTTATGTACTTTATTGTAAAAATAATTAAAAAAGAGCGTAGCTTTTTTTAAGAAGAACCTTTTTTGAAAAAAGGTACTTTCTTAAAAAATGTTTAAAGGGTAGTTTTTTATACAAAAATTTGCTCTAAAAAAGGGTACGATAAAAAATATGTGGTACTACTTTTTAAGGCTAATATGATGGGTGCAGTATAACTATACACACACCTTCATAAAACAAATGCCACGACATCGTTGACTAATATAATAAGAAAAATTACAGCATATCCATATTTTTCACATTTTCATTCATATCTCATGCCCCTTTGGACCGATTTGTTGATTTTAAATAGCAACTCGTTTGGGTTGTTGCTAAACGATTTTATGCAAAAAAGAAGAGTCAGTTTAGTTATTGAGGGTGCGATCGTGCTTTCCACAGACACAGATCCTTGTTATAAGGATCAAGAAATTAAATGGTAACAAACGGTATGACAAACCAATACATACCCCATGTATAGTGGTGTGGTGGGTATAACAAGCACAAAAATACCTAAAATTTGTATTAATTATCTTATTGATTCTAAGCATCATTGGAAAAAATCCGGCCATTATAATGTAAAATCTAGCTTGATTACACCAGCCAACAAATTTTCAATAATATTTTGCATTTGAGATCTGGAATCACTTTTCCCATGAATTTTGACCTCCTTAACACGAATATGAATTTTAAAAATTTTTCTATGGACCAGTTTTTGAGATAAAAAGTTTTGAAATTTTATTTTCACATTTTTGGAGGTGCACCTACAAAATTGGGTATATCTGGGGTATCCCTTGACCCATCTTCATAAATATTCACAGAAATTGAAGGTAATTAAACTCTCTACAAACCTTTCCTTAAAAGTTTTTAAATTAGCTAAACAGTTTTGATGCCAGCGATATATATATTTTAAAAACGTCATTTTTTCTGTAAAAATTGGCGTGAAAATTTATACATTGTCGTAGGAAAAATAGAAAAAAAAATGTCCACCCCAATTTGATATTTTTTTGCAAATAGTTGACCCTTTTGCGAAGAAAACAAGCCCCCAATCATAAAAATCCATGGACACTTTCAGACGTTATGATTTTTTTAGTAAAATACTAAAATTTCGCTTTTTAACGAGTTTCAGTTTTTTTATACTTTTGTTGCTCAAGGCGAAATAGGGAAGCATTTTTTGGGTAGTTTTCAAATCTAAACAAATTCTTACCATAAATATGAACACAAGGAGAAAATTTTCAGAGTTTTCAAATTCGCAATTGAAGAGCGAAACCATCATATATGAAGCATTAACATAACAGAAAGTTGTCCTTTTTCGATAAAAAAAAATCACTTCCACTCGATAGCTGTGCCTTTATTGATAACAAATAACTGTCACTCGATATATAAATATATTTATCGACTCATCCTGCAAACTTTGACAAATACCGCGCGCAATATATTGCAGTGCTTTTTGTGATTGTTATTAAAATAAAAGCAGCATTCTTTTAATAAGTTTGTTTCTTAATTTTAATTACTGGCGAAAGTTGGGAGAATGAGTAAAAGAAGTCATGTGTTCAAGTAATCAAATAATCCAAACGATTTCTGGTATGTTTGCGGGGAGGTAATGAAGAAAACTGAAGCGCGCAAATTTGTGAAAACGCTACAAAACACTATTATAACTACTTCGGTGTTCTACCTAACCTCACTGAGCCATGGACACCAAAGATGCTATGTGCTCTGTGCTGTGCAAATTTGACACCCAAGATATACCCAATTTTGTAGGTGCACCTCCAAAATTGTGAAAATAAAATTTCAAAAATTTTTATCTCAAAAACTGGTCCATAGAAAAATTTTTAAAATTCATATTCGTGTTAAGGAGGTCAAAATCCATGGGAAAAGTGATTCCAGATCTCAAAGGCAAAAAATTTTTGACTGGTGTTATCTCTTAGTGTTGCTAAGCTTGGTTATAATATTGTGTTAAGAACACGGCTAGAGCGTACAAAAAACTCGGCACAGCCGTATTTGACACTCTAACTTTTTTTCGGACATCAAAAATGAATCGCTTTTAAAATTTAAAAAACATATTTTGAAGGTAAGTCAATCAGGGTTCGAAAATTTACCCAAATCCATGCATAAGTTTGTTAATTATAAAACAGAATATTTTGAAGAAAAAAATATTTTTATTTGGCTGCCGAAAATTTAACATTATTTAAAGAAATTATTTCTAATTAGAAAAATGTAAAAGATTATATTTATTGCAACTCACAAATACAAATACAAAGAACTGTCAGCAGTGCACTAAAAATTTAAAATTTCTCATCACTAAAGTTTATTCGTTGAACAATAAAAGCTATTAAAATTTTATTTAAATAAATTTTAATATTATTTTTATTTGTAAATTCTCAGCAATAAAAAGAAAACATAGAATTTTCTCAAGAGATTTTGAAAACCACAAAAGAAAATCCCTTTTCACAAGCGCAGACATTTCCAAGAAAACATGACATTTATGGGATGTTAAATGAATAAGGAAAACACATATGGAGAGATATAAGAAAGTCGGTATCTCTCTTGTTACAACGAAAGGCGACCCTAAATTAAAAGAAAAAACACTCAAAATATTTTAAATGCCTATAAAAACAGCATCACGAGAACTGAAAGAAGAAACGAATTAAATAAGCGTAATATGCTCTATAAACATCCTATGAAAAATATCCTCAGAGCAAAAAGCAATTGAATAATAATCCCATGACATAAATAACAAAGGACCTTGTTAAAATGATTTATTATTTATATTCTCCAAAGGACAATTAACATGTTTTCTGTGTTTGTGTATTAATGAATTAAATGATAAGGCAATAAAATGGAATTGAAAAAATTTCTATAACACAAAGCTGCAATGAAAAAAGAAGCATTTTTGGCTGGTTAAAAGAGTTGTAAGATAGCTCAGTTTCTAGCGAATAGTTCATCTAAAATCACAATTATGTGTCATATTTCTGAATGTCACAATGTCTTAGTTTAATTTCTCTTTTTATTGCACGGTTTATCACATTAGAAATTCTGTCTTGAGTTGCAAATTTGCTTAAAGCAATATTTTCATTTTCATTTCAACAGGAAAATATGTTAACAATTTTTTATATTCATAATTTAAAACATTTTCAAACTAATGACAGCATGGCATGCTAGGACTTGCCTAAGGCTGCAGAGAAGAGGAGAAAGAAGCAGCAAAAGAAATAAAAATAAAAAACAGCCAAAACAAAACAGAGCTAGCTGTTTACATTAAAATAAAGAAAATCTATCATAAATAAACTGCAGAGTATCGTAATCACCTGAAAACTTTGTTGTGAAAATGTGTTGAAAAATTACGCCAAAGATTGTACGGTGATGAAGATGATGGTCACAATGTTTAGTATTCGTATGTTGTATTTGGTGATCATTGGAAAATCACAGCATATTTAAAGTTGCTTTTTTATGGGTTACATATGGAGGTTATTTGCTTGGAGCGAAACAATAAACATACCTAAAAAGTGGGAAACAAATTTCACACATGTCCGCTTACTACTTTTCCAGTATTCCTCACAATTAATGTGACCAACTCTTTTGTAATTTGAAAAAAACTTAAGGAAAATGTTAACATATTTACCAATAAGTAATTTTCTCGAAGTTTTAGTTTACCTAATATGAAGTAAGTTGGAATTAATTTATAATCCGTACAAGGGCTGGTTGTTAAGCGCACCAGACCTTGCCACTTTAAAGGCAAATATAATTTTATTTTTCAATATAATCTCCATTCGGCTCGATATAATTCACCATGTTTCCATAATTTTCATCCTCTTTGAATAAAAGAATTTATCCAACCCTTAAAAAATTACATCTGTTTCAGAGATTACTTCAGCGTGCGAACAAGATCTTATTCCTCCAAGTCAGTTTTTTTTTATTAATCTAAAATAGGAAAAAGCCACTTAATCTAGGCATATACTTAAATATTAGGAGTGTATAAAATTGAGCGCAAATGAAAAGGTTACTTTTCAATTTATACTTATTAAACGATTTGGGCAAATAATTTGTTATACACTCCACACTACTGTGCAGAAAGTGTATACTTATATATTCTTGATCCTTACAACAACTCTAGTCGATATCGCGATGTCCGTCTGTCCGTCTGTCTGTTGAAATCACACTCATTCACAAAATAAACCATAGAATTAGGAAAATATTGTTTGTCATTATTTCATGTAGTGGGTATTAAATTTGGAGCCTCTGGGCCCAATATCCGAAGAATGACGTAAGAAACTGTTAAAATACTCCGATAAAATTTCATATAAAAAAATTAAAAATAAGTAAGAAAATTATCTTCGGTCTAGACCAACTATACGATACCCTATACCATAGGTTAGAGACCCTATCTCTTCGGTCCAACTAATTGGATATAGAAAGTAAGCATAAACCACATTTGAGTGGCATTGTTATTAATTTTTTTGGCTGCAGATATGAAAAAGTTCATATCGGGTGCTATATTTATATGGGGAATAGGTCGAAAAATTGACCAATGCCGACCATATTTAATAAACTCACTTATATTTTGAAAAAATATATACAAACCAAATCTGAGACAAATCTGTGCAATATTTTTGTTTTTTGATAGATTTAAGTGAAGATAGGGAAGCAGCTCTATATCGGGCCTATGACTAAGAATTGTTCCATAAGGATTATTTTTAAACTACTAATTAATGGATATAATAAACATATACAAACCCTATTTGACGGAGATTTATATGATAATTTGGATCTTATGGCAATTTATGTCGATTTCATAGGGGTCATTTGTATGGGGACTAGGTCTGAACATGGACCGAATTTCACCAGTTTTAATAGGGTTCATCCTATGGCCGATAAAAGCTTACATACCAAATTTCATCAAAATATATTCATATTTGCGACATGTAATTTGATTACAAAGTTTACGTGGACACACAGACGGACGGACGGACATCGCTAAATCGACTCAGAAAGTGATTCAGAGTCGATCTGCATAATAAAAGATGGGTCTAGGTCAAATATTTTTGGTAGTTACAAACAGCAGCAAAAGTCATTATACACAAACCACATAGTGGTATAGGGTATAAATAGCGAAAAATTCTTATACGTAACAGAACATGTATTTATAGATACTAGAAGATTCCAGCACTCGAAAATCGACTGCAAATTCTAAGAAATTTTATTTTTTCATTTAATAAAGACCGTAAGGGTATGTTTCACAATTCAACTCATTTTAAATGAGGAAAACAAACTCAACACATTAACACAAACACATCCACAAATTTAATAAACACACACATAGCATTGTATAATTTTATGTATGTGTTTGTAGCAACGTTAAACGATCATAACTCCAAAAAAATATTCCACACGATGAAAATCTGTAAATCTGGGTAACAGCTAAAAAGAAATACCTTTCAAATGATAAATTTTTTGTCAAAAATCGGGGTAAAACTGTGAAATTTACAGCGGTCACAAGAAATCGCCATGTCTATTAATATAACAGATGTAGCGGCGATGTATGCAGATATTTCTTTGCTTATTCTTTTTGAATTTCGTACTTGTGAAGAGAGTAGGAGAATAACAAAGATGATTATACTCTTATTCTCTTTTAATAAACAAAAATTTAATGGTATGTATAACAGCTGATTGCATTTAATAATTGCTTTCAATTAAAAAAAAGCAAAAAATAACTAAAATTTTTATTAATTATCATATCGAGGAGAGTAAGACAATAACCAAGATGCTAAAAATAAGAGAATAACCAAGATGGTTATACTCTTACTCCCTGTTAACAAACAAAATGTAATTGTATGTATTTATATTTATGTTGATTGTATTTAAAAATTTATTGCAATTATTTTAGTTAATTATCTTATTAATTTGAATCATCACCGTAAAAAATCTAGGCGTTTTTGGACCTTAGTGCTGACAACCTTGGTTATAATATTGCATTTAGAACACGGGTCAGCCGAGTTTAACGCTCTTACTTTTTAGATTGATAGTACCATATTTGTGCCAAATATCATGTCAATATCTCCATTGGTTCGATAGCGATGCTCTTTTTTGTAAACAACTAAAAGTGAGTTTGGCGGATTTTAACAATGTCTGCTTTTTTTAATGCGTAAACATCTATACGCTCAGGGGGGGTAAAAATCTATTTCACAATACAGTCACAAAAATAGCGTAAGACAAAAGCGGTGTGAAGTATAAGTGTATTGGTGCAAAGATTATAATATAAAATTATTTCAGCGAATTCAACAACCTAAGCTATAACTACATAAAGGGTGTCCCGACAAGAACGCAATTTTTAAATCTGGCAACATTTGAAGTGTCATTGTTTGACATTTGAACAATTGTTATTGTTTGCTAGTAGAAGGTACGAGGTTAGTAAAAATGGAGCGCTACACGAATGAACAACGCATTCTCATTGTGAAATTGTTTTACCAAAATGGTGAAAGTTTTGCGGCTACAGTTCGCAAATTGCGATCAATTTGGGGTCCAATAATGCTCCAAAAGAGTCAACTGTAAAGAGATTAATGGATAAATTTGCCGAAACTGGGTCTGTTAGTGATGTAAAGACAACAACGCGCCATCGACCAGGTCGATCGACCGAAAATGTCGCAGCTGTACGTGATGATGTCACTCAAACTCCATCCACCTCAATTCGACACCGAGCTCAGCAAATTGGTGTCTCCAAATCCACTATGCAGCGAATTTTGACGAAAGATTTGCATCTTCATGCATACAAAGTTCAATTGACTCAGGAACTGAAGCCAGCTGACCATGGACAGCGAAGGGAGTTCGTTAATTGGGTATTGGAGAGACAACATGAAAATGCTGATTTTGCCGCTAAAATCATCTTCACTGACGAGGCCCATTTCCATCTTGATGGCTTCATCAATAGGTAGAATTGTCGGATTTGGGCTGAGGAAAATCCTCGAGTGATTCACGAGAAGCAAATGCATCCTCAACGTGTCACTGTGTGGTGTGGTTTTTGGGCTGGAGAAATCATTGGACCTTTTTTTATGAAAATGAGGCAGGTCAAGCGCAAACAATCAATTGTGTTCGGTATCGTGAAATGATAACCAGTTTTTTCTTGCCTCGAATTGAAGAAATGAATGTGGAGGGCATGTGGTTCCAACAAGACGGCGCCACATGTCATACATGTCGCGTTTTGGAGATCAGAATTGGCCGCCTAGATCGTGCGATTTAACACCATTAGGTTTTTTTCTTTGGGGTTTTTTGAAGTCGATGGTTTACGCGACGACTCAAGCCCACGACGACTCAAGCCTTAAAAGAGGAAATTGGACGCTGCATTAATGAAATACCGCAGCATCTATGCAAAACGGTCATTGAAAATTTCACTAAAAGATTGCGTGCATGCTAGCAAAGTCACGGCGGCCATCTGCACGATATATTGTTCCATACATAACCTCATTCTGTCTACTTTACGATATAATAAAGTTTCACGATTTTTTTTAAAATATCTGTGTTTCATTTCAAATTTAAAAATTGCGTTCTTGTTGGGACACCCTTTATAACTACATTAAAAATTTCACAATATAAATGTTTAATATATAATTCAACAACCCCATAAGTATAACGCTATTACTAATATAACAATTATTTCAGCTAATTCAACAACCCTAACTATAACAACCAGTTGAAATAATTAATAATAAATAACGTTAATTTTTTTGGTTGACCTTTTTTATATGTAATTCGGTTAATAAAGATATTTCGGTTAATAAAGAATTTAAAAACAAAAATTGGACCTCGAGCTTTACTATCAATTTCTTTTGGATTAATAATAAATAACTTTTATATTAGCTGAGCCCCTGCCGTTGTTTGCTATAAGTGACACATAGAGGATGCTCTCTGTTCGATTTTATTTGATGTGGAAATAGATGTTTACATAGTTTTTTTTTACAAAGAAGTTCCATTACATTTCGCTTGCACAATGAAATTCCTAAAATTCGTCCCTTTGGTGACGAAAAACATGTTTACGAGTGGTAAAACCATTGCCAAGAAGACAGAGAAGGCGATGAAGACAAGATCTTCTCGGACAAGAAGAAGCATCAACTAATGAACAACGGGTCAATGAAACCAAAGATTTGGTTCTGGTAAATTATCGATTGAAAATTAGAGATCTTGCAGATACTGTTGACATTTCAACAGCATCATTCGATATCATTTTAAAAGAAATTTTCGGCCGCATCGAATCTCTATTGGTTCAAAAACATAAATTTTTTTTTGAAAATAAGCTCCCAACATTTCCAAAACAATGCTTTCTAACTAAAAGAACGAGGATAAAAAGCATCTGTGTAGGTGATGAAACTTAGAACTACGAACTACGACCCCGAAACCACCGACCAAACAAGTGAATATGGTGCAAAATATGAAGCAATACCGAAAAGATCACGTCGAAGTCGTTCAAAAATTATTGTCATGCTATCAGTTTTCTTCGGTTATCGTGGTGTCGTGCATTATGAATTGCTTCCGCCGGACTAAGCGTTTAGCAAAAAATATTATTTCAGTGTTATGCATAATTTCCGTGAAGCTACTTGCAAAAAGAGACTGACATTAGGGGGCAAATAACTATTGGTTTTGTATCACGATAATATACCGTCTTACATTGGTACTTCGAAATCATTTCGTACAAAATTTGACTCCTACTATGTCACAACCGACATACTCGACTGATTTAGCACCGCGTAACATCTGGCCAAAACAGACTACCAGATAGGAGATACAATCTGATTCGATACGTGCTTTGAGGGTCATTCTGGAAATCGACAGTTTTGAATATTGGAAAAAATTTAGACATAAGTGTATTATTTCGGATGGGGTATTACTTTGAAGGCGATGAAATTGTTTTGGAAGAATGAACAAATGGGCACAAATATAGTGCTGTAATCACCCAATAACTTGTTATAATATTCTCAATTATTAAGTTTTCCTTATCTTAATCTTATCAACGTGGTAAACTCTGAGTGCATTCCAAATGCACTGAGGTCATGACCTTCTAGGTCGTTAAAAAGGGCTTTGGCTCAATTGAAGCTGATTCTTTAAACCTTGCTGTAACGTAATGAACCCATTTTTCATCCAAAGCTATGACTATATGCCTAAAGTCCTTGGAATTTAACTTTAAATCTCAAAAAAATCCATGGATATTGGCAGAAGTTTGTACTTACCAGCAATCGCGGTATTGCCAACTGCATTTTGCTAACTAAATTATTTTTCAAAACCGTGATCTCACTCATATTACGCACTTTCAATTTCCGAGCATTCATAATCTTAACATGTTTTTTCAATAACTTCTAGCAAATCTATAATATTAATAGGCTAGGCGATTTCCTTTGACAAATGTTTTGTTCTACCGTTTTATTCCGATTTTGAGCAAACGTATATTATTTGAAAGGTATTTCTTTTTAACCGATTTGCAGATTTACAGATTTTTATATTTTTTCCTTTATTTTGAGTAAATTGCTTTTAAAGTTGCTACTAGCACATACATAAAATCATACAATGCTATGTGTGTGTTTATTTAATTTGTTAATGTGTTTATTGTCTTCATTCACAATAATAATAAACCATAAAAGTGTTGGTTTGTGAATTGGCTAAGTTGAAAAATAAAGCTGCCTAGAAATAGCACTCGAATTTCGAGCGCTGAATTTTCTAGTTGATATAATTAGATGACTTCAACGATCCTCATCGATAACATTTATATTAAATTGCGCAATATTGTTGATAAAACGTTGAAGGGTCCACATAAATTACTGTAATTTTCGCCTTAATTTTATTATTTGTTTTCTTTTTCGAAAACAAAATTTTTTTTACGGCTCTACTCAGTTTTATACATTTATGGAAAACCACGTAACCTGTCTTCAATGGGTGAAAATCACAAATAGACTGACGTAGCATCCAGAAATTTTGACAGATATCATGGGAAGATTTCTATTTACAAAAAAAAAAAAAAAAAAAAAAAAAAATAGTAACATTTTGAAATAAGTAACGTCATCTCCTGCCAAGAACAAGTACTTAATATCCAACTTTAATATTAAGCGTAAAAGGGTATTCGGTTTAATTTTAGTAAAACTTGTCTTAACTTTGTAATTTTGCGCACATAAAAATTGGAACAAAAATAAATCGCAATAAATTTTTAATGAAATAACTGATTTTAATAAATATTAAAGCTTTTAAAGGTAATTTTAATTTAATTAATACTTTTTAATATAATTAATATTTTTGTAACACTAATTGTTTGTCAATTTTAAGCCCCCAAGCGATTTTAAATGATGCTTTTGCCGGATAACAGAGCATTTCCGAGCAAAACGTGTGGTATTATCGGCGACTTGCTTTGTGCCCTTCATCTCTCTTCTTGCAAGTGCCCAAGTGAGCAGTTAGGTGGATTTGCATATCTTGCTACGAAATTAATTTCATTACCATTCAACAGTGGATTAAACCAAATAAACGTAAATACACTATACCACAAATGTTTAGACACGATCACAAACTTTCTATGAATTTATATAGTTGTTAGATTTTGATGGAAATTGAAATGAAATATCAGTAACTTACAATAAAAAGAAAAATGCTGAAAAGAAATTAAATATATTATGCTGCTGTATTTTATTTTTTTTTTTTGGAGAACGATACTTTGTTGATACGTATTAAATTCCACAAAAATCTACACCCGACTTTGTTTTTTTATTTGAGTGTATAGTTAAAACGAGGTAAATAATTGGAAATAAGATTATGGTTTTCCATTAATAACAAACTTTCAGATCAACTAAAAACATCTCTCTTAATTTTTTTAAATAAAAAAAATGTACAATTAGTGAAAATGTTCGAAAAGTTGCTATTAAGCTAAGAATAAAAAACTTTATCAGTAATTGGAATAGTATTAAATTAATCCAAGTATACAGTGTACACTAGGGTGGCCCTTCATTATATGGAGGGAAAAAAAGTGTTCAAACTCTCGGTCGCAACCCTAGAAATATGCGAATAGCAAAAAACTGAGAAATACAAAGTATTAAATTATCTTTTTAAAAACCTACAAAACTTCAAAAACGCATAAAATCTCGCCGAGAAATAGCAAATGCCCCAGACCACTTTTGCCCACTAGGGCATGAAATTTGCTGGCATTTTTTTCAACTATGAGAAATTTATTAAAGCCATAATTTTCTTTGTCTCTATACTTATAAGTAATCAGATATGAAGTATTGTTTTATTACCACGTTGTTAACCAATTGCGCATTGAGTCCGAAGATGGGAAATTTTTTTGATAAAATTTTGAAAACTAATTTTTCAAGTTTTAAAAAATTTTCTTAAACAAAATTTCAAAAAATGGATCTCGCACTTTAAAGTTTTATTAAATACATATTACAGATTAAGTGTGTGAATTTTTAAGTACATCCCTATACCAAAATTTTTTTGACAAGGACTTTATTTGTGCGGATTTCGAGAAAATTGGGATTTTTTATAATATTCTGTAAACATACCTTTTCTAAATACTTTGTATCAAAAATTCATTACTTGTCTACTTTTAAATGTTATATTTTATCTTAATAGCCTAGGGCTTCAGAAAAAAATAATATGACTTCACTAACCTTTTTGGAATTGGGGTCACATATGACCCTAAGCTAATAAAAGACAATTTATTCAAATATTCAAATATTTTGTAAGCGCTGTTGAATTTTTAGATACGGCGCATAGAATATAATAACCAAATATGTAGAACTTCCGCTCCTAAAATTTGGGATAAATCCGAGAACTTTCACCCATTATTTGCCAAGGCCAGCTTTGGATTTTAAGATGATATTTATATATATACTAGCTGGACCCGGCAAACGTTGTTTTGCCCTCAATGAATTTTTTATTTTAGTTAGAATCTGTATATACCTATATAAAATGTTTGACGAAGATCTCCAGATAATAAAATGAGAGCTCCACTAAAAAGTCTTTCATTGCCTTTCAAATCTTTTAAAGTTCTATGTAATGCTTCTAAAGAATATTTGTGAGCCATGGTACATTCATCCCAAATAATAATACAGCATTTTTGCAGAACTTTTTCCATACCGGAATGTTTTTTGATATTACAGACAGCATTATCATTTGTTTGTACGTTTAACGGTGATTTGAGTGCTGAATGAGCTGTACGACCGCCATGCAATAATGTAGCGGCTTTTTCCTTCCTTTTTGGTTAGAATATTTATATATAAAAACGTTTGTGAATTTTGTAACTTACAAAATTTATATAAATTTGACAACTCATTATTTTTCGAACGACAGCGCCATCTGCCGGGTCCAATAAAAAAATGTTTGCCATCATCTGACATACATATATGTACATTCTTAGTTTCATTAAAATCGCACCATAAATAAGAATATTCGAAATAAGTTTACCCCAGCGCCACCTATCGGATCCATTTATACATACAAAAATTTCTTTTGGCGAAAGATACATACATTTTGAATTGCAGTCAAATTGCGCTGAAAATAAGAATTTTGTTTATAACTTGACCCCAACGCCTGCTAGTGGGTTAAAACTAAAAAAAACACAGAAGAGCTCGAACAGAGCCTATGGTGCAAATCCTACCTCGACAGCTCTTATGGTTCCGGAGATCGTTCGTTACAAACAAATGCACCAACGTTGTTACATATGTAGGTATATTACATAATTTTTAAAAAGTGGGCGTAAAAGTGGGCGTGGTCGAAAAAAAGTACCCTATTAATCATGCCAGAGTCCCAGTTAAATGCTGTGAGAATTTCAGGAAGATCGGTCCAAAGGTTTGGTCTCCTATAAACAAATAAACAAACACACATTCCATTTTATATATATAGATTTATTTATATTAATTATAATGCAAAGTAAATTTGTATTATAATATGGGCCCAGGGATAAGCCGGGTGACAAAGACCATTTGGCTGGTTTTTGGAGCGACAGACCAAAGCCTCTAGTGGGAATCGGACTCACGACCCCCGCATGAGAGGAGAGCACGCTACCTACCGGGGCGCTTATTTTAAGATGTTTTTTTAATAAATATTACCTACAACGAGTTTTTCTATTAAACTCGATGAAACCACTATTTCGAATTTAAAAAAAATAATTCGGTTATTTTTTATTTCTTTAAGGCTTCAGTGCTCCAGGGATCAAAATAATCCATTGTGATATATCTTTGGTGCAATTATCTGCTTATTGCTCGCGAATATAAATTAAAACAAATTTTAACCAATTTTGTTATAAAATTATTTTATGTAAAAAAGCTATCTACATATATTTTTATAAATAAAATAAGAAGACCCACAAATGGCCCAAAGCTAATAAAAGACAAAATATAAAATTAATTCTATTTATTTTGGTGTATTTATTGCGTTTCTTGTTCGTTTTTGTTAATATGTTATTATACTCTTCAATCTTTTTAACACCGAGTTCTGCTGTATCATTTACCGCTTTTATTTTTGAAACAATATCACTTATACATTAGAACATTATCCACTCGCGATTGAACAAACTGAAATACCCTTGAAGTAACGACAACAATTGTTTCAACAAAATTTATTAAAAAAATCTAAAATAATTCATTAGCAGTTATAAAAAATAAAACTAGAAAGATAATAAAAATATAAAAAAAAAATAAAAAAAAAAGATGGTAATAAAATAGAAAACAGAGAAATTTTATATGTTGTTTATGATTTAATTTCGTTGTTTTTCCCGATCGCGAGTGGATAGTTTTAATTTTTAGATGTACGCGTTGAAGAACATGTTCTGTTTTTTTTAGCAGTACACGTGCAAGAAACGAACTTTAAAAAAAGCTGCACTCGAATCTGTGTGGTTTATGTGTGTTCGAAACAAAAAATACATGATAGAAAACTGTTTGTGTAGATAACGAAATATTAAAACGAAACACAGTCATTATTGTGTTGGGCACCGTACAAAATTTAGAAACACACATAATTGATAAAAAAAATAAATAAAAATATGAGCATAAGTACTCATAACGTTATGATTTAATAAGTGAATAAATTTTTTAATTATGCATTTTTTTCCTTTTTTTTCAGAAAACTTGGGAAATTTATGATGGAAAGACTCAGCACAGAATATAGAACCAAAGTTGTTCAATTTAAAGTCAGCATTCGATTATTCGGACACAACAATGATATCGAAATTTCGTTCATGTTCGAAACAACAACGCTTTCGACAACAAGGGGTTGTCTGTGATCTTCCGCGTGCTAGAATGCTTCGTGTAATTCAAAATTATATGAGCGTTACTCGGGTGCAAGCAAGTATTGAGGAAAACCCCCTAAACTTCAGCAGCTGGTAATTTCCAGGCGGTCCTTACTAAGAATTTTACGTAAGTTAAACTTCTCCCAAATAAGATTCAATTGATTCACGAGTTAAAACGAAATGATGCACAAACACGCATTCAATATAGTCGCTTAATGGTCATCCAAAATACAAGAATAATTGTTGAAAATTGAATAACATTCACGTAGCATTATATTTATAAAACGTACTTCGTGGAAAAAGTTTTATGGTGGTTGGTAAAACTGAACATTATTTTTTAAACGATGATAAACTGACTATACTCGAGTTTTTTTAGTTCGGGATCATGTACTCGTATGTGTTTTCTAATAATAGAAAATAATAGAGATATATGGAAAAAATTACAGACAGCGGTAGATGGAGTAACTATTCATTATTTCACAAGAAGCAGCATTCCATGAAAAAGTTGATCTTTGAAATATTTCAGATATATAATTTTTTTTAGATATTTTTTTGCGTAAAAGATATAATTTATTTGATTTATAGGAAATATCAAAGCATATTGAAGAATAAAGCTATGAAAGGAAATTATTGACATCCTTTTTTGCGATATGTTGTAATATTATTTTTTTTTTTATAAAATTGTAAAGAATTTTCTCTTTCATTTGGCACGTATAGCACCACCGTAGGGCAAGTATAAGTATTTAAATATATCTTTGGAAAGATTTTATTCATAAAATGAAAAACTGTAAACGCAGTTTTACTACATCTGTTCTTTAATTTTAGACGTATATAATTCAGTTCGCGTGTAACGCACCACAGGGTGTTATTTATTCGTTTTTTTTATATTTAAGTTCAAATCTGTTAGATATGTGATGCGATTTGTGTGTATGTGACGTGACGTGAAATGAAAAAAAATATATATTTTTCATTTTTATTATAGGTTTCATTAAAGAGCTTTTCTGTCAGCAGCAAGCTTAAATCTGAGAAACTTTTTTCCTTTTTTTTTTGTCCGAACTAGCAATAACATTTTTATGCGCAGTCTGTTACCCTATAGAGAGGTAAGATATATAGATTGTAGTAGTAGATTAAATATAAACACATAAAACAGCTTCATTAGTTAATTTAATTTTTCAGGGTACAAACACATAACAGATATATAGAGAACATGAAAATAGTTTCTTGTCCGCTTTTTCATATTTAGAATTAAAATCAAAAACTTGTTTAGGAAATCAAAACTTTTAACGGGAAAGAGGGTTAAACAAATTAAGGGATAAGATCAAAAAATCGTAATGTAAAAACTTTTTGATCAGGTTATCTTTGTAGAATATGTCAGCTAAGAAGCTTAATGGCAACCCTATTCATTTGTTTTTAGTTTGATTAGTGATGATATAGAAGTACATGCTAAAATTATGAAATATTTTGAAATAATTCAACTTGGCAATTAAAAAAGTTGGCCATAGAATGAAATGTCTGCCGTCAAACTGTTTCAATATTATTAGAAGCTATCAGCAGAATTTGACCATTGAAACATGGTTCACGAAAAAAGGGTTCATAGAAATAGAAACCGAATCGAAAAGAGCTCTCAACACATCAAAGCAGCCCTTTTATCGCAGTGCTTGGACAATTTGGTGCGAAAAGTTTAAGCTAGTACCAATCACGTTTCATAAAAAATACTCCTGCTGTATAATGGACGACCAAACGTATGTATTTTTTCGCAAACAACGTAAAAGTTGTGATTAATATGGATGGCATTCAATAAAATCATAACGTTACATAAAGTTATTCTATGAAAAAAAAAAAAATAAAAAAAGTCGTTTCATTTCGTTAAAAAACAAGTAAGAGTTTTAAATTCGGCTGTACCAATTTTTGGCACCCTCCACATCGATTAATATCTGGACTTATTGCACTCTTTATAACAAATGTAAACAAAATATTTTAAAATGCAACAATTTGATGCTTTGATATACTTATTAAAACATGAATTCGACAAACACACTAAATGTTTAAAATGTTTACAGGTGTTTTCATCTTTTTCGACATATCTCGGTACAATGATGCCCGTTTTACGCCAGTTTCCATTCCAAACCTGCCCGAAATAATTAACAACAATATTATTATAACTTTACCCAGGTAAATGCTTTATTTTGTTAATGAGCGTGATTTGAACAGACAGACCAACAGACGACCATGGCTATATCGACTCGAGTTGTTATAAGGATCAAGAATATATATACTTTATGTGGTCGCAAATACACTTTTGGATGCGTTATAAACGGAATGACAAACTGATATATATTCTCCGAACAGTGGTGTGGAGGGTATAAAAAGTGAAAACTCATGTCGTGTATAGGCTTTTGTAATATAGTGTACCTCGTGCTGCTTTAGGAATGGAATTAGTCATGTTGGCAAGTAATTTTAATGCAAAAATCGGCATTAGTCGTACCCGCTGTCACATAATAAATATTTCTTTGTCCAAAATAAAATATAACCAGCCAACAATAGGGTGGCCCTTCGTTATATGGAGGGAAAAAAAAGTATTCAAACTGTCGGTCTCACCACCTAGAAATATGCGAATAGCAAAAAAACTGAGAAATACAAAGTTTTGGGCCAATCAGAAAACGTTTAGTCGTGGCGCAAAGCGATTGAAAATTTCAAGTGTGTTTATATGGGGAAAATATGACTTTTTTTTCAGATTTTACGAAAATTTCGTTCTATAATTAATTTTTTGGACAAGCTGTTACATAATTCGGGATCAGCATTAAATTATCCTTTCAAAAGGCTATAAAACTTCAAAATCGTATGAAATCTCGCCAAGAAATAGCAAATGCCCCAGACCACTTTTGTGACAGAAAAAACTAGGTCATGAAATTTGATGGCATTTTTTTTCAACTTTGAGAAATTGACTAAAGCCATCATTCTTTTTTGTTCTCTATACTTATAAGTACTCAGATATGAAGTATTGTTTTATTACCACGTTGTTAACCTATTGCGCACTGAGACCGAAAATTGGATATTTTTTTGGAACGAAACTTCTACATATTTGGTTATTATATTTTAAGTGTCGCATCTAAAAATTGGACAGCACTTACAAAATATTTGAATTTTTTGAATAAATTGTCTTTTATTAGTTTGTGACCCCGATTCCAAAAGGGTTAATGGAGTCATATTATCTTTTTCCGAAACCCTAGGCTATTGAGATAAAACATAATATTTAAAAGTAGAAAAGTGATGAATTTTTGATACAAAGTATTTAGAAAGAGTACATTTACAGAATATTTCAAAAAATCCAATTTTTCTCGAAATTCGCAAAAATAAAATCCTTGTCAAAAAATTCTGGCACAGGGATTTACTTAAAAATGCACACAGTTAATCAGCAACATATATTTCATAAAACCTTAAGGTGATAGATTAATTTTTTTAAATTTTGTTAAAGAAAATTTTTTCAAACTTGAAAAAGGAGTTTTAAAAATTTTATCAAAAAAATTTCCAATTTTCGGCCTCAATGCGCAATAGTTTAACAACGTGGTAATAAAACAGTACATCATATCTGAGTACTTATAAGTATAGAGACCAAAAAAAGAATGATGGCTTTAATCAATTTCTCAAAGTTAAAAAAAATGCCATCAAATTTAATAACCTAGTTTTTTTTTTGGCACAAAGGTGGTCTGGGGCATTTGCTATTTCTTGGCGAGGTTTTATTCGATTTTGAAGTTTTATATCCTCTTGAAGGGATAATTTAATACTGATCCCGAATTATATAACATCTTGTCGGAAAAGTTAAACTATAGAACGAAATTTTCGTAAAATCTGAAAAAAAAAGTTATATTTTCCCCACATAAACACACTTGAAATTTTCAATCTCTTTGCGCCACGACTAAACGTTTTCTGATTGGCCCAAAACTTTGTATTTCTCAGTTTTTTTGCTATTCGCATATTTCTAGGGGGTGAGACCGACAGTTTGAACACTTTTTTTTATTAAGGGCCACCCTAGCCAACAAACTATAAAGATTTTTGCGAAATTGTTTTTTGTTTGTCTCTTAAATTATTCACGGACATTTCTATTAGTATATGCTATGTAAAAATCCGCTCCTATTAGGTGTGAGAAGTCACCAAGCACGTATGTTTCATCGTCCACATTCTTCTTGGAGTTTCGATGTGGCATGATCTCTACTTTACGTAAAGTGAGTTCTGACTCCTTTTAAAATTTTCTTATGAAAGACTCCAAGCAATTGAGTATTTTAGCTGCTTTTATCCCCTAAATTTTGGGACATTTTTCAAAAGGGGCCAATTATTCTAACCTTAACAGGGTCAGCGAAGCCCTTTTCCTGCCACTTCCCAGGCTTCTTTTAATGGTAAGATATTTTAATATTTAATTTCTTAATATTTAATATCTTAGCCTGGATTATTTTGCCTTCTAAGCGATTGTTTTAAAACACTGTTTAGTGTTTTTATTAAAAATGTTGGAATCATTTTTTCATTTAGTTTTTGTTCGCAGTCGATTTTCAAGTAAAAGTGAAAACATATTTCGTCATATTTTTCAAGGTTAAAAGATTGAAAAGTTGTAATGATTTTAATTAAGTTAACTTTTACAAGTGATAGTTATAGTTTATTCATGCTCAAGCCTTATAAATACTAAATATGAACATGCAAAATTTGAGGGAATTTGCAAAGCCTATTAAATTTAAAGGGGTTTCCTAAACATGATTTACAAGCCACCACCATGCATTAGATATGTGAGAGAAAACCCAATTAAAACTAAAATTACAACAAAATCTAGTATTAGGCAGATTTACGCAGTTGGTCACATTGTTTACACGCCTCCAAAAAAAAAAAAAAAAAAAAAAAAAAAATTGTAAAAATTGTTTGAATTTTCCTTTTGGGTTTCTATCACACAAATAATGAAATGAACCACAAAAAAAAAGGGAAAATAAATTATACAAACATTAAGGTTCGTTTTTTCTTTCATACAATTTTTGTAAGCACGACATTTTTATGTTTATGAAAAAAATTATGATCGAGTTTTTTTCCATTTTTTTTTCATTATAGTCATACGATAAATGAATGAAACTATTGAAATTGTTTTGAGAATGAACAGCATGTGTGATCTAAAATGCACCAGACAAGTCAACCACAACATTAGGAACACAAACAAATAAACATTAAAGCTGCCAGTGAGCTAACCAGTCAAGTTTACCAACCCAATGCGACCTACCGCATGTGAATCGTTTTTCCAGCTTTAAGTTTTTTTCTGTTTTTTTTGTTGTCGTTTTTGGTTTCTTCAAAGGAAACGAAAACATGCTGCGTTTTAATGTTTGTTCGTGTTGTTGTTTTTGTTGTGTAGCCCAAGGAATGAATTGTATGAATGAATGAATAAATAATAAACAAAACACACAAATTTCAATATTTTTATTAAGTTTTGGCTAAGAAGAAAATATGTGTGATCTTAGGTTAACGCCTTCCAATATATCATCGGGTTAATAGAAAAGGAGTTTTGTTATGTTTATGTTTTCCTATATGACATGAACTAACTACTCAAGGTGGTGTAGTAAGTCTTTGGTTAAGGTTTGTAATAATAAAAAATGAGGAAGTGGTGACATAGATCAATTGCTTGGTAGTGGACCTTAGATAAGTTCAGAAACAGACTACTGAACCGACATAAGTATGTGGGTAATCAAAAATGTTAATATTCACTTTTATTTCCTAAGTTCCCTAAATTATTTAAAATTTTTCATTAAATTAATGCATTTTTCATGAAACTAAAGAAATTTAAAGCAAGTGCATAAAAATAATGATAAGTGAAATAAATAAATAAACAAAAACATAAAATAAATATTTTTTTTTTAAATAAAATCTTTCAATCTTTATCATTTTAATGATTGAGTTAGAAATTTTGAAACAAATGTGATAAGATTTTTGATCTATTTCTAACTCAATCATTAAAATAAATTTTTTTTTTTATATATATATATTTATTTGCAATCTGTTATTCAGTACAACAATAAGCAAATTTGATCATTTTAAATTATTAACATATTATTGCACACCAATGCGTACAATAGCTCCTTTTTTACAAATTTTAATTTTTACAATATACAATAATATATATACAATACAATAAACTACAATATTATGAACAATGTTTTTATTTTTAATAATTATTGATTTATTATCTGAACGGTAGATCTAATATATGTAATCTTTTCAACCTTCGTACATCTTCAGTTTCATCTAAAAGATTTATAGCTAATAGGTTAGGATGGTTACTGTGTATCAAGATACCTAGTAGAGTAATTTTTAATTTCTTCTTTAACTGTTTCCATTTTGAGATCTCTGTGAATTGATTTATTTGTCACATACCATGGAGCGTTGGTGATAAAACGAAGCGTTTTTGACTGCAGTTCCCCATAACTGAATCCCGTAAGTCCATACTGGCTTAAGAACTGATTTGTATAGGATAAGTTTATTGTTTAAGCTCAACTCAGATTTTGAGCCAAAGAGCCATATCATTTTTTTTATTTTAATGTCGAGATGCTTTCGTTTTAACTTGATGTGTTCTTTCCAAGTAAGTCTTTTATCTAAATGCATTCCTAAGTACTTTACTGTATTAGCCTTGGGAATCGGGATTCCATTTAATATAAGAGAAGGACAATCACCTCTTCTTAAAGTAAAAGTAACATGAGTAGACTTTGTTGTATTTACTCGTATTCTCCATTTTTGCAACCAGTTCTGAATCTTATCTAGTTCTATTTGGACCAGGTTTGAAGCATCTGAAGGTGAATCCATCGAAGCCATTAGAGCAGTGTCACGATTTTGCTAACTTTGAATCAATTTTGTCATAGCCAGTGGATTTTCTGTTTCCAAGCTTAGTTATTTCATGTTTAACTTAATTTGGCGTTATGTGTTTAATCGGCCAATTCATTTGGCAAGGTGAATCTAAAAACTGCATTATTTTGGTATCTTCAGATGAATTATTGTTCAAGAAAGGCTGAAATTGTTCTTCCAAATGTAATGCGAATGCATCAGATTTACTATTGTATGATCTACACCAACTATTATTTGTGTCCCTTATAGGAATATTACGTTGTTTTGGTCTTTTAAGGTACTTTGTAGCATTCCATAGAGAGTGTTCATTATTTTTAGATGGATCTAATGACTTTAAATATTCACTAACTTTATCATTTTTCAATTCAAGGAGCCGTTGTTTAAGGTAATTTGTAGCTCGATTAAGTACTCTCTTATCAATAGGACTCCTGTATAACTGCCAAACACGCCTTAATCTTCTCTTGGTACGAATCAGGTCCCTGATTTCAGCGGTAACTAAGGCTCTGTTTGACACAGCTTGGCATGATAAAATTGGTGTTGATAAGACAGCAGCTTCATGAATCGGATTTGTAAACATCTCTACAGCGTCGTCTAAGTCTTGCCCATTTGTTATTGGTATATTAAACTGGATGTTTTTGTCCATCCAATAATTAAAAGAATCAGTATCCGTTTTACTTGAAATAAGCTTAACAGTTTTAGCAACTGTTTCCAGTGTGGTATTGTAATTTACTATTATGGGAGAATGGTCTGAACTAAGGCCGTCACTATCAATAATATCTAAACAATTGTTAGGAATTCCAGAGTACACAACGAAATCCAGTAAATCTGGGATTTTTAAAGGATCAGCCGGCCAGTAAGTTGGTCTTCCAGTAGAGAGAGTTCTGTAATTCCTTTTATTGATACATTTGTACAGCTCTCGGCCTTTAGGATTAGTCAATCGTGATCCCCACCACGGGTGCTTAGCATTGTAATCTCCTCCTACAATAAATCGTGATCCCAGTTCATCAAAGAAATTTTCATAATCCTGACAGAGTACTGTTTGTCTAGGTGGAAAATAAACAGCATATATTGAGATATCACCACGGTCAGTTTTTAATTTTATACCAGCAGCTTGTAAGAATGGATATTTTGTTTCTTTTAGAACTTCGTATTTAATAATTGATTTTATTAAAATTGCAGAGCCAGCGTGAGCTCTGTTGTCTGGATGATTAGTTGATATTAAGTCATAATTTTTGATTCAAAAATAAGTTCTATCAGTGAAGTGAGTTTCTGAGACCAAAAGTATGTCAATAAAATTAGTTTTTAAAAAGATTTCAGTTTCCTGTGTATGATTAGAAAGCCAGTTGGCATTCCATATTGCTATTCTTAAATCTATTTGCATAATTGGTCCAAAAGACGAGTCATTACACTTAACAAAGTTTTTTTTTTAATTAAAATTAATGAATATTAAAAAAAAAATTATATAAAAACAAGTAAGAAAATTATAGTCAGTCTAGACCAACTATACGATACCCTATATCATGCGTATGGAGATCTAATTAGATATAGAAAATAAGCATAAACCAAATTTGAGTGGCAATGTTTTTAACTTTCTGCCTTCGGATATGGAACAATTCATACCGGATGCTATATTTAAACGCTGGATATTTTGCCAGTATATGTTCCATGGTTTCATCATCCTCCAGGCAGTATGTGCACGTTTCATTTTCAGCCAAATGCATGTTGTATAGGATGTAATTGCATGCACAGTGCCCTGCTAGGGCCCCACATAGAAGTCTTAGATTGGATCTGTTCAATATTAGGGCATCCCTGCTCCTTTTTTTCGCTTCGATGCTAGAATTTTGTTGAGTGTTGAAGTAGTACTTGTCCATTCCAATATTCCACTGATTTGTCTTTAATACATCTGTCGATTTCCTCCGTTATGTCTTTTCTGGTGAATCCAAATTGAGGACCAATGAATGGTCTTTCCGCATTCTCATTTCCTTCATACTCTTTGTGACCTGGTACCAATACAAGCGTCACTTTATTAAGATCAGCTACTTTTTGTTAGGGCTCTGTGGCTTTCGAGCACGGATTATGGTGGTATACTGATTTGTCCAGTGCTTTTAGAACAGCCTGGCTATCTGACATAAGATTTATCTTCGTCCTTGTCAAGTTTCATTCCATTAGTTTAGCAGTAGCAGCATTTAATGCGCATAGTTCCGCTGCAAATATTGTGGATTCACTACATAGGGGGATATGGAGTTTGCACCTTGGTCGGTAAAACCCCGCTCCTATTCCTTCTGTTGTTTTGGATCCGTCAATGTACCAGTTCTGGCCATCTTCATGCAGCCATATAGGGTTAGATTCCAAATCGAATCTGCTCGGGATATGAACAGTGTAGTTCTTTTTAAGTTCCAAACCAGGATCTATCTGATCACTATATAAGGTCATATCTTTGATACTTTTGGCTTTATCAAGGATTTTCAGGTGTCTTATATGATCGCCATCCTTAAATTTGTATAGTCTGTGAAGATCAACAGCTTGTTTAAAATCTTCTCCTTGGATTGATAAGTGCAGCGGAGTGAGATTTAGGATAACCTCCATAGCTGCCGTAGGAGTTGTTCTCATTGCTCCCGTGATGTTCAAACATGCTAATCTGTGTATTTTGGATAATTTTAAATGGGCTCCAGTCTGGTTTGTCTTCCACCACTATAAAACTGAGCCAAATAAAATACCCGGAAAGGTGCATGGTGGCAAAAGACAATCCAGACTGGAGCCCGTTTAAAATTATCCAAAATAAGTGACCAATATCTGGTAAGGTCACTTTTTTTCCGAAAAAATATTAACAAACCTTATTTGAGCAAAATCTCTGTGTCCCATTTTTGTTGTTTGATAGATCAAAGTGATGATCGGGAATCAGCTTCATATGGGGGCTACGACAAAGAATTTTTCTATAGGGTTTAGTTTTGGACAACGGATGTAATAAACCTAAACCAAAATAAAGAAGGACTCGCCTATTTCCTAAAAGACAAGCAAATCGATATATTGCTTGTCTCTGAAACTCACATGACTTCTAGGAATCAATTCTCATTGCGTGCATACATATATTTTATATGATACAAAAAATCCAAGAGGCAGATCATGTGGTTGCTCAGCCATTCTTATTAAATCTCGACTGAGGCATCATCCAATGTGTGATCATTGTGAAGATTACATTTGATCTACTACAATCTGCTTTGAGGAATTTGATAACAATTTAGCTGTATCATCAATATATTCTCCACCAAGATTTTCTATAACGGAAAGTCAATGCAAAAAAAGTTTTTGAATCAATTGGCCCTCGTTTTATTGCTGCTGGCGATTATAATGCCAATCACACATTCTGGGGGTCACCTTTGATCTCCCGGAAAGGGCGTGATTTGTTTGGCACAATTTCTAATATGTGCGAGGATGTTATCTCAAGGAGAACCAACATACTGGCCGACATATAGATAAGAGATACCCGATTTAATCAATTTTGGAGTAACGAAGACTATTACGATAGATTTTATAAATGCTGAATCCTCATTGGAACTCTCATCAGATCACACACCAGTTATTGTTACTATTTCCAATGCCCGCAAAATTGTGCCCCCGAATGGTAATTTAGCGCCAACAATTATTATAGATTAGTTAAAGTATAGTAAGTTTCTCAGTACCTATTGTACGGATAGGTTACCACAAAGAACTTGCTGCGAAACCCTCTCGACACAGAAGGCAGTATAGAACTGACAAGGTAGGTGTCGAGCGGCTATTAAATGAAAAAAGAACAATTCGAAGAGAGTGGCACTGTACCGATCTCCTCAACCTAAGCAACAATTGAAAGCATGTACATCAAATTTAAGAAAGTTGCTTGAAACCCAGAGACATGATAAATTAAACAGCTATCTTGAAGAATTAGATCCGACTTCAAGAACAGATTTCTCGCTATGGAGAGCTGCAAAAATCTTTAAAGACCAGCTGCACGTAAACCACCATTAGAATGCAAAATGGAGGTTGGACTAGAAATGATATAGAAAAAGGCGATCTATTTGTAGAACAATTGAATAAACTTTTTACTTCAATTTGAGATTAGAGAGGTTGAAAAGGCTATTTCTGATCTTAACCCTGACAAAGCATCGGGGATCGACGGGATCAGTAATAAACTGCTTTTGGAGTTACCCGGAATATCATTCAGAATAACTCTTTTTATATTTAACGCTATATTACGCCTTGAATATTATCCCTCAGAATGGAAAGGTCGATTTGTACAGGCCAATCATTTTATTGTTAACTCTGTCAAATTTGTTTGAGAAAATACTAGTAAATAAGCTTACTGTAGCTGTAGATCAAAATAGCATCATCCCAGTACATCAATTCGGATTTAGGCGAAGACACAGCACCATTGAGCAAGTCCAAAGGTTAGTAAGCGCTATAAGAAAAGCCTTTATTGACGTTTCGCAAGCTTTCGATAAGGTTTGGCATGAGGGTCTACTTCATAAAATTAAAACGTTGCTGCCCCAAACGTTCAAAAGCTAATGGAAAGCTATATAATTAACAGAAAATTCTCAATAAAGGAGAGCAACTTTACAAGCCCCCCTCAGGATATAAAGGAGCGTGTTCTACAGGGCAGTATTCTGGGTCCGCTCCTATACATTATTTATACAGCGGACGTGCCAACTAATGAGGACCCCTCAACAGCATCTACACTTTTACAACGACATGTTTTACAATTGGCGTACTGGTTACACAGGTGGAAATTAGAATATATGAATAAAAATGTATTCACGTTACTTTTACGCTCAGAAGAGAAAAATGCTTTCAAATCCGAATAAGCAATCAGCAAATATCACAACATTCTGATGCAAAATATTTGGGACTTCATCCTAACCGCCGCCTTACTTGGAACAAACACTTAGAATCAAAATTAACACAAATAAAATTGAAATTAGTTAAACTTACCAATTGGTAAAAATTCAAAGCCAAGTCTTGATTGCAAGTTATTGATATATAATTCAATCATGAAACCCATTTGGTGCGCTTCAGCTTCTAATATAGAGAAAATACAAAGATGCCAAAATAAGATCCTAAAGTTGATTACCCGTGCCCCATGGTACGTGAGAAACTGACAATTGCATAGAGAATTAAACGTACCCCTAGTTAAAGTCGAAATTACGAAAAACTGTTCAAGCTACTTGAAAAAACTAAAAACTAACCGGAATCTCTTAGCACGTGACCTTCTCAACAATCGCATCCACCAACGCCTAAGAAGAAGAGAGAATGTAGATCTCGTAATAAACGCTTGAATATTTCTTTATTTCGAATTTATGTAGAAACATTAAATTTTTTCTGGCCGGATTTAATAGGTTAAGTATTAGTTCTAAGTTTTGAATAATTATTGTTAGTTCACTATGTGAAGATCCACTAAATAAATGCATGAGAAAAAAAATTTGATCGAAATCTATATGATAATTTGGATAGTATGGCAATGTAAGTCGATCTCTATGGCCGATAGAAGGTTATATTCTAAATTTTAGCAGAATATATTCATGTTTGCGACCTGTAGTTTACATGGACACACAGACGGACATCTTTAAATCGACTCAGAAAGTGTTTCTGATTCGATCGTTATAATAAAGGATGGATATAGGTTAAATATTTTTGGTAGTTACAAACGTCAGCACAAAAAGAAAAAAAAAACGGTTTGGGATGTTGTTCGGTACATATACTGCCGTCATAAAAAAGAAAGTCATAAAATTCCAAAATTGATGTAAGGACAGATTTGAAACGGTGAATGAGTTTTTGATTTTTGTATTAAGCTTGAAAGACCCATTTTCAACTGTAAATGACTGAAAAACGTTAAGCAAAATGGTCATATCTACCACTTCTGGCATGTTTTCTAGATAAATGACGTAAAAGCTAAATATCTTAAAACCAATATAATGGAGATGTGACTTTCTTTCTTAGGACGGCAGTACAGTATAGTACCTAATGAAAGCTCGAATTTTAGATTGTAGATTGTAACACTCCTTCAACGTTAATGAGAAGATGAAATAAAATTATTTTGAAAATATGCCTTTGGATCTCCAATAAAGTAATTTATCTTAATGATTTGTACTATATAAGACTGTGTCCAAGATCAAAGTTTAATTTATTTGTAAACTAAAGACAAAAAAAAAAATTATATTTCATTGCCTTTGATTGACATTTCCTTATAAAAAAAAAAAAACAACCACTACAAGTGCTTTATATATTCATGTGTTTCACGATGCTGTTTTATTTTCTCTCCCCGTTAAAAAAAAAAAAAAATAAATACAAAAAACTAACAAAAACCGAAAAACCCATTAACATAACTAACTTTTATTTTTCTTTAGCTTTCTGTTATTATATTGTATGAAAATGTCATGTTCATGCGTATACAGAAAAATATTGCATGGAACGAACATATTATACTCATGATCTCAATACACCCGCATTTCAAAACCTATCATCATCAATGTCAGAAATTCGCGTATGTGTCTCAAACATGTCTATCACATCAAGCAACGAGTGCTGAGCGTACAATATGAAATGGAACCCTGCAATTTCTTATTGCCTTCAATTCGCTTGGTGTGCGGTCGTTTTTGTTAGAGACACTTTGTTTGGCTAGGCTGGGTCTTTTGGTTAATGCCAATAAAAGGAGGGATTGCTCTTACAGTTGTACTATATCAATAACCGTTGACGACGACTTGTCCATTTTTATTTTCATTTGCATTTTTCTGTTGCTGTTGTTTGAATTGCAAGACATTAATTTTAATGCATTTTCATTAGCATGGAACTGCTGAAATACTGAAAACAAAAGTTATCCCGAACTCCATATTTTGAATGCAAGCAAAAACAAAAAAAAAAAAGAAAGAGTTGGAATTAAAGAGTTTTCAGACAGTAAGAGACAAAAGTCAACGACTACACTTTTAAAACATGCAATTTATTTTGATAATATTGAGACTACATTTAAAATAAAAGCTTTTTAGAACTTATTTGAGCCAACATTTAAATTATACAAATCCGTAGAAAAATTTAAAATACCTTCCACCAGTGTGGTAATCATAAAATTTTTTTTGTCAAAAACAACAAATAAGATATTACGAGACTAAAAAAATTTAGTGGTAACATTTTTACTAAAAACCATTACTAAAGAAAGAGTCTGCTGTGGCGACAACCTGGATTTAAACTGCCCGACTTGGACCTCTGGACACATTGAGTATAACCACACATGAGGGTACACACTTATGAAGCAAATATTACAAATACAACGACTTCAAAAAATTACAAAATTTAGAATAAAAACAATAACAAGAACAAAGAGATTTTCCATTTTCATTGAAATATCAAAACCTATTGACCAATTTTTGATGATTTTAAACACGAACCTGCTCGGAATATCAATGAATCATTTTCACTAAAAATGAGCAACCCATCTAACTTTTTAAAGGCGTCATCGTGATTTATAAAGACGGACAGACGGACATCACTATATTAACTCCGCTTGTTAGAAGGCTCAAGGGGTAAAGATTATTTATAATTATTTCAATAAACTTATATATATATATATTCTGTATACTTGTGAGGAGGGTCCACAAATTGCAGGTGAAAAATATTGGAAAAGAAATAGGAAAATTATAGTTGGTATAGACCCACCTTGTGTTTAGAGAACTGGTCCAACTAATTGAGTATAGAAAATAATCATAAACTAAATCTTAGTGCAATCTATATTAATTCTTTTGCCTGCAGATCTGTAAAAGTTCATATCGGATGCTATATTTATATGGGGACTAAGTCGAAAAATGGACCGATCCTGACCATATTTGGTAAGGTCACTTAATTGTTGAAAAAATATTTACAAACCATATTTGAGAGAAATCAGTGTAATGTTTTTGTTTTTTTTTTATCGATTTAAGTGAAGTTCGCGAATCAGCTTCATATGGTGGCTATGACTAAGAATTGTCCTATAGGGTATATTTTTGAACTACTCATAAATGGATGCAATAAACATACACAAACCCAATTTTACCGAGATCTATAAGACAATTTGGATAATATGGCAATTTAAGTGGATCTAATAGGGGTCCTTTGTATGGGACTAGGTCTGATGGCCGATAAAAGCTTCTATACTAAATTTCATCAAAGTATATTTATATTTGCGACCTGTAGTTTGATTACAAGGTTTACATGGACACACAGACGGACCGACAGACGGACAGATCGACTCAGAAAGTGATTCTGAATCGATCGTTATAATAAAAATTGATCTAGGTCAAATATTTTGCTTAGTTACAGACATCAGCACAAACTCACTATACCCTGATCACATAGTGTTATAGGGTATAAAAATGGTAGTGGAAAAAATATGTTTGTGGTGATCAAATCATTAATCATTTATCATCTGGTCAACTGTCATATTTCTCACCGCACTTTCTTCATTTTGCTTGGAAATGTTAGAAGAGTCATGATACTTTATAGCTCTCTTTACCGATGATAATAGCAATCATGACTATAAACCATAAATCCGCTTCGGATCCATTCCGTCTTAGAATGATCAAGGATATTCTTATTGGGGTAATTAACCCAATTTGGATGAAATATGAAATTAAAATGTCGTATTTATTTAACAATTTTACAAAACCTAATCTGACCACGATCTTCCTATAATCATCGAGCAGTCAGCCGAATGGCAATATCCCCTCTAAAGGGTTTTTCAATAAGAGCGCTACAGAAGTTTTTTTAAATAAAACAAAAACGGTTTTGGATATCAATGAAATTCTTTATACCTATGAAAGTACGTTCGATGCCATTATGTATGGAAATCGATCTCTTTTGCATGGCCACCACGGGCACGCTTGCAGAAGTCCAGACGCTGAACCCAATTTTCGACGGTTTTCAAGTATAAATCGGCCGATACTGCTGCAATTTCACGTTCGATATTCGTACGAAGTTCATCAATCGTCGCTGGCAATATTCTCGACGCTACGGGCACTTCTTTGTCTCACTGGCACGGGAACATTTTGTACTGTGCCTGTGGATTCAAATTTTTCCACTAGACACTCAATTGTTGATCTGCTAGGACGATTATGACGACCATAAATTGGACGTAGCGCTCTTAACGTTGAGGCCACTGACTCCGAATTTCGGTATCAAATTTTAATAATTTTGACTCGTTGTTGCTCGCATGTCTTTCCATCATGAAATGGCAAACCTTACTGAAGAGAAATGTCAAAAGAGCGGCAAAAAATATGGCGTCGTTTGCTGTCCCTGTCTTTCTGCTTTTGTAGCGTCCCTGTTGAAAAACCTTTTACATGATATTTATAGATTTGGAAAAGGCGTTCGACACCCTGAGCCACCACGCAATATGGATCGCACTTGCCTGCAAAGGTGTGGCACAACACATTAATAGGCTAATCCAATGTTAAATGCCGAGTTGTCCTCGACAACGCACTGAGCAACAGTTATAATGGGTTAAATGGTGTTCGACAAGGATGTATACTATCTGCTCTCCTATTTAGTATTGTACTTGACGTCATTGTTCGTAATGCTATAGCAGAAAATAGAGGTATAAGATGGGGAATCAACCAACATCTAGAGAGCCTGGTATATGTTGATGATATATGCCTCCCTTGAGAACGAAGCTTCAAAAGCCGAGTTAAAAATAAACATAAAGACAGGTAAGGTTGTGCGCTGCAACACTCTTAACAACACAAAATTTCGAATACAGAATGTGGAGCTGAAAGAAGTTAACACATTCTGTTACCTGGGCAGCTTACTAACAAAAACAGGGCTGTAGTGATGATATGTCCCTCCGAAGCTCAGAGGTTAACCAGTCAATTAGTATCTTACGATCTGTAATGCTATCTCGAAACCAACTAAGATCAGTATGTTTAATTCCTGTGCGAAATCAGTTCTCCTTTACGCCTGCGAATCCTGGAACGTGACATTGCACGATATTAATAGGATACAGGTGTTAATCAAAGCGGCTTAAGCTGGAGTGAAATAAAAACCTTGCATCGAGAAGGACCAATTCGAGAGAGTTCGTTGTGGCTCTTTGCTCCTTTTAGGAACCACAGAACATAATAAACGGATACAGACTTAAGAAAGTTTAATTATCGAAATTGATTACACTAGAAAAAAAACAAGACAGTGTTCAGGTTGTGACGATCATTGAAGGCAGCCTTACAAGAAATGTATTTATCAGCTAACATACCAAACTAAAATGACTCATTCACATTTTGAGTATGTTCTATTTGCATCTGAAACGACATTATAACATTATAACAGCTTGATGACAGCCATAATTACATACAACTGCTGTCACCTGTGCATTTCCTAAAATTTAATGTGGAAACTTTCAACCGGAAAAAGTGGCTATCGGACACTGTTAAGCATATCAAAATGTATGTATGTTCTTTTTCTTATTACCGCCGTATTTTCCAGTGGGCATGGCTTTTAGAATAAAAGTAGCTAAATCCTCCTTCTTCAGAACTATGTATAGTTTCTCAAGAACTATAAATTAGTTACTGAAAAAGTATACAGCATTTTACAGCTAATAAAAGGCTTTAGTTTTCAACTGATTACAGAGCTGGAATTAAAAAATTTATATTTTGTTATAAAATTAACTATTTTTATTTAAAAACTGCTATATCTTTCTTATAACGATAAAGACACTTATTTTGGCTTTGCTTTTAAATAAAGTACGATATCTATTCTTTTTATTTGCCGGATTTATTACCGACACACATTGGGTTGAAAAGGGTCAAAAGTGAGGATTAATTCAAAAATTGAAATGAGTATTTTGTAATAAATTTTTATACCGGGTAACAGAGTATAAAATGGGTCATCACTAGCTGTCAAAATTATTGTTCTAAGTTGTTTACTTTTCTTGCTATACTCTCTCAAAGTTCAACAATTTTTTTTAATTTTGCTCGAAGCGGTAACAAGTGAAAAACGAGATATTTCAAGAGTGTCTTATTATCATATTGCTGATGTTTTACTAACTATTATCCCTTTGTATATCTATGTCGTTACCAGATCTAATAAATTATAATATCCCTGAAGAAGTTGGAAAAAATCCCAACGAAACGTAGGATGAAATAATTAAATAAATTATCTTTTATTTACATTGATTATGACCTTAAAAGCCCATTAGAAGAATTTCTAAATATATCAAAAAATACAATAAAAAAGGTCGACAAAAAACTGAAATTAATTAATTTTTTTTCATTTTCAAATGGATGCATCAACTTAGGTATTTGACTGTTTATTAAAAAAAATTTTTTTAGATAAATGTTTTAGAAATATTTTTAATAATTTTTTGAAAATTGTCCTAAAAGAGGGTATTTTTTAAAAAGAGATTGAGTTTAAACGTAATTCTAGATGAGATCGGGTAAAATTATTTACATTGCAGTAAAATGTGGGATTTCTGCTTGTGTATTCCCAAAAAACATTTTGCCAATACTTGCCAACGAATGTAATATTCAAGTTTTTATTAAAAGTCCCCAGTATAAAATTAAAAAAAATGCTTGAAAACACAACAGAAAAAATCTTTTTTTAGTTTTTGTTTTGTGTTTATTTTCGTAGCTGTGATTGTTATTGTTGCTGTTGTAAATGTGTAACCTAATATTACAATAAATAATTTTAATGATCATGCACATTATAGTGGAGCGAAAAATCGAAGCTCTGAAATTACAAAATGTTCCCGGGTAAAAAGTTTTAGAACAATATAAAAAAGTTGCAGGAAACTAAAAGTGTTAAGACAGATTGCAAATAAAGTTTTCAATTTAAAAAGATGTCCTTGTCTAAACTCTGATACATAACATTTAAAAAATGAGCAAGATACAACAACGTTTATATATATTCCATATAAAGTTTGGCCAAATGGTTTTTCAGTCCACTCTAATGTATGTATGTACCCAAATAAAAAAACGTAAAATAATATTGACAGTTTTACTGGCGATGTCTTTTGTTTGCAGTGTTGTGAATAACAATTATAAAGTATTTGGTACTAGGAAAATTAATAACAGTTTTAAATTGTTAAAAATGTTATAACTTTACTATTTTAGGAACAAGTCCCAACACAATTTTCATTTCTCGCAGAGAACTTTACAATATTATGCAAAATGCAGATTCTAATAAACATATTGATAAAATCAAATATCTGCGAATGGAATTAATCAAACGTGTCAACCCAACGGATATGAAAGATTTTCTTAAAAGATTAAATTACTTTTGCACGAATTTTAAGTCTCGGTTTGAAAAAGTTAAAAGAACAGAGGCTCTATTTTTCCAATATAATGCCAATTGGTTGGATTCTTCAATATCGTTTGTTAAAATGAAAGAATCCTCATCAAAACGAGGTCGTAAGGACCTATCATTTGAAGTGTGTAAAGATAACACAAAAGCAAAAAAAAAGTAAAGAAATTAGAGATAGTTTCCTTTGCCTATTTTAACACATGCAGCGCAAATGAGTTTGAGAGCTTCTGGTCAAACCCATGCATCACAAATACTTAAAGAAATTACATCATAAAGAAGTTAATGTATCGCAGCAGTTGAGTGCAGAAGAAGCTCTTACTGTTCTAGTAACGGGTGATTTTTTAAGAGCTTGATAACTTTTTTTTAAAAAAAAACGCATAAAATTTGCAAAATCTCATCGGTTCTTTATTTGAAACGTTAGATTGGTCCATGACATTTACTTTTTGAAGATAATTTCATTTAAATGTTGACCGCGGCTGCGTCTTAGGTGGTCCATTCGGAAAGTCCAATTTTGGGCAACTTTTTCGAGCATTTCGGCCGGAATAGCCCGAATTTCTTCGGAAATGTTGTCTTCCAAAGCTGGAATAGTTGCTGGCTTATTTCTGTAGACTTTAGACTTGACGTAGCCCCACAAAAAATAGTCTAAAGGCGTCAAATCGCATGATCTTGGTGGCCAACTTACCGGTCCATTTCTTGAGATGAATTGTTCTCCGAAGTTTTCCCTCAAAATGGCCATAGAATCGCGAGCTGTGTGGCATGTAGCGCCATCTTGTTGAAACCACATGTCAACCAAGTTCAGTTCTTCCATTTTTGGCAACAAAAAGTTTGTTAGCATCGAACGATAGCGATCGCCATTCACCGTAACGTTGCGTCCAACAGCATCTTTGAAAAAATACGGTCCAATGATTCCACCAGCGTACAAACCACACCAAACAGTGCATTTTTCGGGATGCATGGGCAGTTCTTGAACGGCTTCTGGTTGCTCTTCACTCCAAATACGGCAATTTTGCTTATTTACGAAGCCATTCAACCAGAAATGAGCCTCATCGCTGAACAAAATTTGTCGGTAAAAAAGCGGATTTTCTGCCAACTTTTCTAGGGCCCATTCACTGAAAATTAGACGTTGTGGCAGATCGTTCGGCTTCAGTTCTTGCACGAGCTGTATTTTATACGGTTTTACACCAAGATCTTTGCGTAAAATCTTCCATGTGGTCGAATAACACAAACCCAATTGCTGCGAACGGCGACGAATCGACATTTCACGGTCTTCAGTAACACTCTCAGAAACAGACGCAATATTCTCTTCTGTACGCACTGTACGCATTCGTGTGGTTGGTTTAATGTCCAATAAAGTAAACTGAGTGCGAAACTTGGTCACAATCGCATTAATTGTTTGCTCACTTGGTCGATTATGTAGACCATAAATCGGACGTAAAGCGCGAAACACATTTCGAACCGAACACTGATTTTGGTAATAAAATTCAATGATTTGCAAGCGTTGCTCGTTAGTAAGTCTATTCATGATGAAATGTCAAAGCATACTGAGCATCTTTCTCTTTGACACCATGTCTGAAATCCCACGTGATCTGTCAAATACTAATGCATGAAAATCCTAACCTCAAAAAAATCACCCTTTAGAAGCAAAATTAACTCGAAGCCAATACAATATTATTAGAAAAGCTGCTCCAGATAAATTTCCTTCCTAAAGTAAAGTTCAACAAGCTAAACAAAAATGTTACCCGAAACGTGATAACTTGAAAATTTGTGAAACTTCAGCTCAAGTAGGTCTACAAGATCTTTTAGATCATACTATTGAGCGTCTAGTCGAGATAAAACAAACCGAAATTATTTCTTTAAGCTATGAACAACTGTCCAAAATAACATTATTTTCTAAATGGGGATTTGATGGAAGCTCTGGACATAGTTCCTATAAACAAGCATTTCATGGCTTAAATTCTAGTGATTCTTCTGTATTCATTACATCTATTGTACCACTGAGATTAGTTTGCAATGACAAAATAATTTGGCAAAATCCTCGTCCAGCTTCCACTAGATTCTGTAGATTTTTAAAAATAGAATTTATAAAGGAAACAGCAACTAATGCAAAACTTGAAAAGGAACGGATTGAAAACGAAATTGAACTTCTTTTGGATTCTGTAGTTTTATTAGGAGAAAAATCAATAAAAATAAATCACAAACTTATGTTAGTAATGATTGATGGAAAAGTTTATAATGCTATTACGGATACAACATGCATACAACAAAAGTGCTACATTTGTGGTTCAACAAGCAAGGATTTTAATTTAGTTGATAGAATGATTGGTAAAGAAGTAAATACAGAAACTTTACAGTTTGGTTTATCTATACTTCATGGATGGATACGATTTTTTGAATGTCTTCTTCACTTATCATATAAAATTCCAATCAAAAAATGGCAGGCTAGGTCTGATGATGATAAAAAAATGGTTTCAGTAACAAAATTACGGATTCAAAAAGACTTTAGAGAGAAAACTGGACTGATCGTGGACCAACCAAAGCCCGGTTTTGGAAACTCTAATGATGGCAACACTGCCAGATGGTTTTTTAAAATGCAGATGTTTCTGCTCAAATCACAAAAGTTGATGCAGAATTGATAGAAAGAATGCATGTGATACTTATTGCTGTATCTTGCGGGCACGAGATTCACGTAGAAAAATTTAGAAAATATACTCAGAATACAGCCAGACATTTTGTTAAGCTCTATCCGTGGTACTATATGCCTCCAACTTTACATAAATTCCTTATTCACGGGCCAGAAATAGTATGATACGCCTTGTTGCCAATAGGTCAACTATCTGAGGAAGCTCAAGAAGCTAGAAATAAAGATTTTAAAAATTACAGAGAACACTATTCTCGTATATGCAGTCGGGAGAAGTCAAATGAAGATATATTCAATAGGTTACATCTTAGTTCGGATCTTTTAATTACCACTAAAAGCAAAAATTATGCCAAAAAAATATATAATATACTACAGATGGCACTAGATTTATTAATTTTGCCCAAGATTTCTGATGAAGAGATTAATGAAGATATTGATGATGATAATTATGAAGATGCTGATTATATTTACGAAGGTGATGATAATACGGATGATCCTTGATTTTAATTGTATATATATATATATAAGTTTCTCTTAAATAAGAACAATATAAAATAAAAAATAAACAATAACAATAAATGCATACAAAATTTTCAATTATAAATGTAGCAATATATTCAATATTAATTGAATTAATTTTTTTTTAATTTTTTTTTAATTTTTCTGAAATGGTTGTTTGTTTTGTGCTTATAATTATTCATCAATAAAAACATAATATTATTTTATAATGTGAATTTTTTGAGTTAAATTTGTGGATTGTGGAATTTGGAAAATAAAATCAGATTTTAAAATTCAATTTTTATAATATAAATACATATTAAATATTTATTCCTTTTTTATTTTTAAAAAAAATTTTATTTTTTCTAAAAGCACATTAACTAAGTTCTAACTTGCAATTTCATTTAGTAATTTATCGCTTTTTATTCCAAAGTTACAGCGAAAATTGTAAGAAAAGATAATTTTTTCCAAAACACAAAAAAGCTCCTAACGGGTTAAAACAAATTTTTTTTCCACTTTTTTTTTTAAATGGTGGTTTTTATGCATTAATGAATATCCATTAAAAAAAATTAACAATATTTTGAAATTACGTCTTCCCTGAATTAATCCTCACTTTTCATGCTTTTGAACCCACTGTGCGACAGTTTGATATGTGTAAAAATTCGAAATGAATGGATTACTATTTCGCTGTTGCAATTGTGGAGTGAAAACTTTGTGGTCTTACAATGAAAAACCGGTCTTTTGGATTTGAAATAAATTTTATTCTTCAACGTAATCTCTTTAAGCGCAATTTACTTCTTCCAACGATCCTCTAACATTTTGATACCCTTGAAAAAATATGATTTGTCAAACTCTTCAAAATAGGCCTCCGTCTCTGATATGATTTCTTCATTTGTAGAAAATCTCTTTTCCTGGAGCCATCTTTTCAAGTTTGGGAACAAATAGTAATTGCTGCGAGCCAGATCTGGAGAATACGGAGAGTGGGGAAGCAATTCGTAATTCGCAATTCGTAAGATTTAAATTTTTCTGAAGCCAAAGCAGATGAATACGCCGGTGCATTGCCATGATGGTACAATATTTTTTTCTTATTTATGTGGAGTCGTTTTTTCCTTAATTTCTTCATACAATCTGTCCAATAACTCAACATAGTATTTCGCAGTTATTGTTTTTCCTTTCTCCAAGTAATCAAGAAATATTATACCACGTACATACCAAAAAAAAAATACTGGCCATTATCTTTCCAGCCGATTGTTGAGTTTTTGGCCGTTTTGGTCGGATTTCGCATGCTTGTAACCACTCCGTAGACTGTCTATTGTACTCCGGTGTATAATAATGAATCCACGTTTCGACGTAAAAATTCAGTTGATTTTACGTCAAACATCTACAAAGCATACTTTGAATCATGAAGACGTTTCAGTTTTCTTTCAGCTGTTACAAATCACGGCACCCATCGAGCAGAAATTTTTTTAATATTTAAATGTTCATGTAATATATGCCGAACTCGCTTTGTTGATATCTTTATAATGCCAGAAATCTCACTCACTTTAATCTTTCGATCATCGATAACGGCCATTTTGGACGACCAGGACGATCTGCATCATATGTGTTCGTATGACAACATCCAAATGCGGAATACCACCTTTTAACCAAGCGACACTATTGCAAGAAGTCACAGACTGATAGACAGACGGACATCATCAGACCACAGAGTTTTATCGAGGTATAAATAACCCAATATGGTATATTTTTATTTCCTAATTAGCATCGTAAATAAACTAGTGCAAAGTGCAATTAATTTCGTTAGCTAACATGGAATTGTTTTCATAGTGTCAGATTAGAAAAGAATGAAGTTTCTTCAAGTAAGTAATGAAGTTTCTTAAGCCAGGCCTTCGATTTCCTATAAATTTTCAAATTTGAGCTACAAGAAATCTTAAATTCTCCTTCTACCATAAAGTCGCCATACACTAAATCATTACACTTTGTTATTATTGCCAGAAAATCCTTCTTAACGTCATACTACTTTTACAAGTCACTGTTTTTACAAATGCAAAAACAGACATAAGTATATCTGGTAAACATTTCATTTGGTTATGTGATCCTGTATCAAAATGAATGGCCCCCGTTCATCGTTTTTGTCTTGTATTCCCAGCACATGCACACAAATTTCTATGTGTTGATTACTTTGCTGATTGTTCGATTCGTATGGATGGTTAGATGATTGGATTGGGTTGGTTTATTTAGTTCGGATGGGTTGGTGTAGTTATAACGAAATATGAAATATTTGTGTTTACCACAATCTCGTCGTTTTCGTTAACGCGTCTGTTGTTTTTGCGGTAAAGTGGACATTCGCTTAGCTCTTTAAAATTCAATCGTGTGGCTAGAGGTCAATTTGACAGTTGAGTGCATTCTTGTTTGACAGTTGACAACGTTGATAATTGTCATTGAATTGTGTGGCAATGAGCGTTATTTTCATTTGCCTTTTCTGGTGTGGCAACTTTTAATATTTGCCATTTATATATATTATTCTTAAGCAGCAAATTTTGTGTTAAAATTGTCATTAATTGCTAAATTAAAATGGTTGCTTGGAGATGATGATGATGATGGTTGTGGTGGTGGTAGTTGTGACGTTGTTTTAAATTAGGGATTGATCTTAGGAAATAATTGTTTTCATTTTTATTTCACTTAACATACGTTTCGTTAATTAAATGAGTTAGGAAGGGTCATTGTAAAAACAGATTTATTGTGGTGAGAACTTTGATTATATTTGACATTTTCTTCTATTAATGTAAGGGTCGCATGAGTGTCTTCTTCCTTTAATATAAAGTGCCGACTGCTGGATCTCCACTGCAAACGAGTTGATACTTTGATGAAAATTTATTTAATTTTATCACTACTGCTTTCATAGCTTCAAGTTTAAAGACCATCGCACAAGAATATCAGCTTCATAGCCCGGTGTTTCTCTCCACAGCATAGGTTGTAGAGTTTTCTTGTGTGTTCTGTAAGTTGAGAAAAGCTGCAGTGAGAAAAGGTATACATATACTTAAAACTTTATTTTAAAGTACTTACTGAGAGTTCGATGAAGATGGGTTTCTTAAAATAACTAGGCAGTTATCACATATTGAACTGGGTGTCCTGTATCGTATCTACCTTTATTTGGAAATAATATTTGTATTTAATTTGGTAAAAATTTGAGAAATGGCGCCATTTATTTTTGGTCATAAATTTGTCGCACACATAACAGCTCATTTTTACATCATATTTTTTTATCTTTTTTTATATTTTAAATAAACACTTGTCTTGTCCGCAATTACATGTTGAGTAATACTGATTCTGTATTGGTGCACATACACGCACCGATAGTCGCAAATGAAACGCACATAAAAAAATATATAGAGACAGTACAATAAAAAGGATTAAAAAGAAATATTTTGTACCGTTAAAAAAAATCACACAATATTTTTGGCTTTATACAAATTTGCGATAAAAAAAATGCAGAACTAGGTACGTTCACTTTATCGGGCATAAAACACGAACTTATCCATGGATTTTCATGAAATAAAATTTATTTTATTTCTATTACATACAGCTTTGGGATTAAGTACTAAAACTGGTAAGTATATTTGTTGCTTTATTTATTTTTTTTTAATTTTTTGAATTCACGAATTTTATAATATAAAAAAAACAATTTTTTTCCACTTGTGCCTCAGTAATTGCAAAACTAATGGCTATGTCAAAAAATTATATTATTAGGAAAACTTAAAATGTAATTAATTTAAAGTTTTTTGACGTATTTTATAACAAAATCGAATACGTCGTTCCGAAGTTACGATGAGATGTATGAAACAGCCGCTTCACAAATCTCAAATCTAAAAAAACAAGTAAGAAAATTATAGACGGTCTAGACCGACTATACGATACACTATACCATGCGTTTAGAGACCCTAACTATCAGGCCCAACTAACGGGACATAGAAAATAAGCATAAACCAAATTTGAGTGGTATTTTTATTACATTTTTTGGCTGCAGACATGAAAAGGTTCATATCGGATACTGTATCTATATGGGGACTAGGCCCAAAAATGGACCGATCTTGTCCATGTTTGGTAAAGTCTCTTGTATTTTGCAAAAATATATACAAACAAAATTTGAGAAGAATAAGTGGAATATTTTTGTTTTTTTGATAGATTTAAGTGAAGATCGGGAAGCAGCTCTATATGGGGCCTATGACTAAGAGTTGTCCAATAGGGATCATTTTTGGACTACTGATTAATGGATGTAATAAATACATACAAACCCAATTTCACTAAGATTTATATGATAATTTGGATCTTATGGCAATTTATGTTGATTTCATAGGGGTCATTTGTATGGGAGCTACGTCTGAACATAGACCGATTATCACCAATTTCAAAAGCGTTCATCCCATGGCCGATAGAGGCTTACATACCAAATTTCATCGAAATATATTCATATTTGCGACCTGCAGTTTGATTACGGACGGACGGACGGACGGACATCGTTAAATCGAATCAGATAGTGATTCTGATTCGATCGGTATAATTAAAGATGGGTCTAGGTCAAATATTTTTGGTAGTTACAAACAGCAGCGCAAAGTCATTATACCTAAACCACATAGTGGTATAGGGTATAAAAAAAATAAAATAAGTAAGAAAATTGTAGTCGGTCTAGACCGACTATACGATACACTATACCATGCGTTTAGAGACCCTAACTATCAGGCCCAACTAACGGGACATAGAAAATAAGCATAAACCAAACTTGAGTGAGATTTTTATTAATTTTTTTGGCTGCAGATATGAAAAAGTTCATATCGGATGCTATATCTATATGGGGACTAGGTCCAAAAATGTACCGATCCTGATCATATTTGGTAAAGTCTCCTGTATTTTGCAAAAATATATACAAACAAAATATGAGAAGAATCAGTGCAATATTTTTGTTTTTTAATAGATTTAAGTGAAGATCGGGAAGCAAATCTATATGGGGCCAAAGGGATCATTTTTGGACTACTCATTAATGGACGTAATGAACGCATACAAAACCCAATTTGAGTAAGATCTATATGACAATTTGGATCTTATGGCAATTTATGTCGATTTCATAGGGGTAATTTGTATGGGGGCTAGGTCGCAACATGGACCGATAGCGTTCATCCCATGGCCGATAGAAGCTTATATACCAAATTTCATCAAAATATATTCATATTTGCGACCTGCAGTTTGATTACAAGGTTTACATGGACACACAGACGGACGGACGGACATTGTTAAATCAACTCAGAAAGTGATTCTGATTCGATCGGTATAATTAAAGATGGGTCTAGGTCAAATATTTTTGGTTCTTACAAACAAACCACATAATGGTATAGGGTACAAAAACAAAGAAAATTATAGTCCGTCTGGACCGACTATACGATACCATATACCATGAGTTAAGGGACCCTATCTCTTATGTCCAACTAATTAAATATAGAAAATAACCATTTGAGTGCATTGTTATTAATTTTTTTCCCTTCGGATATGAAAAAGTTCATATCGGATTTCATATTTATATGGGGACTGCGTCGAAAAATGCACAAATCATGACCATATTTGCGAAGGTCTCTTATGTTTTCCAAAAACATAAGAAAACCAAATTTGCAATACTTTTGTTTGCTGATAGATTTAAGAAAAGATCGGGAATTAGCTTCATATTGGGGCTATGACTAAGAACGGTCCTATAGGGTTTGTTTGTGGACTACTGAGAAATGGGTGTAATATATGATATATGATAATTTGGATAGTTTGGCAATTTAAGTCGATCTCATAAGGTTAATTTGTATAGAGACTACGTCTGAACATGAACCGATTTTCACCAATTTTCTATGGCCGAGAGAAGCTTGCAGAAAAGATTTCATCAAAATATATTCATATTTGCGACCTGTAGTTTGATTTGTTTACAAGGTTTACATGGATAACAGACGGACAGACGGACATCACTAATTCGACTCAGAAAGTGACTCTGAGTCGATCGGTATAATGGTTATAAGTCAAATATTTTTGGTAGTTACAAGCGTCAACACAAGGTCACCCGACCACATAGTGGTATAGGGTATAAAAACCTTACCATAGAATTTGAAATAATGATTATTTTTGCAGTTAGGTGACTATATCCTCTACACTAGTCGGCATAATTATTTTGACATACGCAACTGTGTTGTTTTCTTGTCCAGTTCGTTTGATTGTATGAACTAACGGTACACGTGTTATGTTTAAAATTAAATCCATATTTCTAGCCATACGCGTGCCTAATATTTTGTCGTTTACGCTTTGCATTCCCTTTTTATACCCTATACCACTATGTGGTTTGGGTACAATGACTTTGTGCTGCTGTTTGTAACAACCAAAAATATTTTACCTAGACCCATCTTTAATTATACCGATCGAATCAGAATCACTTTCTGAGTTGATTTAACAATGTCCGTCCGTCCGTCCGTCCGTCCGTCTGTGTGTCCATGTAAACCTTGTAATCAAACTGCAGGTCGCAAATATGAATATATTTTGCTGAAATTTTGTATGTAAGCTTTTATCGGCCATGGGATGAACGCTATTGAAATTGGTGAGAATCGGTCCATGTTCAGACCTAGCCCCCATACAAATTACCCCTATGAAATCGACATAAATTGCCATAAGATCCAAATTGTCATATAGATCTTGCTCAAATTGGGTTTGTATGCGTTCATTACATCCATTAATGAGTAGTCCAAAAATGATCCCTTTGGCCCCATATAGAGCTGCTTCCCGATGTTCACTTAAATCTATTAAAAACAAAAATATTGCACTGATTCTTCTCAAATTTTGTTTGTATATATTTTTGCAAAATAAAAGAGACTTTACCAAACATGATCAGGATCGGTCCATTTTTGGACCTAGTCCCCATATAGATATATCATCCGATATGAACTTTTTCATATCTGCAGCCAAAAAAAATTAATAAAAATCCCACTCAAATTTGGTTTTTGCTTATTTTCTATGTCCAGTTAGTTGGGCCTAAGAGATAGAGTTTCTAAACGCATGGTATAGGGTATCGTATAGTCGGTCTAGACCGACTATAGTTTTCTTACTTGTTTGTTGATAAGATAGCAAGCAGACAGCGAATTTTTTTCGTGGCATAAGTATTTTGACAAAATCTTTGTGGCAGTGTTCGCGCCTGGTTTAGCAAGTGACAATCAAATAACTTTGGTATTTAAATTTTAATGACACTTTTTTAAGTGTGCTAAGTTGGCCCCCCCATTTTTGGAAATAATTTTTTTAAAGATTGTTCTGAATTGTTCTACGATTGTTCTACAATGTTCCAAAACGATGAGTTTCTAATATATAATTTGTACCGTAAATCGAAAAAAAACGAATTGTAAACTTTGCCCCCACTTTTGGGTGGGGAAAAAAATTGGCGGCTGTTCTCGTTGTTCTTAACAGAGCCTACGGTCAAGCTCGAGTACTCGAGCTACTCGAGTAGTTGATGAGCTACTCGAGCTCAACGAGTAGCTCGAGTAGTAAAAATTAGCATTTTTCATGTTTGAAAGCATGTAAAAAGTTAAATATTGGTATTTAGTATACTTTGTGTATATGTATACTTTTTAGAATCGTACAGATATCAGGAATATCACTATTAAATTTCACTTGAATTGGAGTGTCCCACTTGCATGGGCAAACTACTACTCGAAAAAGCTCGACGACTTTCCATACAAATGTATGAAAATATTAACTTCACAGATGTTTGACTTCATTTAAGAAAAAATTCTCCCAAAATACATGGTATGATTTTATATATTTTGAAGTCAGTTACACTGATAGATTACCATCCTGAAATATTAAAACATTCTGATAAAAACTATGGAGTGGGCTAACTACTACTCGAAAAATATCATCCACTTTCCACTCAAATGTATGAAAATATGATCTTCGTATACGTTTGATGCCTATTTACAAAAAAATTTTAAAGAACACTTGGAAAAACCTCTCTGTATTTTAATTTGAATATATGTAGAGGATAAGTTTTCAAAATTTCAAAGCATTTCGACAAAAATGTTGGCGTGTGGGAACAACTACTCGAAAAAGATCGGAAATTTTGCAAAAAGTGTAAAAAAATAAAAAAAAAAATTTTTATATTTTTTCACTGTCTGTAATTGACTATATTCAGAGATTACTCGTAAAAAATTTTAAGCCATTCCGACCAAAATTGTGGCGTCGGTATAGCACTACTCGACTGATATTGACCACTTTCTATACAAATGTGTGAAAATATGCTCTTATTTGAAGTTTGATGATATTTTCCAGAAAATTTTCCACAATGACGTAATAAAAAATTATATTCGTTAGAGCTGTATATACAAATAGAACACCTCCTTCAAGTTTCAAAGCATTCCGCCAAAAATTGAAGCTTGGAGGAACTACTACTCGACGAAAAAAATATACAAATACACAAAATATTTAAGGCACACATGGTACAAATTTATGCTTTTTAAAGTTGGAAATATGATTACATTTCGTACACGAAATTTCAAATAATCTGACCAAAATTGTGGCTCGGACGAACTACTACTCGAAAAAGATCAGACTCTTCCCATACAAAAGTGTGAAAATTTGCTCTTATTTCATGTTTGAGATAATTTTACAGAAAATTTTTTATAATGACATAGCCAAAAGTTATATTTCTTAGATTTCGAAATGTAAGGAGAGAATTTCTTTTAAATTTCAAACGTTTCCGACAATAATGGTGGGGTGGACAAACTACTACTCGGAAAAGCTCGACCACTTGCCATACAAATGTATGAAAACATTCACTTCATGGAAGTTTGACATCGATTTACAAAAAATTTTTCAAAAGTATATGGTTAAAATTAATATTAATTGTAGTCCATTATATCAACACATTATTTTTCTAAAATATTGAAACACTCGGGTGAAAGGTGTGGGGTGGACAAACTACTACTCGAAAAAGATCAGTAATTAAAAAAAATCTTTTTCAAAAAATATTTAAGGAACACTTGCTACAATTTTATAGATTCTAAAATTGCATATAAGAGGACAAAAAAAATTTTAAATTTTTATGGTGTTTTGGTGTTTAATATTTTTAAAAGGTCAGTAAAGCGATTATTATTTTTATTATTACCGTTTTTTTGCCATGTAGAACACGTGCACAAATGCGCTAAAGGAAAAACAAGCGCAATTAGGTATTCCGGAACTAAAATTCTTGCAGTGCAATAAGACGAGAAGGAAATCGACGTATAACATATTCGTTCGTGTCATCCAAAATCGTACATCTTTAATAAACGTGTAGGCGGACAGAAATGTGACTAGTCAGCGAGTTGCGGTGGATTTTGAATTATCTGAAGCTGAGCGGAGCAAAATTGAACAAATAAAAAGCGTTCCGGAACCACCATACCTTCTTACCGATATTTTGTGCTCTAACAGATCTTCGATTTCGATGGTTCGCCCAATACTAAACCACTGGATTGAAGAGTACTTAAATGATGATATAACCGACGATGATTGGACAATTTCTTTTAAAACTAACGTCAAGGCAGAACGGAAAGTCGATTTAATTTGAAGATCTCACCAGATGTAGCAGCAAGAATGTTGGCATCATTTTTCGATCCTCGTTATAAAGATATGGAGCATGAAATTCTTTTTAATCAATCCCAAATCGAAAAAGAAGTGAAGGAGCTTTTGTGTAAAGAAGAAGAATTACCAACAGAATATACAACATTTCAGCATTCTAAAATACGCGCTATCGACAAATTTTTAGAACGAACGCAGAGCACAAATGATAACTTTGACATCGAGTGGTCGAGATATCAACGTGAAAAACAAATCGAGTGGAAAGACTGTCCACTAAAATGGTGGCAGGATCGTGAAGAAAAGTACCCGAATATATCATGAATAGCCAAGAGATTCCTTTGTATCCCAGCAACTTCAGCATAATCAGAGCGGTACTTTTCTACAGTTGGTAATGTAGTCACTGCTAAAAGAAGTTCGCTGAAACCATCAAATGTCAACACTTTAGTTTTTCTCAGTCATAACAAAGATTTTTTAATGTAAAGTATATAGAAGTCCTTAATTCAATGTTATTAATTAAATGATACTGTACTTTAAAAATTATTTATCATTATTTTTCACAATTCATTGTTAAAAAATTATTAGATTTTATGTACTTAAATAAAATGAAATATTCACTAAAATAAATGTAATAACTTACATCAAACTAGAAAGAAGAGTAAATCTGCGCACACTGTATGTAAGTAGCTGAATTTTTTCGAGTAGTAGTTCGCCGCCTCCATAATTTTCTTGGAATAGTTTGAAATTTGAAGGATACAATGTCCACAAATCGTAAACTTCACAACATATAAACTTTTAGTAAGTCGTGAAGGAAAATGTTCTGTAAAATAACATCAAACTTAAAAGAAAAGCAAATTTTAACACATTTATGGAAACTGGCTGATTTTTTTCGAGTAGTATTTCGGCAACAGCACAATTATTGCCGAAATTCTTTGAAATTTTAAGGACGTTATGTCCTCTTATATGTAACTTTAGTATTTATAAATTTGTAGCAAGTGTTCCTTAAATATTTTTTGAAAAAGATTTTTTTTAATTACTGATCTTTTTCGAGTAGTAGTTCGTCCACCCCACACCTTTCACCCGAGTGTGTCAATATTATAGAAAAATAATGTGTTGATGGACTACAATTGTATTACTACAATTTGTATTAATTTTTACCATATACTTTTGAAAAAATTTTTGTAAATCGATGTCAAACTTCCATGAAGTGAATGTTTTCATACATTTGTATGGAAAGTGGTCGAGCTTTTCCGAATAGTAGTTTGTTCACCCCACCATTATTGTCGGAAACGTTTGAAATTTAAAAGAAATTCTCTCCTTATATTTCTAAATCTAAGAAATATAACTCTTGGCTATGTCATTTAAAAAAATTTTCTGTAAAATTATCTCAAACATGAAATAAGAGCAAATTTTCATACTTATTTATGCTAAGAGTCTGATCTTTTTCGAGTAGTAGTTCGTCGGAGCCACAATTTTGGTCAGATTACTTTGAAATTTCGTTGACGAAATGGAATCATATTTCCAACTTTAAAAAGCATAAATTTGTATCTTGTGTGCCTTAAATATTTTATGTAAATCGATGTCAAACTTCCATGAAGTGAATGTTTTCATACATTTGTATGGAAAGTGGTCGAGCTTTTCCGAGTAGTAGTTTGGCCACCCCACCATTATTGTCGGAAACGCTTGAAATTTAAAAGAAATACTCTCCTTACATTTCTAAATCTAAGAAATATAACTTTTGGCTATGTCATTATAAAAAATTTTCTGTAAAATTATCTCAAACATGAAATAAGACCTAATTTTCACACTTTTGTATGGGAAGAGTCTGATCTTTTTCGAGTAGTAGTTCGTCCGAGCCACAATTTTGGTCAGATTACTTTGAAATTTCGTGTACGAAATGTAATCATATTTCCAACTTTAAAAAGCATAAATTTGTACCATGTGTGCCTTAAATATTTTGTGTATTTGTATATTTTTTTCGTCGAGTAGTAGTTCCTCCAAGCTTCAATTTTTGGCGGAATGCTTTGAAACTTGAAGGAGGTGTTCTATTTGTATATACAGCTCTAACGAATATAATTTTTTATTACGTCATTGTGGAAAATTTTCTGGAAAATATCATCAAACTTCAAATAAGAGCATATTTTCACACATTTGTATAGAAAGTGGTCAATATCAGTCGAGTAGTGCTATACCGACGCCACAATTTTGGTCGGAATGGCTTAAAATTTTTTACGAGTAATCTCTGAATATAGTCAATTACAGACAGTGAAAAAATATAAAATTTTTTTTTTTTATTTTTTTACACTTTTTGCAAAATTTCCGAACTTTTTCGAGTAGTTGTTCCCACACGCCAACATTTTTGTCGAAATGCTTTGAAATTTTGAAAACTTATCCTCTACATATATTTAAATTAAAATACAGAGAGGTTTTTCCAAGTGTTCTTTAAAATTTTTTTGTAAATAGGCATCAAACATATACGAAGATCATATTTTCATACATTTGAGTGGAAAGTGGATGATCTTTTTCGAGTAGTAGTTAGCCCACTCCATAGTTTTTATCAGAATGTTTTAATATTTCAGGAGGGTAATCTATCAGTGTAACTGACTTCAAAATATATAAAATCATACCATGTATTTTGGGAAAATTTTTTCTTAAATGAAGTCAAACATCTATGAAGTTAATATTTTCATACATTTGTATGGAAAGTCGTCGAGCTTTTTCGAGTAGTAGTTTGCCCATGCAAGTGGGACACTCCAATTCAAGTGAAATTTAATAGTGATATTCCTGGTATCTGTACGATTCTAAAAAGTATACATTTGTTATACTAAATACCAATATTTAACTTTTTACATGCTTTCAAACATGAAAAATGCTAATTTTTACTACTCGAGCTACTCGTTGAGCTCGAGTAGCTCATCAACTACTCGAGCAGCTCGAGTAGCTCGAGTAGCTCGAAGCTCGAGTAATGGGGAGCCCTGGTTCTAAATATTGCTCTAAAATATGTTGCAATCCGTAACGTACGTAAATGGAAAAAAACATTTTTCCGCGATTGCGAAGTTAGCCCCCCCATTTTTGGAAATAAAATTTTTTGAAGATTGTTCTGAATTGTTCTAGGATTGTTCTACAATGTTCCAAAACGATGAGTTTCTAAAATAGAATTTATACTGGTAAATAAAAAAAACGAATTTTAAACTTTGCCCCCCACTTTTGGAAAAAAAAAATTGGCGGTTGTTCTAGGTTGTTCTAAACATTGCTCTAAAATAGATATGTCGCAAACCGTAACGTACGCAAATGAGAACATTCTTTCCGCGATATCAGCGTTATTAAACGATATCAATATTTTTATGTAACACGAAAGTTAACGTACAGATTCCAAAATTTCTTTCATACAAGGTATCCTGAATGGCACCCTCAGATCACTCTGAAACTTGGATATGTTATAGAGAGGATGTAAAATGAAGGGAACCGTATATTTGGGTTAATTAAAATAGTGTTTTGAGGGAGCGTATTCCGAAGCCAAAATAGTTTTAGAGAAGCGTTCTATAGACAGATTTGAGTTCACCTCATCAAAACAAAAGATTTTTAGGTACGAAGTCCAAAAAGTGAGCCATGGTGGAGGCTCTGTCATGTTCTGGGGGTACATTGCGAACAATGGGTTGGGTGACTTGGGTCTCATCGCCGGCCAATATTTGAGCACCCTTTTGAGCTTTCCCTTCCGATGACAGGTTGATCGGAGAATCATTTATCCTGAAACAGGACAATGCCCCATATCACAAAAGTAGGATGATATCTAAATATTTGAATGATGTTGGTGCTACTACTCTGGACTAGCCACCCCAAAGTCCAGACTTGAATACCATTGAAAACGTGTGGTCTCTTATCAAACGTAAAAGAATTAGTTATTTACACAAAATCAAAGAAGAGACAATTTCCGAGGTCACTTCCCTTTGGAATGAGATATCCTCAGGGGTCCTTCAAAATTTACTGGACTCAGCTCCAAGACGCCTTCAAAAAGTTATTCAAGCCAAATGGGGTTATACATTTCATAAACTCATAATCAAATTTTTATACATTTATAAAATACTAGCAGATTCCAGGCCTCGAAATTCGAGGTCAAATTCTAGGAAAATTTTTTTTTCATTAAATAAAGACCCTATGGGTATGCTAATCAATTATAGCCAATTCACAAGTCAACAAAAAAAAAATTATTTTTATTAAAATCTATAATATTAATAGGCTAGGCGATTTCTTGTGACGGATGTTTTGTTTTACCGTTTTATTCCGATTTTGACCAAATGTATATTATTTGAAAGGTATTTCTTTTTAGCCGTTTTGCAAATTTACAGGTTTTTAAATTTTTTCCTTTATTTTGATTAAATTGCATTTAAAGTTGCTACTAACACATACATAAAATTATACAATGTTATGTGTGTGTTTATTAAATTTGTTAATGTGTTTGTAATAAAAATGAGTTTGTTTGATTTGTGAATTGGCTATAATTGATTGGCATACCTTTAGGGTCCTTATTTAACGAAAAAATAAAATTTCCTAGAATTTGCACTCGAATTTCGAGGGCTGGAATCTGCTAGTTAGAATTAAGTTTCTCAAATTGTTTACTTTTTCAAATCTTTTCTTTATATTTGTTTTAAATAGTGCAATAAGTCAATATATTAATATAAACGTGAAACCCACGTGGAAGGTATCCAAGATTCGGCATAGCCGAATTTTACATTCTTGCTTTGTTCTACTAACACCGGAAATGAATGGCTTTTTACGTGTTACTTAATCATTATACTAAGAAGCACAATACAATGGCGTGGTCATAATTGTGGCCATGGAGTGATCCTGAATAACAGGAACTTACCATTGAACGTGGTTTACACTACTCCGAGGAGTGTATTCGAACGACACTACAAAACTCTGATACCGACCAGGGAATCCTGGTCAGGGAGGATTCCAGGTAGCAGGCGTTCGATAACTTTCTATACTGACGGATAAATTGTGTGGTCAAGTGGGTTTCGGAGTCTATTCAAAGGAGCTTGGACTAAATCTGGCTGGCAGGTTGCCAGACCACTGCAGTGTTTATCAGGCAGAGGTACTGGCAATAAAGGAAGTTGCTGACTGGTTGGGTCGGAATATTCTGTCTACAACCGCAGTCAACATCTACTCTGATAGTCAGGCCGCGGTAAAATCCTTGGAATTAATGTTCCTGAAAACAAGAACCACCCTTAGCTGCCGCACGTCTTTAAATGAGATGGCCAAGCAGTTCGACATCAGACTCATATGGGTCCCAGGGCACAGGAATATACCGGGAAACTGTAAAGCTGACGAGTTGGCAAGACAGGGCACTACCTTACGGGTTCCAGCGGACTTGGAATGTATTGGTATACCCCTGGAATCTTGCAAGCTGGAACTTCGACTTCACACCGCCGGCATAACCGACAACAGATGGGCTAATGGAGCAACGTGCAGGATCACGAGACAGATCTGGCCGGCTCTAAATCATAAGCGCACTAGCGCGCTACTATCACTCCCCCGTGGGGAGATTTCAACAGTAGTTGCTGTTATCACTGGGCACTGCCTCATAGGGAGACACGCTGAACGCCTCAGGATCTCGTCAAATGACTTCTGTCGTAGCTGCATGGATGTGGAGGAGGTGGAAAGCATAGAACACTTCCTTTGCTATTGCCCGGCGCTCTCCAGAACGAGACTTCGAACATTGGGATCGCCGTTTCTTCACGATCTCTCTGATCTCTCAAATGTGGACATTTCACATATCAGGGGCTTCATCAAGAGCTCAAACTGGTTCTACGGTGGGGACTGAGGGGAACAGCTATTCGTCCCGTGGTATCACAATGGACTCCAGAGTCTAAATGTGCTTTTCCTTTGGTATAGCAGCCACATTCAACCTAACCTAACCTAACCTAACCTAATCATGATAGTCAGGTTATTTTAATATTTTGCGAACTTTATCTTCATGGATATCTTTGTCAAAGGATTCTTTGATTTTTTTTTCTTTTACTGACGCTAAAATAGTTCGGTTTTGGGCGGAGTTGGTTAGAAGGGAACATCGGAACGAGGTTTTGACAAAATTGAATTGGTGGATTTCTAGTTTTGAACGAAGTACTGAAATGATCCTGCTTATCATCAGAACTATTTCACTAAAAAATTTTTAAACTTTAGGTAAATTTTTTTCTCATCGGTACCAACATGTTTGAATTTAGGACTCATCTCTCGAAATATAGTTTCCAAAAGAAATAGAATTAAGTCAAATGAACTTTATACAAACAAGTTTTTCTTCTACTAAAATAAAAGCAATGTGTCAGACCTGTACATCGTTGCATAGTTCATGGGATTCCCGTAATTTTAAATATACGAATACTTTCTGGCACTTACAGTAGTCAATAGCGTTTTTTACGTTCTAAAAAAAATTAAGTAGAACGTTCCCAAATCTTTTGGAAAAACAAGTAAAATTCCCAATGTGGCAATGGAAAAAATTTTGTGAATAAAAATAATTTATTAAAGTTGTTATAATATTAAAAATTTTCATTTTCATGAGTACGGATACTTTTTCTAGCAAATATATGCTAAATAGTTAAGTAATTTTAATAAATATTCCATTTTCAAAGATTTTGGCTGAAAAAAAACCGTTTAAATAAAATACCATAATGGTTCACACACGTATTTTTGCCTCCACAAAACATTATATAGGGTAACGCACGAATCGTACGACAAAAACAAAACGTAATAATTATTTTTCTGTGTGAGTAATCGGTTTATTTTTTCTTTTTTTTTTGCTTGCGATGCCGAAAAGAGGATTTCGATAGCGTAGCGGGACCATAATTTGCAGTCCTCCACTTCCGTCCAAAGGGAATTAAGGCGTGAGTTTGACGGCAATCCCCGGAGTAGAAGGACCATTGTAAGATGTTTGCCTAATCTGGAAGCATCACACGAAACCATACCATTGAGATCCCTATGTTCGAGTTCAAGTTACAATCGCGGCTGTAGCATCGTCAATTTAGGCAAATCCAAGCGTTTCGACTCGAAACTTATCGGCACAATTTGGAATTACCAGAAGCTCATTATAACGGATGATTCATGATAACCTCAACTTCTTTCCGTACAAACTCCAAATTACAATCAAGTGATTTAAATGGCCAAAGAAGACAACAGCTTGATAAGTTACTTGTTTATGTCTGATGAGGCCCATTTGGATCAAAACGGCAATGTAATCAAGCAAAATTGCCGTATACAGTATGAATCTAATCCGCAAATACTCCATGAGACAGAACTGCACCCAGAACGTGTCACTGTGTGGTGTTCCTTCGGGATGCATTGTTTCTTCGGGATGCATTGTGGAGCCATACTTCTTTGAAGACAACGTTGTAATAGTCTCTGTCTAGGACGAAAATGGACCGATCCTGACCATATTTGGTAAAGTCAATTATTTTTTGCACAAACATATACAAACCAAATTAGAGAAAAATCTGTGCAATATTTTTGTTTTTTGAGAGATTTAAGTGAAGATCGGGAATCAGCATCATATAGGAGCTATGACTAAGAATTGTCTTAGAGGGTTTATTTTTGGACTACTGATATATGAATGTCACAAATATACACAAACCCAATTTGACCGAGATGTATATGATAATTATGTCAATTTAAATAGACCTCTAAGGGATTCTCATTTATATGGCGACTAGGTCTGAACATGCCTCGATTTTCATCAATTTCAGCGGTATAGGATAAAATTAAATTGAATTTAATACACAACTGGTGCGCCACCCTGTATGAAAATACTTATAAACCTCCTAACTATGCTTAATTCGGTTAATAACATTTTGATTAGTTTCCAAAAATAGGAATAATGTTCCCACCAACACAACATTTTGCACTAATATTATGCCACCACCATGACAGCTCTGTAATACTCGAACTTAATGTAATATTCATTGATTAAAATTTCATTAGGACAATATGAAAAAATAAACGCAAAAAAATACTTATGAACATGATTATGATGAGAAGAACTTTAACAAAAAAAAAAAAAAATAAAAAATCAACTAGAAACGAAACGAACGAACATAATGAACTTTTAGTTTCATTAGTAAGCCGCAATAGGGAAACGCGACAAAGTTAAAGCATCAAAAATATATTGAATTATCAAGCAGAGACTTGCCCATATTTTATTCAGCAATTTACAATACAAGTATTTGACGAATATTACACTGAGGGAGCAGTCAGTCACTCACTCACTCACCGAGCAGAAGTATTATAGGCAAAAAAAAAAAAAAGAACCAAAAACAAAAGCTAAAACTAAAAACAAAAACGCAATCGAATCGTATCAGTTACGCTTCATGGTATTTTTTTATTTTAATATATGAAAATAAAACATAATTCAATTAAATGCCGCAACATGGCGCCTTGATGGCGTTTGAATAAAGCAAAAACTTTAAGTATATTAGAATTTATATGTACTATGTATGCGTTCTTTGGCAATAATTCCCTCTATCTACACAAGTAAGGAACCTTTACGAATAAAAGACGACGTTCGCTGGTATTAACAGAAACGATAATGATAATAATGTTGATGAAGATGATGAAAGCGTTGAAGAGGAATGTAAGTAGGTATTACATAAATAATAAATCCAAAGAGTGGCTAAGGAATAAGAATCCTAACTATAAACAGTGAATGCTTCGAAAGTGCTACATGGAAAAAAATTTTAAAATTATTTTCAAGGTTTACGAATAATGAGCTGAAGGCATTTTAAAGGTTTTAATTTTACACAGTATTGTTCGATACCATAACACGATGAACATAACACTATTTATTGTATTATGTACCTAGATTCAAATAATAACAACAAAAATTTAATTTCATTTCCTTGCAAGAAAAAAACCAAAAAAAAAAGTTAACTCCATAAATTGGAAACTTAAGCAAATTTTCAGTACTTCGTATGGATACCCTTTGTTTCTGGTGACCTTCCCACATCATGTTAGCATTGATTCTATATGATTTGATTTGATTGATTCCCACTCCGATTTGGAGCAATTCATAAGCTCCTGCTTATTACTAAAAAGGCAAGATCCAACCTTGCGCTTCAAAATATCAAACAGGTTCTCTATGGGATTCAAGTCTCGAGACTAGTCTTTGACCAACTTTGACGAGTGTTTGCGGTCACCCCTGGTGGGGGTCAAGAATATCAAATCCTAAAGAAAAAGAACTGTTCAAATCTACTCAAGACTTATCAGCACTGTTAACCGGCAAGCCAATATACTGGCCATCGGACCCAATAACGCTACCAGATCTTCTCGATTTTGCTGTATTTAATGGAATACCTCGTCATCACCTCGATATAAAAGATCGTTTCGAACTTAGTTCTGACCACTGTCCACTGATAATCTCTTATAGCAAATTATTACGTCTTCCTCGAAATGAACCACTATTTACTAAAAACACCGAAGTTAAATCATTTGCTTATTGGCTAACTACACCATAAGAACGATGATTTTAGCTTATGGAAGGCGACAAAGTATTTAAAACGGCCAACTCAGAGAAATGTACCAATCAAAGATGTAAACGATGTATGGTGTAAAACAGATAAAACTAAGGCAGAAGCATTTGCTTTTCATCTTCAAAAAACATTCCAGCCCCATACATATAACAACACTTTCGCAGATGAAATTCTTGACTATTTGGATAGCCCTTGTCCCATGGATTGGCCTATCAAACACATCTCTCCCTCGGAAGTACATGAAGAAATACAAAAACTTAACTACAAAAAGTCTCCTGGTTACGACAACATAGATGGAAAAGTAATTCAAGCGCTGCCTAAGAGAGGTATTTTATTTCTAACATTATTGTACAACTCTGTATTGAGGTTAAATCACTTTCGCTCACAATGGAAATGTGCAGAGATTGTTATGATAGCAAAACCAAACAAGCCAGAAAATAACGTGACATCTTATAGACCGATAAGTTTACTGGTTATATTCTCCAAAATATTTGAAAGAATATTGTTGAAAAGAGTGTCTCCAGTTCTAGAAAAAATTAATATCATTCCCGAATACCAGTTTGGTTTCAGGCAGAAGCATGGAACTCCGGAACAATGCCATCGTATTGTGTCATATATAAGAAATGCATTGGATTGGAAAATAAAAAATATTTTACAGGAGTGTTTTTAGATATCCAACAAGCATTTGATAGAGTCTGGCATATAGTGTTATTTTACAAATTGAAAAAACTTCTACCAACGCCTTTTTACTTGCTGCTTGAATGGTATTTAACAGACAGAAAATTTTATGTTAAAATTAAAGATGAACTCTCTAATATTTATGACATAAAGGCTGGAGTCCCACAGGGCAGTGTATTGGGACCAATTCTATACACAATTTTTACGTCAGATATGCCAATCACTGAAAACGTTTTAGTTGCAACATACGCAGACGACACTGCCATACTAGCTTCGGACATTTGTCCAAACATTGCATCTAATTTAGTTTTAAGCAAATGGAACATAAATGTAAACACTGAGAAATCGGTACATATCACATTCACTTTACGGCGTTGAAATTGCCCCAGTGTTTCTCTAAATAATAGTTCAATTCCTCAAAGTGACTGCGTAAAATATTTAGGAATACATATAGACAAGAGATTGACATGGAAAACACACATTAAAACAAAAAAAAAAGCAACTTAATATTAAAACAAAACGACTTTATTTGCTACTCGGCCCTAAATCTCATTAACTTTGGAAAATAAAGTATTGATTTACAAAACAATACTGAAACCCGTCTGGACATATGGAATTCAGCTATGGGGAACAGCTAGCAAAACAGCTAGCAATTCCAGCATTGAAATTCTACAAAGATACCAGTCTAAAACCTTAAGGTCAATTGTTAACGCCCCCATGGTTTGTATCAAATAACACAATGATCTTTTTGTTTCTAAGCTAGTAGATGAAATCAGAAGATTCAGCGAGAATTACCTTGAAAGATTAAGTAATCATGTAAACCCAATAGCAATTGCTCTTCTTGATGACACAGACAAAGTAAGACGGCTTATAAGGCTCCATGTCTTGGATTTGCCATTTCGTGGCTAATTTCTTTAAATTTATAAATATTAACTAAAAATTAAATTATCTAATTGAATTTATGTATATTGTTGTTCTCAATGGAGTTCGACAATTAATGCTATTTTTTGTTATTGTTATAGAATTTGCTTATTATCCTTAAATGGATAGATTGTAAATAAAGATAGTTAAAAAAAAAAAAATCTACACCGGAGCCTAGTAATCTCAACACGAATCAAATTTTGCATATCAACAGAAATAAGAGATCAGATTAGAAGAAAAAGACAATTGCGAAATATATGGCAAAGGAGTCGCGTTCCATAAGACAACAAGAATTTGAACAAAGCTACCAAAGATCTTAAAAAATACAAGAATAAAAAAAAATCATTAGGAGAATTTCTTGAGAATTTAAATCCAACAAGAAATGATGGTCACTCCTTGTGGAAGACACTCAAATACCTTGAAAGACTGAGAAAAAGAACCCAATATTTAATCATGAAAAAGTTTTGGTCATTTAAATGAAACATTTAAACCTTTTAACATCAATCGTGCTTACATCACGAAAATGATATTAACGAATTCTTAACTGCAACCAATGGATTTCCCCATAAGAATTGTCACATCTTTGGAAACAATGAGTGAAATTAAGGATCTTTCTTTAACCGAATCACCTGGCTTAGATAAAATAAATGCTAAAATGATGAAATGTTTACCAGAAAAGAGTTTAGTATTACTGACATACAGTCAGTTAATAAAGTTTGTATGCAAACTGTAAGTCGAAATTCCATTCAAAATTCTTTTCTGTTTTGTTGTTTATTATGTTTATGTTTATGTTTATGCTTATGTTTATGTTTATGTTTATGTTTATGTTTATGTTTATGTTTATGTTTATGTTTATGTTTATGTTTATGTTTATGTTTATGTTTATGTTTATGTTTATGTTTATGTTTATGTTTATGTTTATGTTTATGTTTATGTTTATGTTTATGTTTATGTTTATGTTTATGTTTATGTTTATGTTTATGTTTATGTTTATGTTTATGTTTATGTTTATGTTTATGTTTATGTTTATGTTTATGTTTATGTTTATGTTTATGTTTATGTTTATGTTTATGTTTATGTTTATGTTTATGTTTATGTTTATGTTTATGTTTATGTTTATGTTTATGTTTATGTTTATGTTTATGTTTATGTTTATGTTTATGTTTATGTTTATGTTTATGTTTATGTTTATGTTTATGTTTATGTTTATGTTTATGTTTATGTTTATGTTTATGTTTATGTTTATGTTTATGTTTATGTTTATGTTTATGTTTATGTTTATGTTTATGTTTATGTTTATGTTTATGTTTATGTTTATGTTTATGTTTATGTTTATGTTTATGTTTATGTTTATGTTTATGTTTATGTTTATGTTTATGTTTATGTTTATGTTTATGTTTATGTTTATGTTTATGTTTATGTTTATGTTTATGTTTATGTTTATGTTTATGTTTATGTTTATGTTTATGTTTATGTTTATGTTTATGTTTATGTTTATGTTTATGTTTATGTTTATGTTTATGTTTATGTTTATGTTTATGTTTATGTTTATGTTTATGTTTATGTTTATGTTTATGTTTATGTTTATGTTTATGTTTATGTTTATGTTTATGTTTATGTTTATGTTTATGTTTATGTTTATGTTTATGTTTATGTTTATGTTTATGTTTATGTTTATGTTTATGTTTATGTTTATGTTTATGTTTATGTTTATGTTTATGTTTATGTTTATGTTTATGTTTATGTTTATGTTTATGTTTATGTTTATGTTTATGTTTATGTTTATGTTTATGTTTATGTTTATGTTTATGTTTATGTTTATGTTTATGTTTATGTTTATGTTTATGTTTATGTTTATGTTTATGTTTATGTTTATGTTTATGTTTATGTTTATGTTTATGTTTATGTTTATGTTTATGTTTATGTTTATGTTTATGTTTATGTTTATGTTTATGTTTATGTTTATGTTTATGTTTATGTTTATGTTTATGTTTATGTTTATGTTTATGTTTATGTTTATGTTTATGTTTATGTTTATGTTTATGTTTATGTTTATGTTTATGTTTATGTTTATGTTTATGTTTATGTTTATGTTTATGTTTATGTTTATGTTTATGTTTATGTATATGTTTATTATGCTCAATAAAGTTTGTATGCAAAACGCACAGTTAATTCTGGTCTTTGCGTGTAAGGTGACAAAGTGAACTTCAGAATAATTATTTTATATTTTGATTAGGATTTACAGTGTTTTTAAAAGTTTTGGTTTTATATTTGGAAAAAAAGAAAATACATTAAAAACATACATCAAATAGAACCAATGGCATCACGGGGCAAAGAATTGTCTTCGGATCTCAGAGAAATGATAATAAAAGTCTACCTGGAGCACAAAACTCAAAGACAAATAGCCGAATTGGCTGGAAAAGGTCATGCAACCGTCCAAAAAACAGTAGAAAGGTACACAAGGCAAGGAAATAATAATAACAAGCCAAGATCTGCTCGGCCAACCACATTACCACACCCAGTGAGAAACGAATTATCGTGCGCAATATGCAAAAAAACCGAAAATTCCTGCACCAAAATTACAGATGGAAATTGAAAATAATGTGGGAAAAGTTTGTATTACAGCAACAATTCGCAAAGTATTCCATTCGGCTGGATACCATAACCGTCAAATTTGCAAAAAGCCGTTTGTAAGCCCAATAAACCGAAAAAAGAGACTCTTATTTGCAAAACAATATGATACAGCTGCTCAAAGATTTTGGAACACCATTATTTTTTCGGACGAAAGCAAATTCGGATCATATGGACGAGCCAAGGTCTGCCGAATACCCAATTCTGAGCTTGAGCCACATAAAATGATGGGCACAGTCAAACCCGATGGTGGATCAGTACTCGTTTGGGGGTGTATGACTGCCTGTGAAGTGGGTAAACTTGTTTTTTGTAGATGGTATAATGTATCGGTTTGTCTATTTTAAAAAATAACTTGCATATAAGTGATGCGAAACTTGGGATTGCCGAGTCACTTGTGTTCCAGCAAGACAACGATCCAAGCACATCTCGCTTATTGTCAAAAAGTGGTTCCTCTATTGAGTGGTTCCTATTGAGCATTTGTGGGTCCACGTGGAGCGCCAAATCAGAAAACACGGCATAAGAGGCAAAGAAGACTTGAAAAAGGCCCTTTTAGAAGTGTGGGAGAAAATACCACCGAGCGTTACAACGAACCCGGTGTCATCGATGCAAAACCGTCTAAAAGCAGTCATAACAAATAAAGGCTTTCTAACTAAGCATTGAACATTGGGTAATTAACCGTTTAACCTATGACAAAATTATATACCTTTTCTTGACTTAGATTTGCAGACATACTTTTTTGACAGATTTTTGAGCATAATTTTGCTTCAGTTGTTGTTATTTGAAGACGCTAAGTTCCTCTTCGTTTTTTTTTTGTTTCGAAATAAAATTTCCAATATTTTCTTTTCAAAAAATAGATTTTCTTTCATCGTTGTATAGTGAATATATATTTTTTGATGTTATAAGGATAAGCTACTCGCTTGCATGCAAACTTAATTGACTGACTGTATATATTCAACGCTACCTTAAGACTAAGCTACTATCCCAATAAATCGGAAAAAGAAATAACATCCTATCTGTCTATTAGCTTATTGGTAAGTTTCTCTAAAATATTTGAGAAAATACTTCTTAGAAGAGTCATATCATTAGCTGAAATATTTGACATTATTTCACAGTATCAATTTAGATTCCGTATCAATTTAAGATTGTAAATTACATAACTGATTCACTAGAGAATAAAAAAATACCGCTCTGCAGTTTTCCTTGATGTTCAAAAAGCTTCTGATCGCGTATGCCACCAAGGATTATTATACAAAATTAAAACAAATTTTTTATTGTTCAAATCATATATAAACACAAGTGAAGTGTATTATTACATACATGAGATATCTGCTGGAGAACCGCTTATTCACATCAGATAAGCCTATTGCTGATAATGTACTATTGGCTACTTTTGTTGAAGACACAGCAATTTTATCCGCTAATAGCGATAAGAACGACGCATCAACTGCCATCCAAAATCAAATTCTAAATCTAGAGTTCTGGCATAAAAAATCGAAAATTAAAATTAATACCAGCAAATCAGACCACATCAAGGATGTTACACCTGATAAAACTTGTATTAAATACCTTGGGATCCACATGGATAGAAGATTGACTTGGAAACAACACATCAAAGCCAAAAGAGGACAATTAAACATGAAGCTCATCTTTTTTTTTTTTTTTAAGACTACTTCCGCGAAGCTGAGTGGCTTGTCTGCAGATTCTAATTTGGCTAGTTTTTTTTTGCAGCGACAGACCAAAGCCACTGGTGGGAATCGAACCCACGACCCCCGCATGATAGGCGAGCATGATACCTACTCACCTACCGAGGCGCTTTATGCTTGTTGCTAAAACCTGAATACAAATTTAATGTTGAAAATAAAATAAGAATCTATAAAGCTGTACTCAAACCTATATGGGTTTATGGAATTCATCTATTGGGTGGAGCAAGCAATTCGAATGTAGGAATTCTTCAAAGGTTCCAACCAAAAATTTCACGAATGACACTTGATGCTCCCTGGTACATTGCCAATGACACAATTCATAACGACATAAATATTCCTAATGTTAAAGAAGAAATACGAAATGCTTCTCAAAGATACCTTGACAGATTAAATTTTCACCCTTATGTTCTAGCAATATGTCTACTAGATGATAAAAAATAAAAGTAGGAAGGAGACTTGAAAGACTACATGTTTTTGACTTGCCATATAGAAATGAAATTTGCTTTGCTATCTTATGCAAGTTTAATTAGTGATTTATTTAATGTAGTAAATACTTCTGTTATTTATTCATATGTAATTATAATCAAATTTACTTAATATCTTCATTTATTAGATAGATTGTAAATAAATAACAAAATTAAAAAAAAAAATATTAGAACAATAAGAATATAATTCTTATATAATTCAAATGTTATTACATAATTAAAATCGTAATGAGTTCATTTTAAAAATATATTTTAAAAATTTAACAATATAAATTTAATAACACAAATTTGACAGTACAAATGCGGATATATTATCTAATGCCGTTTTCTTTTCTGACAAAAAATGTAGCACTTTATTTGCACTTTTTTCGAAAAGTGTATTTTTTAATATATTCTGAATTAAGAGCAATCTTATATTATAACTCAATCGAAAGGTCTCAAAGTCGAGACCTCGCAAATCGCAGAAAATTGCAGTCATTGACTTCTTTCAGGTCATAGTGTGAGAATAATTCCCCATTGTTCCCCTTTTTTGGATATTTTACCCCTATGGCTTCAAAGGATATAATAATCAATATTTGTTGAATTTTATGAACACAGCACTTTGAGACCTTTCGATTGATGTATAAGATAAGGTTGCTTTTAATTCAGAATATATTAAACAATACGGTGTGACTTATGATTGTATTAGTGAAAAAATTATGATATGTATATGTTTGGAAATGAAAAATGAAAAATGAAAAATAAAACAAGTAAGAAAATTATAGTCGGTCTAGACCGACTATACGATACCCTATACCATGCGTTTAGAAACCCCATCTCTTAGGCCCAACTAACTGATCATTGAAAAAAAGCAAAAACCAAATTTGAGTGGGATTTTTATTAATTTTTTTGGCTGCAGATATGAAAAAGTTCATATCGGATGCTATATCTATAAAGGGACTAGGTCCAAAAATGGACCGATCCTGATCATGTTTGGTAAAGTCTCTTGTATTTTGCAAAAATATGTACAAACAAAATTTGAGAAGAATCAGTGCAATATTTTTGTTTTTTAATAGATTTAAGTGAAGATCGGGAAGCAGCTCTATATGGGGTCAAAGGGATCATTTTTGGACTACTCATTAGTGGATGTAATGAACGCATACAAACCCAATTTGAGTAAGATCTATATGACAATTTGGATCTTATGGCAATTTATGTCGATTTCATATGGGTAATTTGTATGGGGGCTAGGTCTGAACATGGACCGATTCTCACCAATTTCAATAGCGTTCATCCCATGGCCGACAAAAGCTTATATACCAAATTTCATCAAAATATATTCATATTTGCGACCTGCAGTTTGATTACAAGCTTTACATGGACACACAGACGGACGGACGGACGGACGGACGGACGGACGGACGGACATTGTTAAATCAACTCAGAAAGTGATTCTGATTCGATCGGTATAATTAAAGATGGGTCTAGGTCAAATATTTTTGGTTGTTACAAACAGCAGCACAAAGTCATTATACCCAAACCACATAGTGGTATAGGGTATAAAAAGAAAAATGAACAATAAGTATTAAAAATAAAAATAAAAAATTAAAAATGAAACATGAAAAATGAAATATAAAAAATGAAAAACGAAAAATTAAAAATGAAAACTGAAAAATTAAAAATCAGAAATGAAAAATAAAAAATGAAAAAAGAAAAAAGAAAAATTAGAAATGAAAAATTAAAAATAAAAAAATGAGAAATAAAAACTAAAGAATGAAAAACAAAAACGAAAAATGAAAAAATAATAAATGAAAAATAAAAAACGAAAAATTAAATATCAACTGGTTGAAATAATAAATAATAATAAATATTTTTATATTAACAGAGCCCCTGCAGTTGATATTTTTTTTAACTGAAAACGGGACCTCGAATAATTCTGATGGGTTCGGTTATATGAAATGGAAATGCATAGATAATATAATAATATTTTATTTGTCCATAGTGAGTGGCATTATTTATTTTACGTTACACTACAAAAAAATTGTTTATACATTGTTATATTTTTGAGAGGCACAAATTTGTTTCAAAATTTTAGGTGGCGATTTCAAATATGCGTGGAACTCTTGGCAGGATTTTTTAATATTAATTTTAATAAATAACATAGCCTTAAGCACTGATACCCTTTTATTGAGTTTTATCTTCGGTCCACAACTTGTTCATCAAAGAAAATACACGTTCAACCGGCGCATTTGTACCAGGCAAACATAAAATATATTCAACCATGTATAATTTGAAAATTTGCATGGTTTAAGTAATTGCTTTTAAAATGTTTAAATACTTCCACCCAATGATTTTCCGTAGAAATATTTTGTTGATTCCATTCATCAATTTTCTGCGATGTTACGTATTTAGATACGAGTGAATTTTCATCGAATCTTTATTGCAATCGATATGTTCTTTTTCGATCAATATATCTAGAACTTTTTGAACATCTTCCCACTGTGGTACTTCTGTTAAATTTGCCCAATTAAGTTTTTCTAAATCTTTGTTATAAACAGTCCATTGCTCTAAATACTCTCGACTAGTTTTATAAAATTCATTAGCCTTAATTTTCACGAAACTCTCAACAATATCAGCGTAACCATCTTCTTTTAATTTTTCAAGTAAACCACGGACTGAATATGGAAGAAAGTGAGTTGTCTCTTTCTGAAACAAATTCTTTTTTAATTTCTTAATTTCACTTGCTACTTCAATTTTTTGGTAGTTTATAGATTACAAGTTTCTACAGCAGCTAAAGAATCCAAGGGAGGCGGACACACAGAAAAAAAGATGCGACATTTATAAAAATTATAGTAAAATTTTACAAAGCTTTGTGGTAATTATACGACTACATAAAATTAGCGATAAATTTTGTTTCACCCCGTCAATTTAAAGTTTTTTAAGTCTTTTTAGTGTCTAATTAAATCTGACTCAATATGATAAAATTGTTTTAAAAAAAAAACGGAACAAATTTTGGTACCGTGACGATCGAAAAAATACAATTTGTTTGTCTGGTTGGTACAATGGCAGTAAACATATTTTCCATCCCTGGGTAGGTTTGTTTTTGTTCTGAACTGCACTTTGGCCTCTTTTATATTAAAACTCTTTGAATAAGTACAAAAACATCATTATAAAAAAAAAAACAATTACTCTATTTTTGTATCTTGTGTTTCGTAATATAAGTATTTATTCATACTAGCAGATTCCAGCGCTCGAAATTCGAGTGCAATTTCTAGGCAGCTTTGTTTTTCAACTTAGCCAATTCACAAACCAACACGTTTATGGTTTGTTATTATTGTGAATGAAGATAACAAACTCATTAACTAACACATTAACAAATTTAATAAAACACATAGCATATGTATAATTTTATGTATGTATTAGTAGCAACTTTAAATGCAATTTACTCAAAACAAAGAAAAAAATTTAAAAATCTGTAAATCTGCAAAATGGCTAAAAAGAAATACCTTTCAAATAATATACGTTTGATCAAAATCGGAATAAAACGGTAGAACAAAACATCGGTCACAAGAAATCGCCTAGTCTATTAATATCATAGATTTATTCATATTCTGCAACAAAGATAGAAGAGAAGATGATTTTTGTATTGCTGCATTTCAGGTTAACCAAGCAAATTTATAGAACTGCAATTTAAATTTTTGGCAATGTTTTTTTGTTTTATTTTGATTATTAGTTTGACGGGCGACGTACAAGTAAAACGCAACGTTATCCTATTTTGGGAGGGGGCTAAATTTTTTATTTTTTGCTTTCTAAGAACAGTAATTTAAGTTTATGTACCATGAATTGATACAACCAAAGTCATAAGAAATTCAGTTAAATCGTTTTCAATATTTTTTAGATGAAATTATTTATTAGCTGACTTGTGATGTATTTTAACATTCATATATTAAAAAAACATTTTTGAACAAATCAACTATCTCTTGTTTCGAATTTCTGAAACCGGGACATTTTTGCGTCCCCGAGTTGTTGTCGAGGACAACGGGACAAAGTAGCTGAAAACGGGACGGTCCCGTTCAAAACGGGACGTATGGTCACGTTATGCATAGATGACGCTTTCTGTTTGATTTTAAAAAAGTCTCACGAAAAAATCTTTAATTTCTAGATGTTTACACATCTCCCCAGTGATCGGACTCACATGTTTTTTTTTATTTTTATTCCATATGATGTAAGTAAAACAAATAACAGTAAAAATAGTGAATAAAATTTAGAATATTGCTGTCAATAAAGTGTTTTTACATCGCAGTAGTATAGCCTAGAACTCGAAATTCGTGTGCAAATTCTAGGAAATGTTATATTTTCATTAAATTTTTGTCTTCAAATGTTTTTTTTTTTATTTATGTATATAAAAACCAGAGTTCAGAAAAAAACACACACTGAATAAAAAACTCGTACATATATGTAAACAAACATAACTTAGATCAACACACACATATTTTTATTTTCATACCAATTATGTTTGTTTTTAAATTTTCTTCGGTGCCCAACACAACCATGACTGTGTTCGTTTTAATATTTCGTTATTTACACGAACATTTTTGTATCACATACTTTTTGTTTCAATCACACATAAAGCACACATTTTTGAGTGTTGCTTTATTTGAAGTTCATGTTCTGGTAAGTGTACTGAAAAAAAAACACAGAACATATATAATAAACAGGTTTGAGTTCAGTTATATTTTAAGTCGTGTTGTGGCTCGTGTAGTGAGAAAAAACACAACATGTACAATAAACAGGTTCGAGTTCAGTTATATTTTAAGTCGTGTTTAAAATATAACTTAAAATATAACTGAACTCGAACCTGTTTATTGTACATGTTGTGTTTTTTCTTACTACACGAGCCACAACACGACTTAAAATATAACTGAACTCGAACCTGTTTATTGCACATGTTCTGTGTTTTTTTTCATTACACGTACCAGAACATGAACTTCAAATAAAGCAACACTCAAAAATGTGTGCTTTATGTGTCATTGAAACAAAAAGTATGTGATACAAAAATGTTCGTGTAAATAACGAAATATTAAAACGAACACAGTCATGGTTGTGTTGGGCACCGTAGAAAATTTAGAAACGCACATAATTGATATGAAAATAAAGATATGTGTTGGCTGCTTTTGAACAGAACATTGTGTGTTTCGTGTGTGTATTTTCTGAACCTTGATAAAAACATATAAAAAACAAGTAAGAAAATTATAGTCGGTCTAGACCGACTATACGATACCCTATACCATGCGTTTAGAAACCCTATTTCTTAGGCCCAACTAACTGGACATAGAAAATAAGCAAAAACCAAATTTTAATGAGATTTTTATTAATTTTTTTGGCTGCAGATATGAAAAAGTTCATATCGGATGCTATATCTATATAGGGACTAGGTCCAAAAATGGACCGATCCTGATCATGTTTGGAAAAGTCTCTTGTATTTTGCAAAAATATATACAAACAAAATTTGAGAAGAATCAGTGCAATATTTTTGTTTTAATAGATTTTAGTGAAGATCGGGAAGCAGCTCTATATGGGGTCAAAGGGATCATTTTTGCACAACTCATTAATGGATGTAATGAACGCATACAAACCCAATTTGAGTAAGATCTATATGACAATTTGGATCTTATGGCAATTTATGTCGATTTCATATGGGTAATTTGTATGGGGGCTAGGTCTGAACATGGACCGCTTCTCACCAATTTCAATAGCGTTCATCCCATGGCCGATAAAAGCTTATATACTAAATTTCATCAAAATATATTCATATTTGCGACCTGTAGTTTGATTACAAGGTTTACATGGACACACAGACGGACGGACATTGTTAAATCAACTCAGAAAGTGATTCAGATTCGATCGGTATAATTAAAGATGGGTCTAGGTCAAATATTTTTGGTTGTTACAGCACAAAGTCATTATACCCAAACCACATAGTGGTATAGGGTATAATTAATCAATTTTAACAATTCACAATTCAACACAGAGCGTCTCATATATAATTTAAATAATTTACAGTAACAGGATGTAACGAATTATTATAAATATTTTATTTTAATTAATTTAATATATTTTTAAGACAGATTAAACATAAATTTTATCATTCCCAGCTTCTCCTCCATATGAACTATAACTATGCCATTTTTCACACTCCTCCGTGCCCGCATATTGCTTAAAAAGGGAACTAAATATTTACCTTCACGTATTAATATATAGATATTTATACGGAAAAATATGAAATAGAAATATAAGTAAAATAATTAGTACTTCATATAGTCACCTTTGGTATCAATCACGACTTAGATTAACTTTTTACATGGACCGAATTAATTTTTGCGCTCTGTTGAAATTTCATACCAATCCGCCAAAATTATTATTTTCAAATCAGTTTTATTTTAGGATGCCCTTTGGAATTTCTTTTCCTTTTTCAAATAAACACACTGCTTTCCTTATGCACCTTAAGTTTGGGGTCAATATCATGATAAAATTTCAAATGCGGCTTTCAATCAGTATAAAACCCAAGTTTATCCACTATGTTAGTTAGATTACACTTTAAAATATCTAAAGGCGCAACTATGGTTTTCTCAATAAAAAATCTCTCCTACTCTTTTACTTGATATACACAAAACATGACTAAAAGTTTTCCAAATTTCACAGTTGGCATTATATTTCGACTTTCCAATACTTTAAACGGCTTTCTCCACACTCTATTTGAGCCAATCCTTATATTAGGGAATCATTTTCGACCCAAAGTAAAATATAAAGTCATGTGAGTAGTCATAATGTTTGGGCAATATGCAGTAAAGCTAAAGAAAGAATATATACAACCAAATACCCATGGAACAACGTGTCTACACCAGTCTATAAAATCCTTCATCATGGAGAAGATGTCATCATATATCATATAGCACCCCTTTGTGTTCTATCATAGGAAGCAAAGGAATAAATGAATAAGGAATTCAAATTTTATAGAGAGCACAATATCAGAATAATGTCATGAAATATTACAAATGGAGATCTGTTCAATTTATTATTGGCAACGTCGGATCGATTCATCTCTAGCATTCGAAATCAATGGAAAGAAGATCATAGAGGCTTAGAATAAGAAGCGAAAAGTATGCTACTGGCCAGAAATAATACAGAACTGAATATTGAATATTTGGAAAAAATATCCCAACTTAAAAAAAAGCTTTCTTACAAAAAATATTTATGATTAATTTTGTAAAGTGTTCAAGAAAAAAACAAACAGAAGTATCAATGGTGCGAGCTAGAGAAGAAGAAATCATATATTTCTAAAATTCATAACTACACTATATTTTAATCAGACTAGTTTCTGCCTTCATCAGTGATTTTATTGAACATGTGATAATTGAATAGATTGTTTATGTGTGAAATTTTTCTACTTAGTGTTTTTAAAAGTCTTATTTATCCACACAAATCCACATTTTCATTCTAGGTTCTAAAAAAAACTTAAAAATTAAACTTTGAGCTTGAATTCCACACTAACTACTATACTGATTGTAATTAAATTTGAGAAAAGTCGAAGGAATTATCTGTCCAATAAAAAAAAAATACTAAAATATCTCAATGGGATCGAAACTTAAAGAGTTTTGGCCAACGACTTCATAACCAAAGAAAACTATTGACATCACCTTGATTTTTAAGCGACTTTCGTGTGATCTTTTCTGCCTTAGTTCATCTTTTCCACCATATTTCCATGATTGGTCTGTTCTTTAGGGGCCGCTTTTATAGATGAAAATCTCATCGACCGTAACGATGCATTTCACTTAATTTTCGAAGTCAGAAGACATTGTATCTTTTAAAAAAGTGTTTCCTGATCTTTTTGAAACGCCAACAACGAGTTCCCTAATTGGCAGGAAATCTTAGATTTCCTTGACGTGTTGTTCATCAGTTCATGCGCTTATCGTCCGGAAAAATATTTTTCTTCAGCGCTTTCATTGTCTCCTTGGACTCAGGCAATCGAAGTCCTTCTACACCATACTTAACAATTGTGCAGCAGAAATTTCATTCTGCAAATCAAAAATTTTCAATTCCACTTTTAGACATTAAATATTTACTAAACTAAGCGTCACTATTGTAGCAAAGGAGATATTGACATGAAATATGGCACATATGTCAAAATTAGTACGCCAACTTGAAAAAAGGTATTTGTCAAAATTGATCAATCTTCGAAGTTTATTTTGCAAAGTAACTGACCTTTGCGTTTAAAAATGATATAAGCTGGGGAAAGTCGTTTGAAAGCGATGGCGCAACTGTGAAGTTATCACCGATCACAATTTAGCAATGTTTTTCTTGTAAAGCAAGTCAAGTTTATCGTCTTTCATCCAGAGCTTTTGCTGTAATAACATCTCTTACATCACTCCAAAGACTGTTTGGATTTTCTTGGATGGAATGCTTAAGTGTCAAAGATTAGCAAATCAATTTTATAAATTTTTAATTAAGAAAAAAAAAAAACATTCATGCTTTGTTTGTATTTATGTTATATGTAATCTGTTCTTCCCATCATTGTAGTTTTAATTATTTTTTAATTAAAAGTAATAAAAAGATATTACGCGATTTGCTTTAATAAATAGGCGAATTTTTGTATCGCTAGGTGTTAACAATTATTTCCACAACTCATAAAATATGGCAAATAACTATCTTATTAACTTTTAAGAATTTATACGAAAAGGTATTGCAAAGTATTTGAAATCAAACTTTATGAACAATTCAATAAATTTTAACAGCTTTTTTCCATGTAACACTTAACCAGTAACTACAGGAACATGTTTAAATTAACGCCATTAAAAAAAAACGTTAGAAGAATTTCATGGAATTCTAATAGAAAAACAAGAAAGAAATGGTCATTAAATGAAAAAAAAAAAAGTTGCAGTCCGGTATGGACAAACTTGAGAACCATTTGGTCCTAAGATGGTAGTGGTTAGGTATTTACTATTGACCATATTATGTGGATCATAGTCACTTATGAAATTTTGGTATAAGTGTGTAGATATCATTGAAATTCAACTACTCGGATATCGCATACCCACAATAACGTTGATTTATAAGTATAAGTAAAAATAAATCAGAATGCAATGTCGACATCATGCTCATAACATACAAAATCATAAATCACATCAGTTTGATTTATAATTTTAGGAAAATACTTATAATACTTGCAATTGATTCAACTCATTCAACTCATTCAACTCATCCATGTGCAAATAGATGTATATTTATACATACATATATACATGTGTATTTACCAGTAACGCAATAGAGCAAACGCATAACCTCACAATGAGTATTTACACATAAACATTAACTGAAGAAGAGTCTAAATCAACAACGCTCTAAACCAGTGGTGGCCATCGAGAGAATTGAGTTAGTAATAGTGTTTATGAGCATGTGTTAGTTGTACTACACTGATCGAAATCCATGGACGTAAGACAATGCTGATATTAAATGGGTTTGTGTAGATTTTGTATGAATGTTTATATGAATGCATAAAAGGGAAAATAGTTGAGTTCACGAAGAATATGGTAAAATTTTAAATATATTTTGTTGTTTTAAAATTTTAAATCTTACATTCTGAAAACGTAAAACAAAATGTGAAGAACATTTAATCACTTTTATCCATAAGTTTGAAGTTTATTAAATCAAATAAGTAATAATATGTAATTCATTTCTTTAAAAACAAAAAAAAAAAAAAATAACACAAAATAGCAAAACATAAAAAGATAAGAAATTTCAAAGGTTATTAAGTGGTATGTTACCAAAAACTAAAAAACTTACCAGCCTGCAGTAACTGGATATTTTTTAAAATTAAAAAAAAATGCATAAAAGACAGCTATAATGTTGTCAAGTGGAGGCGACGTATTTATTTATAGAAAATGTTTAATTCATAGTTTATCAAGACTTCGAAATTTTCTCAACATTTTTGGTTTCTTTTAAACAAATATTCTCTGTGTACCTATTAAAAAAAAATATATATGAATTTCAAAAAGCAATGCGACATAGACCTGCTTTGTTCAAAAGCTTTCATAGGACTGAATGAAATTGTTGTTTACTTTTACTCTTTGGTGAGTATTTTTGTTTTCGTTCGGCCGTATACATATAAGAAGCCGAGCACCAGCGTGTTTGGCACGGCCTTCACTGCTCTAAATGTTGCTAAGTATGAGTGTTATGAGCTCCTAAAATTTTACTGTGAATTTGAGGTTCGACAACATTTCAATAAGCATGAATGCGTTATACAAGATATTATGAATCCTTTTTGTGCTCGTTGCTGATCTCTGATGTGGGTCATGTCTCTCAGTTATACTTTCTAGCAGATTTTAAAAAGAATGATGAAACAAAAATGTTCCTCTGTTGTGGTGAAGCGTATTAGGGATGACAACAGCAATACTGATAGCATGTGGACTTGCTAAAAAAAGTATTCGTACACTTAAAGATGAAAATTTTTAAATATAAATAAAAACTTTGATACAATTTTTTATATTACGAGCTTTTTACCATCGACACATTGGGAATTTCACTTACGTTACCTTTTTTTCACAATGCAAAAAATGCAATATGACAACTGTAAGTGCCGGAAAAAGTATTCGTTCATTTACAATTATAGGAATCACTCGAATTATGCTACTAACTATAGGTCTGTTACATCGTTATTTTAGTGGAAGACTAACTTGTTTGTATACAGTTGGTTTGACTTAATTATATATTTTTTTTTTTTTTGGAAAATAAAATTATCTTAATGTTTAGAAATGAAACAGTTTAATTTTCATGAAATAGCTCGGATCATAGGGGCCTGGTTGCCCCTCCAAACTAACTGATCGCGAAAAGCGAACTATGTTGGCTTTAAATGAGTTCTAAACTGAAAAAAGTACCGTTCGGAAAATATTTAAAAAATCTGGCTATCTTTCAGATGTCATTAAAAAAGAACGTATAGACTTTACAAATGAGTAAGATAACAAGGCTCCAGAATTTTGGGAACGTTTTATTTTCAGAATAATTTTTGAATTTTGGGCATTAAAGCAAAAAATAAGTTTGGCGAAAAAGTGGAATTACATTAGATAGTTCAAATCTTTGGCCAATCGTTAAACACAATGGAGATGGCAGTATGGTTTTGGATTATTTGGCAGGCAACGGGGTTGGTAAAGTAGTATTTATTATTACTAGCAGATTCCAGCACTCGAAATTTGAATGCAAATTCTATGAAATTTTATTTTTTCATTTAATAAAGACCCTAGAGGTATGCTTCACAATTCAACTCATTTTAAATGAAGAAAACAAACTCAATACATTAACACAAACACATTAACAAATATAATAAACACACAAATAGCATTGTATAATTTTATGTATTGTTAGTAGCAACTTTAAACGATTATAACTCCAAAAAAATATTCCAGATGATGAAAATCTGTAAATCTGGGTAACAGCTAACATGAAATACCTTTTAAATGATAAATTTTTGTCAAAATCTGGGTAAAACGGTGAAACTTACATCGGTCACAAGAAATCGCCTTGCCTATTAATATTATAGATCTGCAATGTATCAATTTTTAAAATATTTATTTGAAAGTACAATCCTTCCGGTTAATAATGGAAGATAATTTCATTCAAATGGCTGCCTCGGCTGGCCATGCAGTAGCCTACACCACCGGTCCAATTTTTAAGCACATTATCGATTGTGTGCAGCTGTATTTCACAAATGGCTTCACGAATATTGTCCTTTAAAGCGTCAATTGTCTCTGGCTTGTTGGCGTAACACTTATCTTTGAGGGCACCCCACAAATAATAGTCCAACGGTATCAAATCGCAGCTCCGAGGTGGCCAAATGACATCATCTCTGCGGCTGATAATGCGATCTTCAAAAACAGGGCGCAAAACATCGAGTGTAGCTTCGGCTGTGTGGCACGTAGCGCCGTCCTGTTGAAACCAAATGGTGCCAATATCTTCCTCTTCAATTTTTGTGAACAAAAATTCGTTCAACATGGCCCGATAATGATCGCCATTGACTGTAACGGCCAATCCTTGCTCATTTTCGAAGAAAAATGGCCCAATTATGCCTCTGGACCAAAATCCGCACCAAACAGTGACTCGTTTTGGGTGTATCGGCTTTTCAATGTATGCGTGCGGGTTTTCTGTGCCCCAAATGCGACAATTTTGCTTGTTTACATACCCGCCAAGATCAAAATGAGCTTCATCTGAAAAGATGATTTTTTTTTGGCAAAATCGGCATCTTCTGTAAGTCGATCGCAGGCCCACTTAGCGAAGCGAAAACGCATTGGATGGTCAGTTCGCTTCAACTCCTGGACCAATTGGACTTTGTATGGCGTCATACCAAGCTCTTTATGCAAAATTCGTCTCAATGATGCCTCCGAAATGTTCAATTCTTGAGAATGACGGTGAATTGATGTTGGTGGCGCTTCACGCACACTTTCTGCCACAGCAGCAATATTCTCGGGTGTACGCACTGTTTCTGGCTTTTCACGCTTTGGTTTGTCAATGAGGATGCCAGTTTCTTTCACTTTTTTCACAAGATAACGAACATACGGAGCTGACGGTGATTCTCTTCTTCCAAAATCCGTACGCACTTTTCGCACAAATTCTGCAACATTACCATGATTTTCAAAGTAATGTCGCAATATTTCCCAGCGTTTTTCAAGCGTATACACAACCATATTCGTTCAGCGGAAGGATAAAACTAATTATCTGTCAAATCAGACATGAGCTAAGTGTTACCATTCACGAAATAAGCACTAGTTGAAAAAAAAACGTTAGATGGCGGACCCTTTACTAAAAATAAATTGAAATCACCAAGCCAATTACGCGATCTTAAGCTTATAGAGAATTTTTGTCATTACTGAAGCTCAGAATCCGTCATCATAAAATAACCTCAAAGGAAATCTTAAAAAGCATCATTTTAGATGAATGCGGTAAGATAAAGTAAAGAGGATACTTTAAAGTTGGTTAAACCGCAAAGGATATCCTGCACTTACTAACTTAAGCAATATTTAATGTAAATTCATTTTTTGTTATGTTAATATTTCGATTGTACGAATACTTTTTCTTATGATTTATGATATATCCCCCATACGACTGTAAAGACGTTTGTAACGGATAGAAATATGAATACAAGAGCCCATAAAGTGTATATATTTTTTATCCTTATAATAACACAAGTCAATATAGCGATGTCCGCCTATCTCTCATCCATCTATCTGTCTTTCTGTCTTTCTGTCTGTTGAAATCACGCTCATTCACAAAGTACACCATTGACTTGGATAATGTATCTTTGATACCCTCCACCTTTTTCATTTTCAATTTTCATTTTTAATTTATCATTTTCTATTTTTCACTTTTAATTTTCATCTTTCGGTTTTCATTTTTAGTTTTTAATTTTTAATTTCTCATTTTCCATTTTTCATTTTGCACTTTTCATTTTTCATTTTCCATTTTCCATTTTCGATTTTTCATTTTTCATTTTCCATTTTTCATTTTTCCATTTTAAATTTTTAATTTTTAATTTTTCATTTTCCATTTTCCATTTTCAATTTTCCATTTTTCATTTTTCATTTTTCATTTTTCATTTTCCATATTCCACTTTCGATTTTTCAGTTTTCATTTTTAATTTATTAATTTTTCATTTTCCATTTGCCATTTTTAATTTAAAATTTTTCATTTTCCATTTTCCACTTTTATTTTTCATTTTTTCATTTTCCATTTTTCATCTTTCATCTTTCATTTTTAATTTTTCATTACATTTTCCATTTTTCATTTTTTCATTTTTAGTTTTCCATTTTCCATTTTTAATTTTTCGTTTTCCGTTTTCCGTTTTCCATTTTTCGTTTTCCATTTTTCTATTTTAATTTTTAATTTTCCATTTTTCATTCTTCATTTTTCATTTTCCATATTCCATTTTTCATTTTTCATTTTCCATTTTCCATTTTTCAGTTTTCATTTTTCATTTTTGATGTTCCATTTTCCATTTCTCATTATCCATTTTTAATTTTTAATTTTTCATTTTCAATTTTTCATTTTCCATTTTCATTTTCCACTTTTCATTTTTCATTTTCCATTTTACATTTTTCATTTCCGATTTTAAAATTTTTCATTTTCATTTTTCATTTTCCATTTTTCATTTTCCATTTTCCATTTTTCATCTTTAGTTTTTCAATTTTCGGTTTTCATTTTCCATTTTTCAATTTTTCCATTTTAATTTTTCATTTTCCATTTTTCATTTTTCATTTTCCACTTTTCATTTTTATTAATTTTTAATTTTTAATATTTAATTTTAATGATAAAAAAAATATATGGTAAAACTTGCTTAGGCCAATGTGACACGCGCAATATTAATGTACACACAACTGTAATGACTTCAACAATACGAAGAATTACAACATGTAGAACATATCTTAAGAAAAACAACAAACACACTGAAAAATTTTATTTTTTCAAGAGTTTTTTCAAAGTTTCATTCATAGCTCGTGAACCCTTTGACCGATTTTGACGATTTTAAATAGCAACTCCTTTGGGATGTTAGTAAACGATTTTATAAAAAAAGAACGGTCTAGCTTCGATATTGACAGCGTGATCGTGATTTCCACAGACAGACGGGCAGATGGACAGACGGACAGACGGTCATCGGTAAATCAACTTCCCTTGTTATAAGGATTAAGAAAATATATTTTTTTGGGGCCTCAGGAATTTATTTCGATGCGTTACAAACGGAATGACAAACCTATATATACTCTCTGCCACTGAGGTGTGGAGGGTATAAAAAATGCTATAAAATTTCATATGAAAAACTAAAAATAGTAGAACATTTTTATACGTAACAGAACATGTGCATACACATAGATACGTATCAGCGATGCATACACATTTTTGTTTGCTTCTTGTTCTGTTTTGTTTTTTGCACATATGAACGAAGCGTTCATCGATAAGAATGAGAGCATACTAAGATAGTTATGCTCTTACTTAGCAATAATGTATTTGTATGTATTTACATATATGCTGATTGCATTTGATAATTGACTTCAATTAAAAAATCACAAAAACTACCTAAACAATTTTTTAAATATGTAAAAACCTTGATATTATAATGTCAAATCTAGGCTTTTTTGTTTTCTACTGTTGACAACGTTGGTTATAATAACGTGTTCAGAATACAGATTGAGGCATCCAAAATTTGACACAGTCGAGTTTAATGCTCTAACTTGTTTAATTTTTTTACGCTTTTTACCGGCATAAACTTTGATAAAGGCAATAAAAAACTCAGCCACTTTTAGTTTTAGGTGTACGAATATTTTTTCTAACAAGTGTAGCAAAGTAGGCAAATAAAAATATCTAATTTACTAGTATGTTGTTCTAATTATTCAAAAAAATGCTGTTATTCACTGGGTTGGACAACTCCGTCCATATATAACATGTAAGTGGGCTAGAATGCTAAAGTTGACCCCATTCTAAAAACGTTATAAGTTGCTCCGAAGTTTATTAAAAAAAATTGAATTTGAATTTGACATAGACCCTTCACTTTGACATAAAATGTAGTGTTGTTGTAGTAATGATGATGATGATGATGATTATGGCCCAGTAAGTGCAAGATCCAAAATACATGCAACACTTCTCAACGAGGAAAAAAGCCATTCATTCATTTATATAAACCGCCATAAAACATTTCAAAGTTTTGTGCAATGCAGTACAACAATATAATACTTATCTATGAACATAAGATAAGGTTGGCACTTATTTTTCATATTTCTTATAGTTATCAAAAAAATAAATTGAAATCAAAAAATCATTGGACAAAATAGAAGCAAATTTTTCGTTTGAAAGTTAAGCAGAATTGGCATTTGTTTCCCCCCCGGTTGCTGGTATACAAAAATTTAAATTCCACTTTAAAATAGTGGAAGAAATTTAACGTTTTTCGTTTTCTGAACAAGGAAAATATGGATTAAATTTAACTTTCGAACGGCATTGAATTCTGCGACATATCACATATTCTCGTTTTCCAAATCATACTGAATATTGATAATCAGGACTGAGACTTTCAGGTACTGATAAATCGAAAATCTATATGGGGGTTTTATGTCAAGTGCACCAACTTTTGAAACCGATGTCTTCCGATCGGGATGAAATTTGCACCGAGGTTAGTCCTATTGGATAGTAGTTTAGACACAATTTTTCAATAAGATCGGTCCAGATCTCTCTGAGTTTGAGGGGTCAAAATTTGACATTTTGGCCAAATAGGTGTTTTTTCTCATCCATGTAACTTATTACCTATTGTTCTTAGAAAATTTTCTCCCAAAGAGTTTAGATAGCTATTTCTTCAATATTTCGGAAAAAAATACTTAAAAAAAAAAAAAAAAAAATTAGACTTTTTTTTTTGCTAAATTAAAGCATTTTTTGCCTTTTTTTCAAAAAGGGCATTTTTTTTTTATTCATAAGAAAGCTTAGGATTTTTCCTTTAAGAGTTTTTTGGTCGCTTAGTGGGATGGGAGTGGGATATCAATTAAAATAAATGTTTTGTAACTCAAGACAATAGTTTTTCAATTTTTCACAAATGCACTATTATGAATAAATAAAACAAATAAAACTTATACTGAGAAACTAGACAAATTAACCTTTCCGAAGGTGTGTAACATACCTTCATAACATATCAGAAGAGAATGGTTATCTGTAACCTGAAAGAGTTATTTGCAACATTTCAATCTAAACACGAGGATGTTAGAAATTAACGAAAATGAGGCCAAAACATTGCGTTTTGGCAGAAAGCAGCGGAACTCACACAGTATGCGTTTGCATTTACCATGAAAATTTAAACTGATGTTGAAGGAAACCAACTTATAGTATTTAACAGATGATTCGGCAGAAGATTTACACGATTACCGCGATTGCCCTAAATTGACTATGTGTCCTAATGCAACAACTTCTTGCCACTTAGGTGAATGTACCAATTGCCCGAAAACCACATTCATCAAAGAAAATTTAATCAACTCTTTAGATCGAAAATATATAGAGGAGGTCAAATTTGATTCTTGGATTCAAACTGACAGATGCAGATTGAAAACAATCATTTTAAATGTGGATGATTTTGTGGAAGAAATGTGTACAGGATTGCTAAACTTGAGAAACCATGACTTTTTAGTCAAAGAGCAATGGTCATTCTTCAAGGATTTGAAGATACATTTGAAGTCTGGTGAATTCGTTATTTCATATGATTTCGCAGAAAACTATAAATATGTTCTTCAGGATGTCATACAAGCATTCCACTTCAATAACGACCAAGCAACTATATTCACAGTAGTTATTTAGTACATGAAAGATGAAAAACTGGAACACAAAAGTATGGCAATCATATCCGACTATTTAAAACATGATACCGTTGCAGTTTATGAGTACCAGAAGAAAATACTAAAATTTCTAAAATCTAAGTTTACAGTAAAGAAGGTATACTACGTGTCCGATGGAGCTCGTCAACATTTTAAAAACAAAAGTAGCTTGGCAAATCTTATGGCCCATGAAAAAGATTTTGGAATGCCAGCTGAGTGGCATTTTCATCCTACTGCTCATGGTAAAGGAGCATGTGATGGTATTGGAGTAAACCCTAAAAGAAATTCAGCGAAGTATAGCCTCCAGTGGTCTCATCAAGATCGCATCTTAGATGCGACTGCTTTATTCCATTGGGCAAAGAGTTATTGCAAAGAAACTAAAATAGTTTTTAGTAGCAAAGAGGATCATCAGGAAACATTGAAAACACTGAAGAGCAGATTCGATGCTGCGGTAACAATCGATGGCACCGCCCAATTTCATGCTTTTATACCGCTTGTCGATGCAAGACTCAAGTTGAAAAAGTTTTCTGCCTCTATTCAATGCGATTTCTTTCCAAAGACAACAAATAAACCAGCAGCGAAATCAACAGTAGAACCTAGTAACGCCAAGAAAGGATTGACAAAAAAAACGCAGTAAATAAAGGCGACAGAAAAGCTGGATGAAAGACTGGGTATTTAAAAATTTACAAGACTTAAATACTTCTTCAGCTACAATAAATTAAGTATAAAAATAGTTATGATATAAATGGATCTAATGCAATTAAGATTAAATTTTAATATATTATTTATCTTTTTATTTTTAATATTATTATTTTTATACATTAATATAATTATTATTAAAAATAAATAAAAAATAATAATTTTTCAACATTTCTATAGAAAAAAAGCGATTTTTTTCCTGAGGTTAACATATTCTGGGTATTACAGTATCGAGGGTATAAAATTTTAGTTAGGTATGTTATATACCTTCGGAAAGTTTAGTTTGTCTAGTTTCTCAGTATAAGTTTTATTTGTAAGGTTTTAAACACAAATAGGAAAAAATTCAAAATAGTGCATTTGTGAAAAATTGAAAAACCGTTATTTTGATAGATATCCCACTCGCATCCCACTAAGCGACCAAAAAGCTCTTAAAGGAAAAATCCTAAGCTTTCTTATGAATAAAAAAAAAAAATGCCATTTTTGAAGAAAAGGCAAAAAAATGCTTTAATTTAGCTAAAAAAATTTTTTTTTTTTTAAGTATTTTTTCCCGAAATATTAATATTAATAGCTATCTAAACTCTTTGGGAGAAAATTTTCTAAGAACAATAGGTAATAAGTTACATGGATGAGAAAAACACCTGTTTGGCCAAAATGTCAAATTTTGACCCCTCAAGCTCAGAGAGATCTGGACCGATCTTATTGAAAAATTGTGTCTAAACTACTATCCAATAGGACTAACCTTGGTGGAAATTTCATCCCGATCAGAAGACATCGGTTTCAAAAGTTGGTGCACTTGACATGAAATCCCCCATATATTAATACGTTAAGGTAAATTTTTAGTTCCCTTTTTAAGCAATGTGCGGGCATGCCTTGTGTTGAATTGTGAATTGCTAAAATTGTTTAGCATACCGTTAGGCTCATTTAAATATTCATAAATTTTATATATGTATATATACATAAATTAGAAAGCATTGAAAGAAAAAAAATTTAAAGAAAAATTATATTTCCTAGAATTTTCACTCGAATTTCGAGTGCTGGGCTATACTAGTATGTGCTTAGAACCAATTCTATAAAATTGAAAATAATTTTTAATGATTTATAACAAAAAAGTATCCGCGCAAATATTCGTTTTTTATTAAAATTTATATAAAATATATTTATATAAATTATATATTTTTTAAATATGCAATCACGTTCAAAAATATGCAATAAACATCACAAAATATGTGAAAATATATGCAACTAAAAGCTAAATATACAACACAAATCGATGCTATATTGTTGGAAATCCTTTGATTTGGCAAAGGATTTGGTCACAATTGATTTTGGACTACTGAGGTCATTGGCAGTTTAGGAAATTTGTCTCAAACTGAATTTTTTTTAAATAGGGGACACACTTTTTGGGGTTCTGAAATTTAATGGGGTTTCATTATATATTTTTTTTTTGATTTTTTGGGGTTTTAATTTTCTTCAGTTAGAATTTTGTCACACACATTTTTTGATTTCATGGTAACACTAAAAAAATTGGAGATTTTTATTAACTCTAGGCCACATAGAGAATATGGTGCAAACCAATTTAAAAAATTGTATACTTTAAGAAACAATTAGTAGCTGCAACATAATTCTCATGTGTGATATATGAGATCACCTTTCCATATGGAATTTTCTAGTAATATTAACTTTTAAAATGAAAAAGGTGTTTAATTCATAAATATTTCAGCCGATTATTTTATGACTGAATTAAAGCTAATTATTTATTGTCTAATTATTATAGAATCATTTTCATTGAAACTAGTAAAAAAGAAGTAAGAAAATTATAGTCGGTCTAGACCATGCGTTTAGAGACCCTATCTCTCAGGCCCAACTAACTGGATATAGAAAATAAGCATAAACCAAATTTGAGTGGGATTTTTATTAATTTTTTCGGCTGCAGATATGAAAAAGTTCATATCGGATGCTATATCTATATGGGGACTAGGCCCAAAGATGGACCAATCTTGTCCATGTTTGGTAAAGTCTCTTGTATTTTGCAAAAATATATACAAACAAAATTAGAGAAGAATAAGTGCAATATTTTTGTTTTTTGATAGATTTAAGTGAAGATCGGGAAGCAGCTCTATATGGGGCCTATGACTAAGATTGTCCAATAGGGATCATTTTTGGACTACTGATTAATGGATGTAATACATACACACAAACCCAATTTGACTAAGATTTTTATGATAATTTGGATCTTATGGCAATATATGTTGATTTCATAGAGGTGATTTGTATGGGGGCTAGGTCTGAACATGGACCAATTCTCACCAATTTCAACAGCGTTCATCCCATGGCCGATTAAAGATCAAATACCAAATTTCGTCAAAATATGTTCATATTTGCGACCTGCAGTTTGATTACAAGCTTTACATGGACACACAGACGGACGGACGGACGGACGGACGGACATCGTTAAATCGAATCAGATAGTGATTCTGATTCGATCGGTATAATTAAAGATGGGTGTAGGTCAAATATTTTTGGTTGTTACAAACAGCAGCACAAAGTCATTATACCCAAACCACATAGTGGTATAGGGTATAAAAAATGTACTTCATCCATTATAATTATTAATAATCAGTCTGATTGCGAAACTGTTGTATATAAAATAATCGTTAACTTAGTGATTTAGAATTTTTAAAAACTTTAGTTGATAGATTCAATCTCATGTCGGCCATATTCGTCATCGTTAAAACGTGTCCTAAATATGTAAATTTTTTGTTCAGCTTTTCTACGGCCGAATGAAACCAAATACCATAAACTTGGGTGCACTCTTAGTATTGGAGAATAAAATTGTAAAGAAGTTAAAATAACGTTTAGCTGCCGCAAAATCGGTCGGAATGAATCTTAAATAAAATTTAAATATTTTTGTGATTATTATTTTTATACCATGATGCTGATGGTTGTAACTACCACAAATATTTAAACCATGTTTTATTGTACCGATCGACTCAGAATCAATTTCTGCGTCCTTTAAATTTGGGGTATTTTTAACTTTAGCTTGAAAGATGTTAATAATAACGCTGCATTATTTTTATTATAAGACTGTAAAACTTGTTGTAGAATAAAAATAATAAAATTAAATAGAAATATGGATAAATCAACAGTTTAGTTTACCAAAAGTAATTTTGGCAAAATTTTATTCTAATTTAACGGGGTTAAGATTAACCGATTTTTAAATTTCATATGAGTTACCTTTGGAGAGAAAATAAAATATAGTTAAAATGTTTCAAAACACTTTTAGCGATTCCTCTAATGTACGAACAAAATGAATTTTAATTAAATTTAATTATAAATAAGTGAAGATTGGCTTAAAAAAAGTAATCTATATATATAATATTAATAGGTAAGTCGATTTCTTATGACCGATGATTTGTTAAATACATTTCTCCCGATTTTGACCGAACGTATCTTATTTGAAAGGAATTTCTTTTTAACTGTCCATCAGATTTCAAGATTTTTAAATTTTTTTGGAGTCAAATGCATTTAAAGTTGCTACTAACACATACATAATATTATACAATGCTATGTGTATGTTTATTAAATTTGTTAATTTGTTTGTGAGTTTATTTTCTTCATTCACAATAATAATTGTGTTGAATTGAAAAATAATTTTGGACATAAACCAATAACGAATTGAATAGAATTTTGAATTGGCTAAAATTGATAGGCATACCTTTAGGGTCTTTATTAAATGATAAAATAAAATTTCGTGAAATTTGCACTCGAATTTCGAGGGCTGGAATTTGGTAGTATATATAAAAATTACAATTTGTTTGTTCGTGGGTTTCACATTAATAGGTGGCTCAACCATACGACCGATTTTCTGAAATTTCACAGTATGTAAGAGTCGAGAACGTAAAATAAGCTATATTTCTTTTTAATATTAAAGTGGGCATGGAACTTCCCTTATATAAAACATTTTTACCATCACATATCTGGAGCTCTATGAAAGCAATAGTCCTGAAACTTTGAGAGAGTACATAAGTTCCGATAGGTCCGATTTAAAATAGGCTGGATCAAACAAGTGGGTGTGGCACCCCCCATACATGGTAAATACATATCATCATATATTTAGAGTACTCTGATGGCCAGAGTGTTGAAACTTTCAGCACGTCAATTGGTTGTTAATGTGAGTAGTCGTACCAAAAATGGGCGGCATTAGGTTAGTGGGCGTGGTACCTCACATACAAAAAATATATTTTGGGGTACTATAAACCCGACAGTATTGAAACTAGGTGTGAGTTCACGAATGATGAGTGTGAGAAGTCATGTGAAAAGTGGGCGGGATCAAACCAGTGGGCGTGGCACCTCCCATACTTGGTAAATACATACATCATAATTAACAACAAAAATAACTACTAGAAATAATTTATATGTCAAAACAACTTAGTAAAAAAAATAACATACATAACTAGTAAAAAAAATAACATACAAAAATTAGAAAAATGAGAGTATATTTTAGCAGAATATCATCTATATATACCAGGCATGGCCAAATGCGGCCCTACGGGTGCATGCGGCCCACGAACAAATTTTGTGCGGCCCCATATAAATTTAAAACAAAATAAAAAAAATTTGTTTGTTAATTAAAAAAAAAGAATTTTAAACACGTAAGAAAATTATAGTCGGTCTAGCCCGACTATACGATACCCCAAACCATGGTTTAGAGACCCTACCTCTTATGTCCAACTAATTAGATATAGAAAATAAGCATAAACCAAATTTAGTTGGCATTGTTATTAATTATTTTTGGCTGCAGATATGAAAAAGTTCATATCGGGTGCTATATTTATATGGGAACTAGGTCGAAAAATGGACCGATCCTGATCACATTTGGTAAAGTCACTTATGTTTTGAATAAATATATACAAATCAAATTTGAAAAAAATCTTTGCAATATTTTTGTTTTTTGATAGATTTAAGTGAAGATCGGGAAGCAGCTCTTTATGGGGCCTATGACTAAGAATTGTCCTACAGGGATTATTTTTGGAAAGGCGGACGGACAAACGGGCAGACATCGCTAAATCGACTCAGAAAGTGATTCTGAGTCGATCGGTATAACAAAAGATGGGTCCAGGGAAAATATTTTTGGTAGTTACAGACAGCAGCACAAAGTCATTATACCAAAACCGCATAGTGGTATAGAGTATATAAATTTCAAAATGTTTTTTTGAATTTTATTAAGAATTTAACTAAAAATCACTAATATCTCTATTATTTTACCATCTTAATAAATGCGAAATTGACCCTAAGCTCTCTTTTGATGTGTCTTATTTCTGACTTTCTGGTTGAATTTTCCGTTTTGGTGTATTCAGAGACTTATAGTTAAATTTCATGGCGAATATTTGTGCGGTACATTTTAACCGCTTAAATCCCTGTTTTAATGATGTTTTTGCTCTTTTTGAAAGAAGGACAAAAATTACCCATAACTTGAGGAGTTAAAGGGTTAACATATTATACAAAAAATGTTCTCCGTAACATCGATATTTTTTTTGCTATTTTGTTTGAAAGTAGATATTTGTACAGAAATATAATAGTGCGGCCCACCGTTAGTAGGTGAAATTCCAAATTTGGCCCAACAAGCCTTTTACGTGCCCACCCCTGATATATACACTACCATCCAGAAGTATTCGCCTACCGTCGTCCTTAAATTTCAAATGTCCATATCTCCTTTATTTTTCAGTAAAAACTCTTCAAATTTAAAACATATATTTTTTTATTTATTTTTAAAATTTATATTAATAACATTTTTTGAAACTACACTATATTCTATAAGTTTAGATTCATCAATGTGATCGACTCCATTTCGTATAATTTCACGACATACATGGGTATGTTAGGGTTGTCAATATCTTAAGAATTATTCGATTAATCGATCGGACAAAAAAGTACTTATGATTGCACAACTACAAAATGGTGATTTTAGACTAACAAATAATTCCATCAATATGGGTCGATTAATCGGATATCCAGTAATAAATATGCTTAAAAGTTATACTAATTATTTTTGAAAAATTATCAACTAAAATCAAAAACTAAGTTATGTCTTCAATTGCTTAAAACTCTATTTATTATTTATATTTTATTTTTTTGAATTTCAGTTAAATGCATTTTATTTAAACTCTATGTTTTTATGGTTTATTGCAATATTTGAAAATTGCTCTTACTATAAAATTAAAAGTTGAGTACAAAATTTATATTAATTTAAGTTTTTCTACTTATTCATTTGAATTGGTTTTAATTTTTCAAATAAAAATCAAAGTAAAATCCGAATTATTAACAACCATAATATAAAATAGCTAAATCGCCATCAGGTAGCAAAATGAGGCTTGAAGTGAAAACATAAATACTCCAATACTCCAAAAATACTATTATATTTTTTAATTAAGTCAACTAGTATTTGCGTAATAATACGTGAAAGTAATTTTTTAGTTCCCTTTTTAAACAATGTGCGGACACAGAGGAGTGTGAAAATTGGCACAGTTATAGCTCATATGGAGGAGAAACTGAGAACGATAAAATTTATGTTTAATCTGTCACAAAAATATATTAAATTAAATAAAATAAAATATTTATAATAATTCGCTACATCCTGTTAATGTGAATGATTTAAATTATATATGAGACGCTCTGTGTTGAATTGTGAATTGCTAAAATTGATTAACATACCTTTAGGTTCATTTAAATATCATAAATTTTTTATATATATGGATTAAAAAAAACATTGGAAGACAAAAATTGAATGAAAAAATAATGTGAACTAGAAATTGCACTCGAATTTCGAGTGCTAGACTATACTAGTGTTTATTTAATACTCTAAATGAAAATGACCCTAAAAGCAACGAAAAGGAGGTGTTCAAAATTGTCGTTGACACTCTTGACTTTAATGCCAAGACCGTAAGAGAATAAACAACAAATGAAAAAAAACAATTTGGCATTATGTGGAGAAAACAGTTTCCGTATATGCTGTTCTTGCAAAAAATAATTTTTGAAAATTGGCTTTTTGCTAGTTTTTATTCTATGCGGACCAAATCTGCTTTGTTTTACAAGATTCGATTTTGTACCCTCCATACAAGTGCGTATTTGTAATAATTATAAAAAAATGGATCCCATAACATATATATTATAGATCCTCTGAAAATCATTATATCGTGAAAATGCTTCACTGATATCCTGAGCAGGTTGCTATTTAATATCATCAAAATTGGTCAAATAAGTCCCTAGATTTGATTGAAAATGTTAACAACTCTTGAATAAATATGATTTTTCTAAGTTGTTCTTCCTATTGTTATTATTCAAAATTTTGTTTCTTGTGTGTGATAGCTGTAATTGTTCCTGTTATTGTGGTCGTTGCGTTTGTGGTATTTGCTTCACTAATATGTATGTTTGGTTAATAGGCCTAAGTCAAGAGGCCTAAGTCGTGCGCCTTTAAGGCGGCTTTGAGCCGCTGCCTGCCTCAAGAGAAAATATATTTAAAGTAAATCATTGAAATAAAAATACTACTAAGAAAAAAAAAAACAAGTAAGAAAATAATAGTCGCCCTACACCGACTATACGATACCCTATACAATGCGTTTAGAGACCCTATATCCTAGGTCCAAAAAAGTAGAAATATCAAATAGCCCTAAACCAAATTAGAGTGTCATTGTTTTTCGTTTTGTTACCTTCGGAAATGGAAAAGTTCATATCGGATGCTATATCTATATGGGGACTAGGTCGAAAAATTGACCGATCTTGACAATTTTTGGTAAGGGCATTTATTTTTTGCAAAAACATACACAAATTAAATTTGAGAAAAATCTGTGCAATATTTCTGTTTTTTGGTAGGTTTAAGAATCATCTTTATATGGGGCTATGACTAATAATTTTCATATAGATTTTATTTTTGGACTACTGATTACCAATTTGACCGAGACCTATATGATAATTTGGATGTTATGTCAATTTAAGTCGATCTCATAGGGGTCATTTGTATGGGGACTAGATCTGAACATGAACCGATCTTCACCAAACCCAATACGTTCATCCTATGGCCGGTAGAAGCTCATATTGCAAATTTTATCAAAATATATTCATATTTACGACCTGTAGTTTGATTACAAGGTTTACATGGGCACACAGACGGACAGACGGACGGTCGATCGGTATAATAAACTAGCTGTTTTTATCCGGTCTTGCCCGGGATCCAAAGACCTTTGACTTTTTCAAAAATGGTTCACTATGCTTACCAGACGCTGAGTACTTAGTGCCCAATGAACAAATTCCTCAAAAAAAAAATATGAACTTTTTCCCCAAAAATTTTTATAAGATTGGGGAATTTGTTCATGATGACAAAATTCCCTAATGTTTACGTTTTTTGGGGGAGTAAACTAATTTTTTATTTCAATTAAAATTTTTTTCATTTTTTAAATCAGAAGTTTTTTTTATAAGACGCTACAGCAAAAATGCTTCAAAAAAAAGCTGCGAAACCGCTTTAAGTTTTTCTTTTTTAAGTTTATTTATATTGCTAATGCCAAATATAACGGAATCGTTTGCAAATCAGAGAAATCAGGACCTTTAAAAATTGAATTACTTCATTCAATAAGTGATCATCATTGAGCAGAGACGTCAAATTTATAGAAGTTTCAAAAATGGAAAGTGGATGCGACGTTTAAAATTGTGCCACAAGGTTACTTTAAGCAACTGCTTATAGTATATGTGTGGCCTATTTGGATCAACAGGTAATTATTGCACATACGTAGATCAAATTTATCATAAGACTTTTCACTGAGCTGTGTTCCGCGAGCGCGTCGCGTCCACGCGCCGCTTCCGCGCGTTTGGCAGCCACACCCGTGCTGCCGCGCAGTTATCGCCAAAATATATTTTTCAGATCTTTCCGATATTTTAGCTGAGATGTGCACCGCAATCGCATCGCTTCCGCGCTTACTGCCGCGCTAGTGTCGTCAACCGATTTTAATTGCCGAATTATATTTTCCAGATCATTCCGGTATTTTAGCTAAGCTGTGTTCCGCGAGCGCGTCCGCATCCCCGCCCCGATTCCGCGCACCGAAATGATGCTATGGAAAAAAATACAGATATTAAATAAATCTGTTGTAGGACAGATATTGAGACCAGTATGGGGAATTCGTTCATTTCTTTCAGGAACATTTTTTTTTAAATTTGGGAATTTGTTCATCGTGAAGTTATTCCCCAATTTTTTGGGGAACAAGTTAATTTTTTTTTGGAATTTATTTATTGGGGACTAATTACTCAGCGCCTTCTTACCATTACAACTAACTATGTTTTTGCATGGAGTATTTTGAGTGTATGATGTCTAAAAGTTACGGATTTTAGTTATTCTAGAGCTTTGTGATATACAATATTTCTGGTTTTTCCTTCTGGTACATATATGAAAATCTTATACTCTGGAGCAGGCGACATAAAATTGTCTATGAGAAAAACAGTCGTTTCAGATTCCCTGGATTTATCTTATCTTAGCCGCTGGATTTCTAGACCACTTGAGTAGATTCAGACATTTCCGCTTCTCTTAACAAAGGTTCCTCAAGCGCGTCGAAATGATGCTATTGAAAAGAATACAGATTTTAATTGCGTATACTGCAGGAGAGATATTCAGATCAGTATGCAAATTTTCACTTAAAAAAATATTTAACAAAATTTATGAAATAAAAATATGAAAAAATTTAAGAACGAATTTGGGGAGTAAGTTAATTTTTTATTTCGTTTTGAAAAAAAAAATGGAGAATTTGTTAGTTTCTTTTGGGGACTTTTTCAAATTTAGGGAATTTGTTCATCGTAAAGTTATTCCCGTGTGTACCAAATTTCAGAGAAATCCGTTGAAAAATTTAAATTTGTATAACGAACAAAAGTACCAAAAAACAGAAAATGAGTTTAAAAAAAGTGGGCGTAAAGATAGCCGTGTCCAGAAAGATATATAATCTGACCTTCGCTCGAGTATAGAGATCACAAGTACCAAATTTCAGAGAAAGGCGTTGAAGAATAAAATTTTGTATAGCAGTCACACAAAGAAACAAAAGGAAAAAAATTTATATACATAAAAGTAGGGGCAAAATTAGGGGTGGACAGCAGGAAGCATATGGCGACCTTTCCCGGAGTACAGAGATTGTGCGTACCAAATTTAAGAGAAATCCGTAGAAAAATAAAAATTTTTATAGCCAACAAATATACCAAAAACAGAAAATTAATTTTGTATAAAAAGTGGGCGTAAAAGCAGGCGTGGCCGGTAAGAATCATATGGCGACCTTTCCCAGAGTACAGATATTGTGCGTACCAAATTTGAGAGAAATCCGTCGAAAAATAAAAATTTTTATAGCCAACAAATATACCAAAAACAGAAAATTAATTTTGTATAAAAAGTGGGCGTAAAAGTAGGCATGGCCGTAAGAATCATATGGTGATTGTGCTTACCAAATTTCAGAGAAATCCTTTGGAAAATAAAAATTTTTGTATAGCGAACAAATATACCAAAAAACAGAAAATAAATTTTGTATAAAAAGTGGGCGCAAAAGTAGGCGTGGCCAGTAGTAATCATATGGAGACCTTTCGTGGAGTACAGAGGTCGTGTGTACCAAATTTCAGAGAATTCTGTTGAAAAATAAAAATTTGTATAGCGGTCAAACAAACAAACAGAAAATGAATTTTATATATAGATAATGGGTATATGTCAAATATTTTTGGCAGTTACAAACATCAGCTCAAAGTCATTATACCCTGACCACATAGTGGTTTATGGTATAAAAATCTTGTGTTTTTTCTAAACCAACTGCCTCAGCCAACATAATATTTTCTTAGACGAATACCACTTTGTGGCGAGGGTATAATGCGTCTGCGGAAAATTTCCCGAAAACAATTTCCCAAATACAATTGCCCGAAAACAATTTCCCGAAATTACAATTTCCCGAAATTACAATTTCCCGAAATTACAATTTCCCGAAAACAATTTCCCGAAATTACAATTTCCCGAAAACAATTTCCCGAAAGCAATTTCCGGAAATTACAATTTTCCGAAATTACAATTTCCCGAAATTACGATTTCCCGAAAAAAATTTCCCGAAATTACAATTTCCCTATTTTTAGTTTACAACTTCCCATATATTCTTGATTTCTCCCATAAAAAAGCTTGCTGCATACGATTTCTTGAAAAAACATTTTCCCGAGTATACGACTTCTCGAAAAAACAATTCCCCCACCCCGCAACGCGCCCTTTCTCTTCCACCTCCCCCACCCCCTCATCATCCGGACCTATTTATTGAAGTGTCATACGCTTATTTTTTCATTGCGACTTTGAACACTTCGGTATTCAGACTTCCCGACGGATAACGCTCACTCCATCACATCATGCCCATGCAGTAGCTGCTACTGAATCGTTACCATCTTGCATAGCGAAGTTTTTTAGTTATTTGGGTTGTAATACTCAGTTACTATGCCACTCGAATTCCTGGATAGCGAAAAAGTTAAACCGAGGTTGCTTTTGAATGGTTTCTTGTATCATGACGACGGTCAGCCTGTTGATAGCGTTTATTGGCGTTGTATCCTTTATCGAGAAAAACATTGTACCGGTAGTGTCATAACAATCACAGTGCCGAAGCGGCTTTCGTTGCTAAAGAAATAGAAGAGAATAGCATAGAGAGAAGAAGAAATAGTAATTTCGGGAAATTGTGTTCGGGAAATTGTATTTCGGGAAATTGTATTTCGGGAAATTGTAATTTAGGGAAATTGTAATTTCGGGAAATTGTGTTCGGGAAGTTGTCATTTCGGCAAATTGTGTTCGGGAAATTCTTTTCGGGAAATTGTTTTCGGGAAATTTTCCGCAAATCGGTATAATGAGATTGTGCTGAAATTTATTACTACAAACAAAAAAGATATAACAATGATACACGGATTTGGTTAACGCTTATTTTATATATACAAGTTGGTTGGTTAGAAGTTAATTCTTTCAAGGAGAAACCATCACAAACCATCAAAAACAACAAAAAAACAAGAAGAAATTATAATAAATACTGGTCAAAAAAGAAAAACAATTAACAATAAATTTAAATGATATTGGGTAACCGTATTAATATTGAGTTTTTAGACACAGATGGAGGGTATCAGAGCTTTGGCACAGCTGATTTTAACACTCTTACTTGTTAAGTATGGATACAATCTGAATATTTAAGGAAATGAGTCCTTTTCCTAAGATATGGCCTTTACCAGCTACAACTATATGTTTTTAAGTTTTGATCAGATTTATCAAATAATTGTATAATTTTCATTATAGTCTGTTTTATATTAACTTTGACTTTAGAAACTGCAAAAATAACAAAAAAAAAATAAGTGCCACGCAAATAAATAATCAGTATGTGTGCCACATTAAGTAGCTTTAGTCATTAAGATAAATTTTGATGAACAAAATGTTTTTTTAATTATATTTATGGCACTTTAATTTTATTGATTTATTTTTATGAATGATTTCAATACAGTGTTTGTTTCCTCGCTTCTCTTTTGAATTTATTAGAAAAGAATTTATGAAATTGCATTTCTAAACTTTAAATGATTGTGCATGTGTTATTTTATCAAAACAAAATAAAACCATTTTAAGCTTTACCGATACCAAAGATGTCTGTAAATATTTTGTAGAACATATCCCAAAAAAAAAACCCTTCAAAAAGCGTTCTGTTCTTGTTCAACCAAGAAATAGGGCATCTGTTTTAAATCCACATTTAAACTTTGACAGGCTTTGAAAGCAGTAGCAGCAACAATGTTGCATTTGAGGTTGTTAAGTTTTTGTTTTGTTTTATTATAGAAAAACAGTGTATTTGTGCGAGTATGTTTCCAAGTTTTGGGCGCCATAACAACATTTAGCGCCCACGATTTTTATATTGGGTTATGTAATCGGATTTTTAATGTCATATCTGTTTTTGTTTTCAGTCTCGTAAAAAATTCCATTAATGCTGTAACACAAATGGATTGGATTGAAACAACTTAATCAAATTATGTCGTATTATTGACTGACAGAAAAAAAGGTTACAAATCAAAATTACTTAGTAAAGGAAATGGTCAGTAATAAATCATAACCTTTTAGTATATGTGTGAAAAAAATATCATAAATTTGTGAATGTTTCTGTAGTTCGGCAGAAACATTACATTATTTGCTACATACAGTTTCTAATAATTCTCATTGGGTTTAAGATAAATATGTTTAAGGTACTTAAATGTCTTGTGCTACAATATAGCACATCGCATCGGTTCGGATCTAGTTGTCATTATGTCATGGTGATCATTAACTAAACTTAGTAATTTATTATATTTAATTTAAACTTTCTGTACTTACATTATCGTAATAAAGTTTTATTTACAGATTTATCATAAAAGCTTACCTGTAAAGATAAAAAATAATTTTATTAAAAAAATATATATTTAATTAAATTAAAAAAAGAAAATCATAATTTTGTGTGGTAAATTTATAAATAATTTTTGTTCAATAAATTTTTGGATTTTTTATTTTCTGAAATATTTTATGACTAGAATTTTATACATTCGTTTTATTTTGATATAATAACAACAAAAAGCCAGACTTTGCGGTACCTTCTGGTAGCAAGTGGGGCCTAAAGTACCCGAAGTGTGTTGGGAAAATATGATTTTTTCTTTCAGATTTTACGAAAATTTCGTTCTAAAGTTAAATTTTTTCGACAAGTTGTTATATTAATCGATATCGGTGCTAAATTATCTTATCAAAAAGCTATATATGTAGCTTCAAAATCCGTGAAAAAGCAAATGCCATAAAAAGGCAAATGCCCCAGACCACTTTTGTGCCACAAAACACTGGGTCGTACAATTTGACGGAAATTTTAATTTCAACTTTAAGAAATTAATTAAAGCCATAATTTTGTTGTCTCTATACCTATAAGTACTCACACATAAAGAATTGTTTGATTACCATGTTGTTAACCTATTGCGCAATGAGACCAAAGATGGAAAATTTTTTGATAAAATTTTGAAAACTTATTTTTCAAGTTTTAAAAAATTTTCTTAAACAAAATTTAAAAAACTGAATCTTACAGTTTAGGGTTTTGTTAAATACATGTTAGAGATTAACTGTGTGAATTTTGAAGTAATTTCCTTTGCCAGAATTTTTGTGACAAGGATTTTTTGCGGATTTCGATAAAAAAATTAGATTTTTGTGAAATATTCAGCAAATGTAATCCTTCTAAATACTTTGTATCAAAAATTAATCAGTTTCCTACTTTTAAATGTTATATTTTATCTTAATAGCCTAGAGGTTCGGACAATAGTAATATGACCCCATTAACCCTTTTTGACTTGGGGCACACATGAACCTGTAACTTTTTTGATATAAAAGATTTCTGAAGTGAAATAAATTTTTTATAATTTTGTGGCTTCCATACTATAATGTTAAAAATGTAAAATCACTGAGTCATTCCGAAATTTAAAACAAAATTTTTTTTAAAAAGGTCCAAATTTTCCGAAAATCTCCTACTTAATAGAGCATAACTCCTGCCAGTCAAAAGCAGTCAGAAAAAATCTTGCACTCTTCTATAGTCCGAACCCTCGAATACTCCTATACCCCATTATACACCCGCCAGTTTCCGCCGTGTGCACCAGAACAATTTTTCTGACCCAAGGTTAGATATTTTCTGCAAAATTTATGAATGCAGAAGTTGTCCAAAAGTTATTATTCATTACAATTTGTGCAATGGCTAAGTACTGTTACAGAGATCTGGCAGCTATTTATTTTCAACGAAATGATGTAGACGATGTAATTTTGCACATAGTGAGCAACGACTTCTTTAAGAATTGTAACCTAGAAGACATTGAAATGCACAAAGGAAAAATTACTAATTTTGCATCGAATTTGAAAAGACGGTACATTGAATGCTCTCATAGCAAGGCAAAGATGTACAAACGTTACCAAGACTGGTTAATAAAGGAACTTATTTTAAAGAATGCATCTACAACGCAAGTGGAAAAAAGGATCGACCAGCAAAACCAATTGACGGATGTAGTGAAAGATCTTGAAAGCGCAAGCTGGAGAATATCAATGAAGAAATTTCTCAAAGAATTATTAAGGATTCATTTTTGCACCAAATTCAACCAACCCAAAATAAAAAAAATAAAATTGAAATAATTGAAAAAATAGTAGAAGCGAGCCCAAGGCGCACAAAGAGGATTTTGAAAAGCATTCCTACACCAATTGAAGATAAGAAATTTACGCCGGAAGAAGCCTTCGCCCTATTTTTGGATTTGAAATTGACCAAAAATCAATATAAGGAATTGCGGAAGCGAACCAATGAAAAGAATTGTGGGATTTTTCCAGAGTATCGAGATTTAGTTTCTGCCAAAAAAGAATGCCTACCTTCACAATCTGCTATTAGTGTCACTTCAGCATCAGCAGAAATAAAATTGCAAGATCTCCTTGAACATACTGCAGAACGATTGCTAAATATGCTTGCTACTAATCATTTAAAAAAAAACTGGTAATGGCAGCATTACTTTAATTTCTAAATGGGGATGTGATGGATCCTCTGGTCAGAAACAATACAAGCAATTTAATGCCGAAAATTCATCAAATGCTAATTTATTTACTGTATCTTTCGTTCCATTGTGCTTAACAAAAAGGTATAGCGTCTTAGAGCCGTCAACTAGTAGAGCAACAGAAATTGATATATGGAAAAATGAAATTCCTTCTTCAACAAAGTATTGCAGACCAATAAAATTTGCATTCAAAAAGGAAACCAAAGATGTCATAACTGAAGAAGTTCAAAAAATAAAAGATCAAATTAAGGAACTTCAACCAGTAATATTTAAATTTGATGACCAAGACATTGAAGTACATTTTAAAATGTGTCTCACAATGATTGATGGAAAAGTTGCACAAGCTTTAACTGGAACAAAGTCAACGTTAAGCTGCATTATATGCCAAAAGACATCAAGTCAATTAAACCAACCCCCACCAGAAGACGATAGTTTTAAGGAAGCCTACGAATTTGGAATGTCCCCTCTTCATGCTAGATTACGTTTCATGGAACATATTCTTAAATTGGGTTATGATTTGGAATTTGAAATGAAGAAAAAAGAGAGCAAAAAAAAACAAATTCAACAAAAATATCTACAGCTAGGCCTCGTAATCGACCAAGCAAAACAAGGGGAAGGGAACACAAATGATGGAATGATGCTTTGAAGCGAAGAAATTTTTTCTTTGTTAGATTAGTCATTTTTCAGACATATTGCAATTACTGCAAATTTTAATTTTGTTTAAATTAAAACATAGCAATTATCACAGTGTTCAATAAATCGCTGATGAAGGCTGAAATGCCAGAAACCGGTCCGATTAAGAATACAGTGCAGTTATGAATTTTTGAAATATATGCTTTCTTCTTCTTTACCACGCACCATTTAAACAAAATTAAAATTTGCAGTAATTGCAATATGTCTGAAAAATGACTAAATCTAAAAAATGAGTTTGTTTTTTGTGTTGATCTGCAAATTGGCTATAATTGATTAGCATACCTTTAGCGTCTTTATTTAATGACAAAATAAAATTTTCTATAATTTGCTCTCGAATTTCGAGGGTTGGAATTTGCTGGTATCAATAATAAAATAAAATAAAATATCCCTATGGCCTCTGCGGCTCTAGACACAGGCCACTGCACTCATCATGAAAATTTTTATGATATTTTAACGATAACGTGGATCTATTTCTCACCGATAACGTGTTGGATGGATCTCGGCTTTGAGATCAGGAATAGTTTTTGCGTTATTCACATAGACGTGAAATTGAAAATAGTGCAAAGAAAGAAATCGCATGGTGTTATATCGCAAAACCTTGGAGGCAAATTGACATCGCAATTTCGGGGGATGATTCAGTGTGGAAAGCTTTACTCCAATAAATCGATTGTTTTATACGCAGTGCGGCAGGTGGCGCTGTCCTGCTAAAACCACATATTGTGTACTCTTATTGGATCACCCTTTATTTCCATTTATACCTGTTGATATAATAAAAGCTGTTTCCTCATTTGCAAAGGCCGCATGTTTTTGTTATATTGAAATCAGAAATGAATGGCTTTTTGCGCGCTATACAAACATGATAGATGGAGTTATTTAATATTTTGTGAACAGTGATTTTAGAACTAATTTGGGAGGCTGTAATTCAGGGATTCTGTTTAACTGATGCCAAAATAGTTCGCGACCAGACCGCGGTTTTACCAAAACTGAATTGGTAGCTTTGTAGTTTTCTATGATGTACTGCACTGAGGAGTGGTTTAGGACAGGTCGATTTGTAGGGGACCGAAACAAACCGAAAAATCGTATATGCGGACAGCAAACTAGGAATCATACTGAACAACTTTGCTGAAGAAACTATGGGCCCAAAATGTATTTCGATCCAGCGATTTAAGTTTGAGAGGGAAGTTTGACTTTGTACGGGAGATATGCCTAATTCTTAATCGATTTTGATGAAAATTGGTAAGAACATAGTGTAAAACGTTTTTCAAACGTATTTTCAAACGTTAAAAATATGAAAAAATAATTAAAATAAAAGTATTTTCAAAAAACAAAAACCCCTAGTTTCTCGGGCAAATGTACCAAAAACATGTGTCCGATCAGGCTCATTTTTAGTACGCATAATTTGTCTTCCATACACTGTATCCATACTAATTTTTATCAAAATCGATTAAGAATTAGGCATACCTCCCATACAAAGTCAAACTTCCCCTTAAAAATCGCTGTATCGAAATACACTTTATATCCATAATTTCTTCAGCAAAGTTGCTCAGTATGATTCTTAGTTTATTTTCGGCATATACGAATTTGCGAATAAAAAAATCGACCCGCCCTAACGTATGTACCCACAGAAAAAAGTTTAGTTCGAATTCCGTAACCGCCAGAAAAATTTGAATGTACTTTCAACAGAATAACAAGTTCCATTTATCAATCAAAGCTTTTATAGAAATAATTATACTAAATCAATTGCGGGAACTATATTAAACCCACACGTCTAAATCTCAAATATATTGGTATTAGCAATATCAAATTCCAATAAAACAATATATTTTAAACCGCAAATGTCTTTACAGATATTGTAGCAAATTGTTGGTAAGTATGATACCAACAAAATAGAAATATGAATTTTAAATTCGGTTATTACAAAAGAAAACCAAACATTTTGTAGCTTTAATTGAAAGGAAAGTACATGAATCAAATTCAGTCGTGACATAACTACCAAAAAATTTTATGGATAAGCCCTACCGAATTTTTAAATTTATTTGTCATTTTTAATAAAATAAAAATTAAAAAAAAAGAATAATAAATAATAAGTAATAACAATACAATTTAAAAATAAAAATAAAAAAGTTTTAAATAATGAAAACAACAAATTGTAAACGTACTAAGCGAAAATAAAAATTTTAAAGCCCATTGTAACGACCATAATTTCTTCCTTTGATAATTCAAAAATATATAGATGGATATATCAAAAAAGAATGGCCACCGATTCTACAATAAATGTCAGCTCTAATATCGAATTTGCATACAACAACACCAGCATGCATTAAGGATCGACTCTGCCAAAAACAAGAACAACAAAGCTCCAATTCGGATATGACAAATCTGTGGTATTCTACAATAACCACGCATGTCATAAAATCAAAATGTTCAGGGGAGCCAAAAAACGTTATACTTGAAATTATGGGCTCGATATAAGGATTTTTGGGCTTTATATTTAACAATCCTGTAGATATGGGCAATAAATACTTTATATAAAAATTTGAAAATCGAATCAAAAATCTTCAGAGGAATAGATCCTAGAGAAGGACGAAAAACAATATGTAAATTTCACTTAAAGTGTGTGCAGATAAAACAACTTATGTCGACAAACATCGTTTTCTTTGAAAAAGAAAACTACCAATGCAGCCACCCATGTAGACATAAGTTATTGTTGCTTGAAAAATGGATTTTTATTCGTCAACAAAAAGTTAACGGGACTTAGGATGAGAATATAACAACGTATCAAGAATAATAGTCACAAAAAATAACAGAAATAAACACACACGTTTTTATAAGTGGTTATACACTGAAAACTAATCCAAAATTATTTTGCACTTTTTTTCATTAATAACAATGTATGTCGCTATGTGTCGTTTTCTGAGAAAATAATTTCTCAGCGATCAAACGTAGGTTGACATACGTCGTTAGTGCTGCAAATTAATTTAATAAACATTTAAGTTAGGTCGTTATTTAAAGACAAAACTCAGAAATGGCCAATATTTTTAAAAAAAAATTTACAACATGTAAAGAGCGTTAAAAATTAATATATTTGGCATCATTAACTCAAAACTGACAAAAATGGACATACGCGGTTATTCCAGAAAACCACAGAAATGTGCTACTAGTAACCAGCACTCAACAACACTTGCAACATCAACAAAGACAACCTCCAACTAGTTAAAGTTCTCAAGTTCAACGAATAATCGTCTTCATAATATTTCTTCTCCTTCGTCTGTCCCTTCGCATCAAATTTTTAAGTTGTCACGATGCACTGTGGCGCCATTTCAGTAAAAATCGTAACTTTTGAAACAATTGTAATAATCAAATAAGTTAAAAGGCATATGATTGAACCTATGAACAAGGACGTACGCCTTCTAGATGCTTACTTAAGGGCTATCAATGTTGAAATTTGTTAACGGCATGAAAAATCAAGTTATCTAAAAACCATGATTTTTAAGTATTTTATTTCTTTGTTTCTTTCTCAATGTTTTTCTGTTTTTGAATTATTATCCACAAAAAATAACGAATAAATATATGTAGATTTTTTGAATTTATTTTTTTTTTCAAATTGCTTCAAAGTAATTGCTTCAGAATTCATAACAGAAGGCATATGTAATACAGTAATCATATATGAACTATAGTTGTTGGATTCTCAATCTTTTCGTGACGTCACATGCCGCAAAGTTGAAATAAGTTGATCGGCAGATGCTGACAGCAAGTTGAAAACGTCCTCATTTTGCCTCACCCTTGATGCTTTGAACGTGTTTCAGCATCTATATAATTATTATAAAATTTGTTGAGCGACGCCTAAGCTTCTTCTTCAGAATCACTTTCTTAGTCGATTTTAGCGATGTCCGTCCATCCGTTTGTCTGTCTGTCTGTTTGTCCATATAATCAAACTAAAGGTCGCAAATGTGAATATATTTCGATGAAATTGGAACATAAGATAAACGCTGTTGAAATTAGTGAAAATCTGTGTGTCATACAAATGACCCCTATGAGGCCGACTTAAATTGCCATAATATCCAAATTATCATTTAGATCTCGGTCAAAATGGGTTTGTTTATTATTATGGTTATTATATCCATTTACCAGTAGTCCAAAAATAAACACTATAGAACAATTCTTAGTTATAGCCCCCATATGAAGCTGATTCCGGATCTTCACCTAAATTTATGAAGAAACAAAATTATTACACAATTTTTTCTCAAATTTGGGTTGTATATGTTCTTACAAAAACTAAGTGACCTTAGCAAATACAGTCAGGATTGGTCCATTTTTCTACCTAGTCCCCATATAAATATAGCATCCGATATGAAGTTTTTCATATCCGAAGGCAACAAAATTAAAAACAATGCCACTCAAATTTGGTTTATGCTTATTTTCTATATCTAATTAGATCTCTATACGCATGATATAGGGTATCGTATTGGCGGTCTAGACCGACTATAATTTTCTTACTTGTTTGTATTTGTTTCGGGATAATGTTAAAAAAAATGTGGCAGAAATGTGTGACATAAGCTAATATGAATATAAGCGGTCAGGTAACAAGATCAATGGAAATAAAGTCAATTGACACTATTTCCCACATTGGTACGAAATAACGTCGACGTTATTACTTTTCCCAAAGGGGAAAAATCCGTTGACTTTATTAACCCCCCTCCCCCCCCCCATGTTTACTTTTTTATTTAAAATTTTTATTAATTTCATATATTTGACATTTTATTAAATAAGTTATTGGAATATTTTTGCTGTAGTGCACCCATTTTCTGTGCGAAATTAATAGAATCTAAAACATGGTATTATTTCAAACTAAAACGATGATAAATGTTAAAGCAAATGTTAGTAAATTAAACAAAAATAAATGTCTTAAGATTCGTAAAGCAGACTTTTCCGCTTATTATCTGAAATATTCGAAGTAATAAATATATGTGTTCGGTTGTTAATAACTTGTGTTGATTTTTGACACAAGTTATTAACCGATTTTTTTTTACCACAACCATATTTTAAAATACCACAAACCCTCTCCACCCTCCACCTTAAAATCAGCTACATAAATAATGAGAATCATGAGTAAGAAATGAGAAAAGGTTTGTAATATTTAAAAAACAAAACAAAAATATTTTGCGTGTTTTTATTAGAAAAATGTATTTTACTCCTCTTCTAAATTACCATTTATATGTAATTCATTTCTTAAACATAAATTATTTAAATTATCAAGGGAAGAAATTGAAAATATTTCCATTTCGTCGCCTGCGTCATCTTCATTAATTTCATGACGTGCATCATTTTCAATCCTTTCTTGCGTTGAATCAAACGAACTTATCATTTCGACAACTTCAGGTGGCAGTTGTAAAGACTTTTGTTGTTGAATCCATCTGCCTAAATATTTTGTAGAAATCAGCGGATCTGATGTATCAGCTGCTCTGTTAAAAATATCTCGAAGATTATTAATGCGATTATTCGTACGTGCATGATGTAATCTGTCTGATTTATAAATTTTATGTCTCGATTCGGCAGCAGTTTCTCCAAAGAAACCTAATGTTAGAACAGTATTATCAATGATCTCCTTCGAATGTATGAAAACCTTAAGTAAGGTGGTCGTCATTAGCAACCAAGGATACAACTTTTGAATAAATTCAGCTGTGGCAAAGCAAAACGTCTGGAATTGTTCAGATTTTAATGGAAACTCAATCGATAAACAAATCAATATAGTTTTAAGGCGAAAAATTAGGTGTTGGTCGACGCCAGTAATATCAGAGAAGATTTGATGTTTTGTGAAAGCTCGACGCGCAGTGTTGCCATCATTTGTACTACCGAAGCCACCAACTTTTGGCATATCTACCCGAAGATCTAACTCATTCCAGAAAGCGCTTTGAATATTTTCCTTTCTTTTCGTAACTGCTCGTTTGTCTTCATCTGCTCTGATCTGCTATTTTTGTATGTTAAATTAGTAGCCCAAATGCAAAATATACTCAAAAAATCGGATCCAGCAATGAAGAGGACTAATTCCGTGTTTAAAATTTGACTCTTTTCCTCGAAATTTTTCGCAAGTATAGTCGGCTAAATTCTGTAGTCTTTTGGTGTAGCGCCACAAATAGGACAAACTTGATTTGACAAAGTCCCTGTTAAAATATTGAGCACTTTTCCATCAATAAGCGTTAAACACAAATTAAATGAAATTTCGACTGTTTTATTTTCAGCAATTGTTATAACCATGTTTTCTAGAGGATCAATTTCTTTTTTTGAATCCGAATGCTCTTTTAAAAAACAGTCCTTTGTTTCCTTGGTGTATTCTAATTTGATGGGACGACAAAAACTTACAGATTGCGGTGCACAATTGTTCCAAATAGGCATTCCACATGGCAACGGAATAATTGTTGTTGCAAAAAGCGATGCATCAGAACATTTCGATGTGCTTGGCTCATTGAAAGCTTGTTTAAATTGTGCATGACCAGTGCTGCTATCGAATCCGTAACTTAATGTTAGCTCAGACTTCACATACATAACTTTTTTTTCTTTTTCCATAACACCTTCGATAACGTCTCTTTGCATTTGAACTATTCTTTTCGCAGTATGGGTTATAATCGATTTCAGCGAAGCCTTTGCGATGGTTTCTCTTACCTCTATACCATCTGGTCGGCATTTTAGTTTAGCGTCTGCAATTTGGTTATAATGTGGATATATGTCGCAGTTTCTTAATTTACTCTCGCGATATATTGCATTGTACTGCTCCTTTGTAAAATTATTTTCCAAAAAAAAGGCTAATGCCTCATCTGCAGAAAATGAAATGAGAAACAAGTAAGAGTGTTAAATTCGGCTATGCCGAATCTTTGATACCCTCCACCTAGATTTGCTTGCACTATTTGTAACAAATTTAGATAAAATATTTGAAAATGTAAACAATTTGATCAATTTAGTAATTTATTACAACAAATACTCTGAATTTTCAGCATTTACGTTTAACAATTTTAAAGTCAATAGAAGATTGTAAACAAAATATATTTTTAAATTTCGGATCTTTTTCGGAATAATTGGCCACGTCTTATATTTTAAAAGCACTAGCGTTAATCAGTTTTATTTTTTCCTTCTTGTTGTTATATCAGTTTGTCATTCCATTTGTAACGCATCGATAAATGGATTTGCGTCTATGTATGTGTTTAATGCAAAAGATTTCTTACTTTTGTCGAATTGTTGGGATTTTTTACAAATTTTTTTTTAACAACTTAATGTTATATATATTTCAATTTTAAACTTTAAAATTAAAAAAATATATATCTTTTTTAAATCTGGTAATAACTCTATAATATGGAGAAAGTAAATACGTGGCAAGTAAAAAACACTTTTGTGCATTTTTTTTAATACATATGTACATAAGTACGCCATCTTTGTAGATCTCTTCGATTTTATTAAGTAAGTTTGTAAATAAAAAGAACATTAAAATATTATAAATGTAAACATAATTGATTTTAGAAAAATGTCCGATTCGTTTTTCGATGATGCTGAAAACACATCAAATAAATACAGAAAACAAAGGTTTTACTCAAGTTAGTTGAGAGACGAGAAGCTAATGGGATGGAACAGGTCAAAGATGACGACTTTAAATACAGATGCAAGGCTTGTGAAAAAATATTAATTTGCGATAAATCAGATCTAAGTATACATGCTAATAACCAATGTCTTAAAACAATATCTTTTAAAACCAACAACCAAGATCCCATTTGCAAGCCAGTTTAATTAATTGTGTAAATTTTAAATGCACATCTAGCCATATAAAAGATAAATTATACAGAATAGTAAAAATATTTTTTTTTTAAATCTCTTGGTTTTATATGTTGTTTTTATATAATTCTAATGATATTCTTATCTTATTTTGTATGACATTTTTCTTCGTTATGTTATTTTTGCATTATTGAAATTGAAAATTAACAAATTAAAAATAAATTTTTTTTTTTTGAAAAATTTAAAAAAGTAATATAGGGAAAAATGTAGAGAGAAAAAAAGTGGTTGTAGGGAAAAAAAAGGGATTTTTTTTTTCATTAGCCTAGAGATTTCTGTAAAAATCTCCTGGCATCACTGGTACCTATTAAAAAACAATGTAAGATTTCACTAAACAATGCGACGTATATCTGCTTTGTTCAAAAGCTTTCATAAGACTAAATGAAATTGTTACTTATGCATGAAACACATAGACGACAGAGGCTACACAAACACACGGAATTAATTGCTGCTGGCTTCAATTGTAGTCGTGTAGTCAACTACTTAATTTTTATGAAAATGACAGCAACATATAACAACAATATAAACAGCTGTTTTTATACAAAATCATTTTTATTTCAGTAGTGCCAATTATAATTTTTTTTACTTTATTAAAATAGAAAAACATGTATGATTCTATATAAAATTGTCTTAAATATATTACTTATTTATAATGCATTATTATAACGTAAAATTAAATAAATAAATTTACTGTGTTGGTGTCAAAATAATCGTTTTCATATAAACGTGTGTATTTTAATTTTGACACGCTGTAGTCGTGTAGCCGCTGTCGTCTATATGTTTCATGAGAGAGTTCGGCTTACTGGTGCCATTATGTATATGTGTGTGTAAACAAAAATATACGATATCCCAGTAATCATTTCGAAGATTATTTTAACAAAAATCATCTTACTGTGTCTTCTTCGAGCACTTTTGATTATTAAAAATTGATTAATCACATGCGGTATTAGAAAAAAGACTAAGAAATGATTTTTGCTTACGCTTAAAAAGTGATTTATAGAAAAATGACATTAAATACGACTCAAAAATAAGTCGAAACTAATCAGAAAATTGGATAAAAAAGGTTCTCAAGAAGAGTCGGGGGTAAGATAATATTTCCTCCCAACAAAAGAATATTTTGTGATCAGCAAAAGAGCGCATTTATGACTGTTTAATAGCACAGAGGAGTCAAAAAAGACTCCACATGATCACTTATTGCATAAAATGTTTACTGGGTTTTTATTCACTATCTGTAGAAACAGTTTTTTAAGTAAAACAAATCTGCACACAATTTCAATTCTATTTCGTTTACAATGATACGATCACTTTGTTTATAATAATTATAATACAGCGTAATGATGAATTGTACTTCTCAATTAGTTTATTTTTAATGTGTCATAAGAAGTTCGGTTTGTGCTAAGAAATGAATGAATACATGTTTCCCAGGGCGAAGCTTAATCATTACACTTTGATTGAGTTGAGCCCGCGACTATTCCTGATGTGGAAAGGTCGTGCCTACAATTTTTGGTAGTTGGGAATAGCGTTTGTGCAAAGGGAAGCATGAACACATGTTTCCCAGGGCGATGCTCAATAATTGCACTTTGATTGAGCTGAGCTCCGCGCTTATTATTCCTAATGCGGAATAACTCGTGGATTAAATTCTTGGTAGTTCGGGAATGGCGTTTGCCTGCGCCAAACATTAAATAATAAATTTTAAAAATTATTATAATTAATATTATTGACATCTATATTATAATATTATCATCTGACAAAAAAAAATTTTTTTAAACACCAATTTTTTACAGGGTAGATATTTTATGGTTTCACTACTACTTTTGAATGCAAATATGTACTAAAAGTAGAACCCTTAAAATCATACTATTTTTTTCAACCCTAAAAATTGCAGTATTTTGTATAAATAAAATAACTTATATTTATATTATTTTTAATATGCGCTTATTATCGATACACATATACAGAATATATGAATGTTATTTATAGTATTTTGCTATTTGCAACAGTAGTATGTATGTATCAATTTGTAATATTTTGTGATCTTATAAAAATCGCAGAATATTGATATTGATTTTATATAGTTTCTTTTATTAATTAACTAAATTAAATATTACACCATAAGATGTTGATATTGGTGAATTTTTATATTATTACCACAACGACCATAAAAACAATAAGTACAGCTGTGACAAAATACAAAATTTAGAATAACAATATAGGAAAACATCATATTTTTTACCTTTTCAGTGATTTCTCGGCACCTATGAAACCTATTGTCACGATTTAAAAAACAGAAACTTTCTCATGATGTTGGTGTATCATTCTCACTAACAACAAGCGCCCTAGCTGCCCTATTGAGAACGTTATCGTGACAAGAACAACATAGTCGAATCATATTTTTTCAAGACTTTTTTTACTCCATCGTTCAATTCTCGGGACCTGATAAACCGATTTGGACGATTTTAAATAGCAGGATGTTAATGAATCATTTTTTGTACCAACGAGCAACCTAGTTGCCCGATTGAAGCCGTCATCGTGATTTCCACAGACGGATAGACGGACAGACGGACATCGCTATATCAACTCCGCTTGTTATAAGGATCACAAATATATATATATTTTATGGGGTCCAGATTTTTTTTCTAATTATTACAAACGGAATGACAATCTTACATATATATACCCTCTGCACACTGGAGTGGAGGGTATAATTATAGGATGCGCAAACAGTCTTTCAATACCTTGGTGAACGTGTGACTTTGATTGATAGCTGGCAGACGGTGTTTGACACTTTACAAAAACAAAGTAAAGTTTCTGTTATTATGTACTATTATATGCATGGGGATTAGAATAACCAGTGTAAAATCGAGATTAAGAAATTCGACTTTCGCACAGAAAATGTGTTCATTTGACCTAGTGTGGAGTGGCAACAACTTGTCTGCAGCAAGGGCAGAGGATAGGACATTTTTATATTCTGCACAAAGTTTAAAATGGCTGCATGGAAATGACACCGTATCACGAGGGTTTTCGGTATAAAGTAAGCAATATAAAATGGCATTACTCTGGCTGAAATAGATGACTTCATCATTGTCTTCCTCCTCGCTTCTTACTTACGATACTTATTCACAAGCGGTTATCATAACGGATTTACAAAAAACAAAAAACTAACAAATACTTCGATATGCTGCAAGCATTTTTGGCGCTATTTCCATTTGGATTATAAGGATGAATAATATTTAAAAATTTTTTTTGAGTCCAGTGTTTTACAAATGTAGTAACAAACTGCGTATAAAAAGCGTAGCTGTAAACTAGCTATTTTAATTTAATTGCCTTATTCTGCACCCTATACTGAAACAGGTTGGGGAGGAAGAGATATTCTCCCCGTATAGTGTAGAAAATAAGATTTCTTATAAATTAAATGGTGACCTTTCCCACTGTTAGATGAGCTAATAACTGTTACTTCATATATTATTTATTTTATTTATTTATTTATTTTCCATTTCCTGTACAACAAGATTTAATCTTATATTTAAAGTACAGGAATTCAATATCCAAAAATTACATTAAGGCAAACATATAGTAGAACAATTATTCAAAAAAAAAAAAAAAAAAAAATACACATAATATATTATAGTAAATTACATTTAAGCTTGTTCAAAAAATTTAAATAAAAACTGCTTAAAACTATTTGCGTTGCTATTAAGTTCTTGGGTATGTGGAAGAATATTCCAAAGACGTGAAGCATACAAGTAAAACTGCCATTCAGATGCAAGACAACGGTGAAATGGAATAATAATGTTTTTTCCTCTTTGCGATCTTGCAAACCGAATTTTTTCGAAAAGATATAGTGGGGTTTGTGTATAGATAATTTTGTGTAGATAATGAAGTACACGGATCTTAAGAATGCTATCGAACGAGACGCCATAAAGATTTGTTGAAATGTGGGAGAATGCTTTCGTAATCCATACACATATCTAATAACATTGTTGAAGATAACGTTAAGTCTTCTTTTGCTGGTAGAATCGCAGCTTGCAAAAAGCTCACATCCATAAATTAAACTTGGAATTAGATATGTCTTAGCGAGAAGAATTCTTATTCGTAAAGGGGTGAAATATTGTGATGACCAAAGTGTCCTTAACTTATTGTAAGTTTGTCCGACTTGTACGTTTACGTGATTTGTCCATGTTAAATTGCTATTAAAAATCAACCCAAGGTTCTTGGCAGAATTTACAATTGCTATTTTTTCCCCATTTATTAAAATATCATCACTTATGGCAGGATCAGTTGTTCTTTTATGAATTATCAAGCACTTTGACTTATTTGGATTAAGACAAAGTCTATTTGCTGTTGCCCAGAGAAAAATCTTTTGTAAATCATCGTTTAGCCTAGCTATATTTGCGGCAACAGATTGCATTGGACTACTTAGATATAATTAAACATCATATGCATACATGTGAATTTTACAATGTGAAAGCTGTTTTGGTAGATCATTTGCATAAATTGAAAAAAGTAAGGGTCCAAGTCTTGACCCTTGAGGCACTCCTTTGATGAGTCTTAAAGGATTAGACCATGTGTTATTCACGTTAACGGATTGCCATCGATTTGTTAGGTAAGAAGAAAGAAGTCTCGTTGAGGCATCAGAAAAAAGTGCATGAGTTTCAAAGTGTGGTATGGTCAACCGTATCAAAGGCCTTCGAATGGTCAAGAAGCACCAAAAAATTTAAATTACCATTATCTAGTTCACTCCGTATGTTTTCGGAGACATCAACAAAGCAGATACGCAACCATGATGTGAACGAAATCCTGACTGTGCATCGGTTAACAAATTGTTTTCTTTGATAAACAAGCTCATTTGCAGGTGTAAAAGTTTTTCTAGCACTTTTGATAGGTAACATAAAATAGCAATGGGCCTGAACTCCGTATTTGTTTTCGGTAATGGAACTATTCTTGCATGTTTCCATTTAGATGGAAAAGTACTGGACATAATGATTGTGTTAAGTAACTACGTCACATAAGGTAAGACTAATGGCAGCAATATTTTTATAAACTTTGGATGCATATTATCACAGCCCACTGCGTTAGATTTCATAGACGAAAAACTTGAAAAGACATCAGATTAGCTAACGCAAGAAAATTCAAAATTATTAACATTGTTTGAGGCATTACTTGTATTCAAGCATGAAAAGTTGTAAAAGTTTTTATTGATTGGTATCACAGGTATATCAGTAACAATTCCAATTTCACGAATTTGCTTCCATGTCTGTCTACAGTAACTGCGGCACTAACACGACTAGAAAAATATTAAATTTTTGCACTTCTTATGTTGGCGTTAACAATCCTTCTAGCGGCTATATATTCTGATTTCAATTCAGGTGTTCTAAAGCGCTTCCATCTTCAGTAAGCCAAGTCCCTGCTGTGGGTAAGTTGTTTTAAGACATTAGAAAACCATGGTTTTGATTTTGTTGTTAGAATCTTTGATCTTAATGGAACAGTATCGTCGTAAAGACGTTGAATATTTTTTTGCAAAAAATAAAACTTGCTCATCAACAGAAGCAATGAAATACATATCATTCCAATTAACACGATAAAAATTTTCTTGTAGCAAATTATAATCTATTTTTTTAAAATCACGATAGTTAATTGTTTGTTGTGCTCGTTGAACCTTGAAATTGTAAGTTAAAAATATCAAATCATGTTTAGAGAAACATGGAGCAGACACCTGATCATACAATATAACATTTGATATATTACCCACAAAAAAAATATCGAGCAATGTTCTACTAGTGGTAGTGTGGTGTGACTAAATAACGCATTAACATCAAAAAGATTGTACAGTCGGATATGAAGATTACGATGACACTAATAACACAATATCTCGCGTTATGTTGTTATGCGTTATTTAGGAATAAATCATCCATTATCTTTTAAGTATGATTGCAAAATTTGGATAATAAATCTTTAATTACTTTTAATTTAATTTGGAATTCTTCTAAAAATGTAAAAAATATGTTTACGGCCTTTTTGCATTAATAGTTACCGGAATACTTTGGTCAAAATTTGTATGGAATTTTTTTTATTAAAGTTTTATAAATAATAAATTAAAAAGAACAACATGCAAAACATTACTTTACGAAATTTTAAATTAGCCAATTTAAATTGTTCACAGATACTATTAGTCATTTGTGCAAGTATTGTAGACTTAGTAACTTTATATCTTTCTAGTAAAATGACATTTGAACTTTTGAACAACAATTCATTTATAATTATTATTTCGTCTTCAGAACAACAATTTTTAATTTCATTTCTTACGTTAAACATGTTTATCTTTTTGTGAAAAATTCAATTTGTGTCATACAATAACATCAAAGTAATATTTGTTGTAGAAATTGCTTCAATTTCATACACAATTTAATTCGATACCAATGATTTAATATTTGAAAATGTACTCGACGCAATTTTAATTTCACAACACAAGACATCATTCAAATGGCACATGCGAGCAGGAACATTCGATGGCATAAAAAGTCATAATAAACAAATAAGGATGTTCGCAGTTTGTCACATATAATAATATTTATAAATTTTGCCAAAAAATATTTCTTCTCCAATTCTGAATATAAGCGATTACAAGCAAGTAGATATTTACAACTTTTTAAGTTTTAAGTAAAAAAATACTTTAAAAAAAATTAATATAAAGGGTATAAAATTTATGCTATACTAGCAGATTCCAGCGGTCGAAATTCGAGTGCAATTTCTAGGCAGCTTTATTTTTCAACTTAGCCAATTCACAAACCAACACTTTTATGGTTTATTATTATTGTGAATGAAGATAACAAACTCATTAACAAACACATTGACATATTTAATAAAAAACACATAGCATAAGTATAGTTTTATGTATGTGTTAGTAGCAGATCTAAATGCAATTTACTCAAAATAAAGGAAAACATTAAAAAAATCTCTAAACCTACAAAACGGCGAAAGAGAAATACCTTTCAAATAATATACGTTTGGTCAAAATCGTGATAAAACGGTAGAACAAAATATCTGTCACAAGAAATCGCCTAGCCTTTATTATTATAGATAACATTGTGTGACAGAAAAAAATACCTGGGATGTGATACCTTTTTTCTGATAGGTCTTGTCGAGTACAACAAGACCTTGTCCTTGAAATTTGCGAAACACATTCAAAATCTTGAGTAACTGGTAAAAACCGGGTTTTCGGCCCTTTTGCACATATGTATAAGCCAGTAACTTTGTTGAATAAATGCCTGCACAAACAAATTTTTTTTGCAAAAATAACATTTTCGGTTATTCAACTCAAAAATGTTTGCAGGCATTTATTCAATTTTTTTTTGATTAAAAGTTTAATAACTTAGTTATTTTTTACCAGATTTTTTAAACCAAAGCTGCATTTTACTCATAAATAGACATACTTTTGCAGTAGGTTCATAAATTATACGGTTCCTAAATAAAAAAATGTGTAAAAACATCTCCAAAGTTGAAAAATTGAGAATATTTTTAAACAAAATGTTTGCTGGAGGAATACGCACAGATGTCTCAATATAACCTAAGTATCGTATTCATATCTTCGAAAGGCTCAGTTTCCTCTTTCGAAATCCGCTGAGAAATTCAAGGTCGGTTAATATTCAACAAAGTTACTGCCTTATATGTGCAAAAGGGCCGAAAAACCGTTTTTTTTTTTTACCCGATTTTAACTCAAGATTTTAGAGGTGTTTCGGAAATTTCAAGGACAGGTCTTGTTGTACTCGACAAGACCTATCAGAAAAAAGGTACCGCCTCCCAGGTATTTCTGTTTCATTCTTTTTTGTATCACTGTGTTATCACATATTTGGTATATTCTTTATTTATTTATTTTAAGACCCTAAGAGTTGTTGCAGATCATCCATTTTGTAGGCCAGTAGTGTCGTGTCATCTGCATAACAAATATTGTTAATATATTGACCATTAAGTTTAATTTCAATATTCATTTGATCCAATCCTTCTTGAAATATGCATCCCACCTAAATATTAAAAAGTAGTGGGGAAACTTTTCGAACTTCGGACTTTTGATTAATAAATTTTAAAACATCAATTAATTTATCATGGTGCGTGCACTCTATCAAAACTTTTTCATAATCATGAAGCATGCGAATACATCTTTTTGTACATCTTTTGGTACATCTTTGCAGTTCTGTATTAAAACTTGGATATTAAATAAAGAAATTGGCCCATATGTAATTCGCATCTCAAAAATATTTTCAACGAGAGGTACATTTGACTTATTAATCTAAAATCCTTAAATCTTCTTGCTTTATTCTTCTTAGACAATGAATGAGGGTGAATGTAGCTTTTAACCACTTTCTCAAGAATTTGGATACCTTTTTCATTAAGAAGTTTTAATATTTCGGCCGGTAATTCGTCACAACTTAATAATTTATTATTTTTTGACAAATTAATTGCCTTAACAATTTCTGATTTAATTATCGGTGGCCCATTTAGACCCGAAAATTGTACTTTTTCTAAATATGCCATATAATGGTATTCAAACTTTTATAGAGCTTTATTGTTGCGTACAGTTTTCGCAGTTCTGTAATTCTTTGACCCAGTTCGAAATTATTTATGGTGTCAGCTACGTCTAAGTAGCCTGTAGAATATCGATAAAAAAGTATATTTTAAGAAGATGTACTTTTTTAGGAAAAGGTACTCTTTTAAGAAAACGTAATTTTTTAAGAAAATTAACATATTTTTTTTAGGAAGAAGTACTTTTTTAAGAAAAGGTACTTTTAAAGAAATTCTAATTTTTTAAGAAAATATACTTTTTTAGGACAGGTGCTTTCTTAAGAGAATTTACTTTTTTAATGGTACTTTAAAAAAAAGGTACCTGTTACAGAAAAGGTACTTTAGAATAAGGTACTTTTTTAGAAAGAGTAATTTTTTAGGAAAATGTTTTTTTTTAGGAAAAGTTAATACTTTTAAAAAACGTACTTTTTTAAGATAATTTACTTTTTTAAGAAAGTGTGCTTTTTAGAAAAGGTACTTTTTTAAGAAAACTTAATTTTTTTAGAAAATATACTTTTAAAGAAACGTGCTTTTTTAAGAAAATATACTTTTTAAAAAATGGCAGATTTTAAGAAAATTAATTTTTGAAGAAAATTTACTTTTTTAATGGTACTTTTCAAAGAAAAGGCACTTGTTAAAGTAAATGTACTTTTAGAATATGGTACTTTTTTTAGAAAAAGTAATTTTTCAAGATAATGTTTTTTTAGGAAAAGTTAGCATTTTAACAAAAAATACTTTATTGAGGAAGGTACTTTTAACGAGGTACTTTTTTAAAAAGGTACTTTTTTATAGAAGGTGCTTTTTTTGAAAATGAACTTTTTCTCTATGGATTTTTTTAAAACGTACTATGTAAAGAAAAGGTACTTTGTTAAGTAAGCATGCTTTTTAAGGAAAGGGTATTTTTTTTTTGTCAGAAAAGGTACTTTTCTCAGAAAAGGTACATTTTAAAGAAAATCTGCTTTTCTAGGAAACTTACTCCTGTAAGAAAACATATTTTTTATGAAAAAGTATATTTCTAACATATGGTACCTTTTTTTAAAAAAAGTACTTTTTCAAAATATGTATTTTTTTAAAGAAAACGTGCTATTTTAAGAAAGCTACTCCTGTAAAAAAATTTACTTTTTTAAGAAAAGGTGGTTTTTTGGAAAATGTTATTTTTTTATAAAAGGTACTTTTTAAAGAAGATATACATTTTTAAGAATAAGTATTTTTTTTTTAAAACGGTACCTTTTTTAAGAAAAAGTACTTTTTTCAGAATATGTATTTTTTTTTTAAGAAAATTATCTTTTGTTTAAAAATATATTTTTTTTTAAGAATATATACTTTTTTAAGAAAATATACTTTTTTAAGAATACAAGTTATTATATTATGATAATACTTAAAAGTTTGAGTTCCAGAGTTTGTGCTGAGCGTAACTACAAGTATATATTGTGTTTTATTTTATTATTTCATGAGTTTATGGGAGAATTATTTACAGACGATAATGGAAATATATTACAATAGTTAAATTTAAGATTGTGTATTTAAAACTACTAGCAGATCCCAGTACTCGAAATTCGAGTGCAAATTTTGGAAATTTTAATTTTTCATTTTAAAAAACCCTAAAGGTATGCTTCACAATTCAACTCATTTTAAATGCAGAAACCAAACTCAATCACATTAACAGAAACACATTAATATATGTAAGAAACACACACATAGCATTGTATAATTTTATGTATATGTTAGTAGCAACTATAAACGATCATAACTCCAAAAAAATATTACAGACGATGAAAATCTGTAAATCTGGGTAACAGCTAAAAAGATATACCTCTCAAATAATAAATTTTTTCTCAAAATCGGGGTAAAACTGTGAAACTTACATCGGTCACAAGAAATCGCCCTGCCTATGAATATTACAGATACAATATTATGTAAAAAGTACAACATGTAGAATATACAAATGATACATCATATATGGCAACTCTTACGAAACTGAGTAGAGTGGAAATTAGAAGTATAAATCATAAATATTCTAATTTAAAAAAAACACGTTTGTATGAAACAAATACCAAGCGAAAGTTGTATATAACCACACAGCTTAACCACACTGCTTGTAGACCTGACGTTAGATGAGAGTGTTAGAACGCATGACCAAAAAATGCTGGTACGAGTGCATATGAGACTGACACAGGTTCAAACATCACGCCCACCCCTAAGTAGATAAATTTCGTATAGAAATAATCTAATCAATTATAACATAATTATTACAATCGCTGGTGAAGGCTGAAATGCCAGAAACCGGCCTGATAAAGAATACAGATTAGTTATGAAAAACAAAAACAAAATCAAAATTTTCATATTAATTATAGTATTAATTAACGTTAAATATAGCAATATAAAATTACGTTTAATATTGATGACTTTAGTAGAAAAATCAATCAAATTATAAAGTTTATTGAAATCAAAACAAATATACAAAATCAATAATAAGTGCAATGGAATTTATTTCTGGTTGATCGTTGTGGAACATTAAATAAAAAGTTTTTTTTAAAAAAAATCAGAACACACTTCACCATTGATCATATTAATTAAAAAGGGAATAGAAAGTTTAGTTATAGCAAGCCTAGTTGCATAGGATGGTAATTTTATAACATTGTTACGATAAAAATTTTTACAAAAAAAAAGAGTAGAAATTATTTCTAGACTTATTCAATTTGAATACAGTGAATATTGTTTTGGGGATCACAATTGATAGAACCGTGTTCTAAAATCAACCTAATTACGATGTGTAAAGTTATTTAGTGATGCAAGGGTCGATGAAATCTCTATCCCTTCGTTTTATAAAAGCAAGAAATTTAACGAAATTTAATTTAATTTACCATCCAATAGAATACCCGAATCCTTAAATGAGGCCACCGATTCCAACTGATAACCACCTAAGGACGATAATCCAACAATGCCAAATTTTTTGAAAGAGTGCATGTGTTCAAACTTTAATCCATTATGATTGAACTGCACCATTTAAAGAATCTATCTAAAGCACGTTGAAGAGAAATTTGATTGCCATAGATATTTGAGCTCAGAAATATTTTAACGTCATCAGCGTATGACAGCGTATGTATTTGGTAGATCATTGATAAAAAGAGGAAATTAAATTGGACCAAGTTGACTACGCTGAAGACCTTCAGATTTTACAGATTTATATTTCGTATTAATGGAGTTCCATACCGTAGTGAGGAAGATTTGTATGGTATATTTACAACTATATGTGGAACTTTAAATATAAATACTCCAGCGGTTAAATCAATTTACCGCCTACAAAATTATAATAATAAACATAAAAATCATTCCCCAAATGCTGTGATAATGGTAAAATTATTTTCCCCTCATGATAAGAACTTTATTTTGAAATCCATTGCTAACTTTCGTAAACGAAACAAAACACCCTTGTTGTTAAATTACATATTTAGGAGAAGATTCTGATCGACCATTTTATATAAATGAAAATTTAACCTCATCGAATTTTAAAATACTTCAGGCTGCGGTGAGGCTTAAAAATGCAAAACAATTAAAGTCTGCTTTCACAATGCGTGGCGTAGTCTATATACGATTAAATAGTGATGACCAACCAGTACGCATTGACAGCATGGATGACCTGATAAACTTTTTTCCTGATGCGGCACAACCTAATGGCAAAAACTAACTTTTTATTTATAATGCCAGTAAATTTAGTTAAATTTTTTTTTATTTTCATTTTCATTTTATATTTTATTATTCATTTTATATTTTTTGCTCAAATACTTTTTGTTTCTCAAACGTAACTTCCTACATTATATAAATTTTTTACTTACAGCTGAACATGCAAAATTATGCCTTGCTAGCGTTGCTTATATCAAACACTATTACAATTATGACATCTCATATGGATAGAATGGTATTCAGTTCCAAAGATGTAACTTCTAACATGATCCGTGTACTATGTAAACAGCGTCCTGGTATTAAGTTGTGTCATATAAACGCTCAGAGTCTAAAGAATAAAATTGATGAGTTTCGATATATCTTTGAAAGCTCTGGTGTAGATATTGTGTGTGTGTCTGAGACGTGGTTTAATGAATCTGTTCCTGATTCCATTATCGAGTTAAAAGGTTTCAAAATATATCGTTGTGATAGGAAAAGTCCTTGTGGTGGTGTGGCTATATATGTAAAAAAAGGGATTGTTAGTAAAATTTGCTGCAGCTCTAACTTTATTGATAGTCCAGGTAATTCCACTGATAATAAAATTGAATATTTATTAGTTGAGGTTGTAGCCGATAATCGTAAATTACTTGTAGGATCTGTCTATAGACCTAACTGTAGAGTCAGTACAAACTTTTTTAACAAAACAATGGAAACGCTTACCCTTAAATATGACGATGTCATAATATGTGGAGACTTTAATTCCAACATCATCACTGAAAGCCATCTTACTAATGACATGAAGTCGATTGGTTTGTCGCCGACAAATACTTCAATCCCAACACATTTTACCTCTACAACCAACACGCTATTGGATATATTTTTTGTCAGCAACATTGATAAAGTTCTGTTATATGATCAGCTATCAGCACCTTGCTTCTCCAAACATGATTTAATATTTTTAGCATTTGATTTTCAATTGCAGTATGTTTGTAATGAGGTTACCTTCCATGATTTCAAGAATATTAACTATAACATTATGTCATCTGAGCTATCAAATATTGACTGGGACTCTGTTTATTACATGCCTTCAGTAGATAGTCAGCTGGATTTTTTAGAAAATAACCTGTTGGATGTATTTAGGAAATCCGTCCCAATCAAAATCGTTAAACGAAAAGCTAATGAAAAGCCATGGTTCAATGTAGCAATTAAATCAGCCATTGATCGCAGAGATTTTGCTTACAAACGTTGGAAAACTTTCAAAATTCCCAATTTACATACTGAATATTGTAATGCACGTAGAGATGTGAATAGAATGATAAAAAGTGCGAAATCAGAGTATTATTCTAGTCGTTTTTTATCAGCTGTTGGATCCAAACAGACTTGGAAAGCTATACGTGAAATTGGTGTTGGCAAATCATCGTGTGTGGCTACCAGTGACATAGATGTAGAGAAAGTAAACGAGTCCTTTACAAATCTTCCCAATGTTCGTCCGAATAAAAGCTTTTATGACCACTGTCCAACTATTTCTGGTAATTGTTTTAACTTTAACTGTGTAAATCAATCGGATGTTCTATGTAGTTGTCTCGCGATTAAATCAAATGCAGTTGGGGTTGACAACATTCATCCAAAATTTATGAAAGCTATTATTCCGCTAATGTTACCCTATATCACGTACATCTTCAATAATATTATTACTAAGAGCGTTTATCCCCAAAATTGGAAATATGCGAAAATCATACCCACCCCAAAACCAAACAACGAATACCGACCAATTGCAATACTACCGTATTTGTCAAAAGTTTTTGAACATTTACTCCATGGTCAAATAAGTAATTACGTCAATAATAATGATTTGTTGACAAATAGGCAATCAGGATTTCGACCACAACACAGCTGCATAACAGCCCTTATTGATGTATCTGAAGAAATACGTAGCAAAATTGACGATGGAAATATCTCGTTCCTTGTTCTTCTTGACCACTCCAAAGCATTTGATACTGTGGATCATGAAGTTCTCTGCCTGAAGTTGCTTAAATTGTTCAATTTTTCTCCTCTATCTACACGTTTAATGTCATCATATTTATCATCCCGTCGCCAATCTGTATTTGCAAACAATAAAATTTCAAGTCCATTGCCTGTTCTGAAAGGAGTTCCACAAAGATCAATACTAGGACCACTACTATTTTCAATTTACATCAACGATTTAGTGCGACATTTACAATACTGTAATGTCCACATGTATGCTGACGATGTACAACTCTATATAAGTAGTGATTTAAGCAACATAAACGATTGTTTGGAAAAACTAAACAGAGATCTGAAACACATTCATGACTGGGCAAATATAAACGGTTTGTGTCTTAATCCTATAAAGTCTAAGTGTTTAATAATAGCTAAGAAAACTTTGAAGTTACCTTTTGAGGCGATTGTAATGCTTAATGATCAAAAAATAGAAATTGTATCAACAGCCAAGAATCTTGGTATCACTTTTAATTCCACTCTCACATGGTGCGACCATATAAATGCTGCTACAGGGAAAACTTATGCAATACTACGGAGACTGTGGAACACCCAGTATGTTACACCGCTTAAGCAAAAACCTACTTAATACCAACTCTACTATATGGATGTGAAATATATGCAAGTTGCGATTTTACAAGTCGAAAAAAACTAATATCAACGTATAATGCAATATTAAGATATGTTTTTAATTTAAGAAAATATGATCATATATCTCAATATTCCAAAAAACTATATGGGGTGACTCTTACTGATTTAATGAAAATAAGAACGCTATTACTGCTACACAAAATTATATATACACGTGCACCGCCTTACTTGTCCGAAAGATTACTTTTTACACGTTCACCAAGATCGAACGATATCATACACTTAAGATATCGAAGCTTAATACCTGAGTGGCAGTTCTATATTAATTCAGTTCGTCTTTGGAACATGCTACCCTCGTCCATTCAATTTATAAGCAACGCTCAGCAATTTAGGAAAGAACTATTTCAATTTCACTCATAATTAATTAAATGTAATTGATTTCAGCTCTCATTTATATATATATTTTGTTTCTTTAAAAAAAAATTATTTCTTTTATATTTATATTTATTTATTTATATATTTTTATTAAATTAACCCATTATGCTTCATATGTATTAATCATTTTTTTATTATTAATTTTTTATCTTTTTGGGTTTTTTTTATTAAATTAATTTTTTTCTGTTATACTGTGTACTATTTATATACTGTGTGTTTTTAAATGTACTTATTCATCATTACTTTGTAAAAATCCATTACTTTAATTATAAGATTGTAAATCTTGTTGTAATGGAAAAATAATGAAATAAATTAAATTAAATTAAATATTATTAAGACGCTAATGTTGTAAAATTTATTCTACATATTCGGTCATAATTGAGAATATGACAAAGTTAAAAAAAAAATAATGTTTTATCATTTATTTCACATAAATTTGTTTAAAAATAACTTAATCCTATATTACGAATTTTCAAAAAATGTGTGACAGAAGGAATTTAGGCGGGGGTTTTTAGGCTGACTTTTCTTCAATTCTCTTTTGAAGATGCTACGTAAATCCCCGTGCATTTACAGTGTGCCTTTTTCTGTTGCAACTACTTTTGATATTTATTTTGATGTTCATTCTGTTAGTCTTTTTTATTTGTTTATTCGCTACAAATAAAGAACCTTTTTGTGTTTTTTTAACTACTTGAAAAAATTATACAATATTTAAATAAAGAAGATATTGTTAAAATAATTTTAGAAACATTAGAGTTTGAAGATCCAGAAGATGTCGAAATTATACTGGATCTGTTGGAATCAATGTTGCCATTTTAGCATTTTAGTTGCTAGATTTAGCAACTTTTTTTGTGAGTTAGCATCCAAAATTTATGAAAAGATGCTAGATGCTAACTTAGCATCTTTTATTAATAAAAAGTTGCTTTTAGCATCTTTTTTGATTTTTTTCATTATTTTTTAATATGCAATTTTAATTTTAATGGTATTGATATGTTTTAATTTCTCAAAGTGTAATACGAGAAATTAAGTGTAATTACAACAAATATAACAAAAGATTTTGAAATAGAAGAATGTAAACACCAACAACAGTTTTTAATGAATCATAAAGTCGATTGCCAAAAAATATTATTGTATTAAAAAATGCCAAAATTTTCAATACAAAACACATTAAACCGGGTAAAAGAACCGATAACCAATATATTAGAAGAGTTTAAATTTAGATCATCTGAAACAGAAAAAATTTAAAACCAATGGAGTTATATCACAGAACAATATAGGGATACAACACTGAATGCAACCTCTTTATGGATTGCAGTTAACAAAAATTCTATTGACAAAAATCCATTTAAAGAGTTATCAATATTTGTATTGTCTTTATTAGTTTTATCTTTCTCAAAAGCCGAAGTTGAACGTTTGTTTAGTTTAAGGACTTTAGTTAAAAGCAAACTTTGAACAGAATAAAATCCGAGTTGTTATGTTCTGTAATACGTATAAAAGGTTTGAAATTGAAAAATGGGTACTGTTACACTACAGAGCGATGTCGTTGATAAAAGTCGATCGTCAGAAAAATATCAGAGCCAAGAAGAACTTGAAGATGGAGACCACAGAAATATTAGATTCCATAAACCAATTATTGTAATATAATCGTATCTTTTGATAATGTAAATTTTGTTATATTTGAAATTAAAAAAATCCCTATAAAATTAAAAATATTAAATTTAAAAAAAATTACAGATGTAATCCAAAATAATTTTAATTAAAATTTAAAAAATAAAAATCGAAACTTTCGATTTAAAAACCAAAGAATTTATTAACAAGTATTTCATTTTTCAATATAAAGGTAATGAAATTAAAAAAAAAATTTTTGCATCTTTTTTTTTTTGACTCCAGTACGTTTTAGCATCTTTTCTTTTGCAATTTAGCATCATTACAATTTCAAATTATGGCAACACTGGTTGGAATGCTGCGAAACCGCAAATAATTTGCCAAATATTAGTATTAGTGGTATTAGAATAGAAAAAGTTCGACCAATCCTTTTGTCCACATTTTATTAAATCACTTTAACCCTTTCGGGACCAATGGGACATATATGTCCCATTTTTATTTTTATACCCTCCACTCCAGTGTGCAGAGGGTATATATAAGTTTGTCATTCCGTTTGTAATAATTAGAAAAAAATTTTGGACCCCATAAAATATATATATTTGTGATCCTTATAACAACCGGAGTTGATATAGCGATATCCGTCTGTCCATCTGTCCGTCTGTGGAAATCACGATGACGGCATCAATCGGGCAGCTAGGGTGCTCGTTGACATAAAAAATGATTCACTAACATCCTGAAAAGTTTGCTATTTAAAATCGTCCAAATCGGTCAATTAAGGCCTGAGATTTGAATGAAGAACTGAAAAAAGTCTTGAAAAAATATAATTTTCTATGTTGTTCTTGTCACGATCACGCCCTCAATAGTGCAGTTACAGTGATCATTTTTAGTAAGAATGATTCACCAAATTCATGGGAAGATTTCTGTTTAAAAAATCATTAAAATCGGTGGAACAGGTCCAGGGAAATCTCTGAAAAATTAAAAAAAAAATGAAAAATATGATGTTTCTATATTGTTCTTGTTGTCATTCTAAATAAAAACTTACCCTTTATACATTCTTTTTATTAATTCTGGTAGAAAAATTTTAAAGTTTCCATTGTTTTGGCATCACTAAAAAAATTTGTTAGATCATTTCTGTTATTACCACGAGCCTGCCTGCAAAATTTCAGATCGAATGGGTCACGGGAAAGGGGTTAAAATAGATCCAAAATTTTTTCGACAAGCAGACACTACGAGCTAATATAAAGGGAGTAAAAATTCACCAACATCTAAAGCAAATTATGCTAAAATACCTAGTTGTTAATAAAAAAAAACAATATAAATTTAGCAAAAAAAAAAATTTTATGTATAAATTTATTTAAAGAGAAAAACACAAAAATAACGTTTGATGTTGTATTTTTTGTGTGTAATATTTACATATACATACATGAACATATTAAATAGTACAAATAATATACATATATATAATATATGTATATAATATATGTATAAATAATATACATATATATAATATATGTATATTATGCTGCATGTTAGAAATAAATCGGTATATTATTTTATTTACATAAAATTCTGCTCATTTTGCTCATTTTGCTTAGCGTGACTATGCCACAGTAGATGGCGCCATAATTTTTGTTTGTTCTAATTAGTTTTGCAATAGTTATTTCTATTTTAACGTGAATGTTAATATTTTCTACTAGATATCATACAGAACAATGTTAAGAGTATACACGGGCTGGTCTTTTATTTGATACGTATTTTCATTATTATTTTACATACATGAACATAAGTTTTTGTTGTCTTTACAAAATAGAGTTACCGAGATCATCAATGAGTTTTTTTGCTTTCAAAACAGTTCTACATAGTTATATAGAATTATTATTCTGCTTTTCCTACAAAATATCTGACTGCGATTACATCTAATTTTTAAAAATTGTTTATAATTACTAAAGCATTATTATTCACATAAATACAAAATTGCACTTTTTAAATTTTCCATTCAAATTTAAGAAAATATCAATTCTAAAAACTGGAATTAAAAATTTCCAATTATCAATCTCAAAATATTAATTGAATTTCAGAAAATCATATCAAAACGTCGGAAATTATAATTTTAAATTTAGAAGACATCAATTGCATCTTTAATATATAAATTTTATTCGTTAAACACAAATTGAAATTCCAAAAAAAAAAAAAACACCAAATACCTATGTTTACATTTAAAAAATTTTTACATTTAAAAAAAATATTGACATTCAAGAGAAATTAATATCTTTTCAGTACCATGATTCAGTAACTTCTTTTAACGATAGTCGAATCGTTTAAAAAAAGAAAATAGCAAAATTATCAGTAAAATTTTTAAACGATATTCGCTATTGTTAAACTCAGCTGTTGCTGTTATCTAAACGACAACCATTTTTGTGTTGTTTATTCAATCGATAAAAACTTAAATTTTTAGGTTGAAATGTCGTCATACATAAATAAAAATCATAAAATAGTGAAAATATTTTGCTTCTATTAAAAAACTTTTTTATATAAATAAAAAAATTAAATAGCATATTCAATTCATTATTTCATTTCCAAATAAATACACAGAAATATTAGTAAAAAAAAAGATATTAAACATAAACATAAAATCATCCTGTCAAACACGAAGTAATTTGTTTTTTTCTATTCTTCTTTGTGTTTTTCGCTTATTTTGACAGAGATGCCACTCGTTTACAATTTAAATAAATAGAAAAATAGATTTGTCGACTGTCGTTAAGATGTATGTACTTAGTGAATCACTTAATCCTCAGTGCAAACAACAATAGCTGTCGATATATTTTGCGATTGTCGGATCCTTGAAATTTACAGAATCACTCTACAGAAAACATTAATTTAAATTCAATGAATTTTAGAAAACCTCAAATGATATTTAAGAATTGCGAACATAAAAATTGTTACATAAATAAACGCAATTTGATGAGAATGTTATTTATATAAAAATTTTCACAATTTGTTTTTGATGAAAATTTAAAGTTTTTCAGAAAATAAAGATAACAAATTATTTTATTTAAAATGTTTGGGACTTTTGGTTTTTGCGTTTGGCATCCCTAATTTGATATGGCAATATTTTAATAAAAAAGTTGAGAGACCTTTTTTTTTGGTTATTATTTTGTTACTCCATCCGACCTATATGGCCGCAATGAAGAAATATTTGACCAGTTAAAAGAATCTATACAGCCATCTCCAATTAGCACGATTTAATACACAACCATTACCTTTGCAATGCAGGTTAGGGCGAGCTATATAATTAGCAAAAACTAAATTAAACGAGAAGTTATGTCATATAACCGGAAACGCATGCATATAGGTATATAACCTAAATGCATGCCGATCAGCAACCACGATGACCAAAAAGCAAACCCCGAAATAAATCCGAAATAATAGAAAAGACGAAAACCAACCCAAAGAATTTGCTGAAATAATTTGGTATTAAGTTTAACAAATTGTTTACTTTTTCATTTACATTTATTATCAGTACTCAAACCGAGGTGGAGGGTATCAAAGATTCGGCACAGCCGAATTTAACACTCTTACTTGTTTCTAATATTTTCCACATATTCCAACCGATTTTGACTTGAGTCGACAGAGGATAGTTTTAGCTTTCAGACCATATAAAAAAAATGGCACATGTATTCTCAGGACCTAAGACGGTGACCCCAAAGTCTGAAAATTGTGTTTTTTTTTAATGATATTTGGATATCATTAATTCGAACGCTATTGAACCGAAAACATTAAAATTTTGATATAACATGGACCGGTATTTATGGCTATCAGAAACACCAAAATATTTGGAATCGGTTTATTATTCAGCAAAATTCAGTATGGGTAAAAAAAGATGTTTTATAGTTATATATTTTTTAATAAAATTAAAAAAATAAATAATATTAAATCAACAATTAATTAAACTATAAATAAAAAGAGTTAGAAAAAGATTAATTCTAAATATCTCAGAAATATAAAATCAATTATGGCAATCTTTGAAGCAATTACGATTTTTTGTGAAACGAAAAGGTTTTTTACAAAAGGAACGATTTTCCTTTCCATTTTTAGTACAAACTAAAAAAGTAGTAATCGATTATCTGTGATCTATATTTAAAAATTTACAACATATACAAAACCAAAGCTACAGTTATTTATGTAAAAAATAAAAACACAAATCTCTGACTTGCTTTGAGCGAAGTAAATTAGGTGCTAATTTTGACCGTTGACGACCAATGGGATATATTTGGCCCATAGATTTGTTCCTTGAAGGAATTTAAAAAAAAAATATTTTTGTTTAAAAATTTTGGGTCGCTAAGTACGAATCCACAAAAAAAAAATTTTCAGCAGTTTAGGTTTGGTCGTGAAAGGGTTAAACGTATTTTTTTCAATGGCGGTTTATAAAACCACTTGCCACTTTGTTGAGACTAGAATAGAATAAAACAAGTAAGAAAATTATAGTCGGTCTAGACCGACTATACGATACCCTATACCATGCGTTTAGAAACCCTATCTCTTAGGCCCAACTAACTGGACATAGAAAATAAGCAAAAACCAAATTTGAGTGGGATTTTTATTAATTTTTTTGGCTGCAGATATGAAAAAGTTCATATCGGATGCTGTATCTATTTGGGGACTAGGTCCAAAAATGGACCGATCCTGATCATGTTTGGTAAAGTCTCTTGTATTTTGCAAAAATATATACAAACAAAATTTGAGAAGAATCAGTGCAATATTTTTGTTTTTTAATAGATTTAAGTGAAAATCGGGAAGCAGCTCTATATGGGGCCACAGGGATAATTTTTGGACTACTCATTAGTGGATGTAATGAATGCATATAAACCCAATTTGAGTAAGATCTATATGACAATTTGGATCTTAGGACAATTTATGTCGATTTCATAGGGGTAATTTGTATGGGGGCTAGGTCTGAATATGGACCGATTCTCACCAATTTCAATAGCGTTCATCACATGGCCGATAAAAGGCTATGTACCAAATTTCATCAAAATATATTCATATTTGCGACCTGCAGTTTGATTACAAGCTTTACATGGACACACAGACGGACGGACGGACGGACGGACGGACGGACATTGTTAAATCAACTCAGAAAGTGATTCTGATTCGATCGGTATAATTAAAGATGGGTCTAGGTCAAATATTTTTGGTTGTTACAAACAGCAGCACAAAGTCATTATACCCAAACCACATAGTGGTATAGGGTATAACAATTTGCCAAGAAAACGAAAGAGTGCAGAATAGAAATGTCAAAAAAACGAAATCCTCAAAAAATGAGACTTTTTCCCAACCCACTTGCCTCTCTACCCCGTTCGCCTATAAACACGATATGCAAGCACTTCTTAGACCAATTTTATACCCTCCACACCACTGTGCCGAGTGATTATATCAGTCTGTCATTCCGTTTGTAACGCATTGAAAATGCATTTGCGACCTCATAAGGTATATATATTCCTGATCCTTACAACAAGACGAGTAGATATGGCGATATCCGCCCATCCGTTCGTCCGTCTGTCCTTCACAAAATGAACCATTTACCTACATATATAAAGTTATGATAATATTGATTTTCATTATTTCGAGGACTTTGCTATTGAAAATGGGGTAAATCAGTGCACCAAGATATCTCCAAAAATATATAGGCACCTCGAAAAAATGTTAAAAATTCATTGCGGTTGTTGGAATAATTTTTTAGTATTGAATTTCTCAAATTTAGTTTTTCAAATCTTTTGTTTACATTTGTTATAAATAGTACACTAAGTTCAGATATTAATGTAAACTAAAAACCGATGTGAAGGGTATAAAATATTCGTCACAGCCGAATTTAACACCCTCACTTGTTATAACTAAATCTACTGAATCATCAACAATTAAATTAAATCTATTGATACCTCAACAAGTTTATGCTTATTCAAAAACGCTGTTTAAGTTCAAGTTCAATTTGGCATCTGCTTCTGAAATGCTGCCATTTAAGTTAATATGACTTCCTGTGCTTACCCCAATTATAAATCAACAGGAGGTGCGTTGGTTTTAAAAGCAATGGTACGTGAAGAATAGAACAGAATACACAAACAAATCGGACACGTGTTATGGAAAAAGTTGTTATTGAGATACTGAATCGAGTCAATATAAACAAAGACTCTATAACAACACAATCAAATTGATGATACAAACAAAGTCCTTGTTAATACTGAAGTATTTATAGTAAATATTTCTGTGAAAAGGTAATTATGTTGACAGTATCTTAATGGCATCAAACGTTTTATGTAAAATTGAAAAATAAAATTATCCAGAAATTTGTTGTTGTGTACTCATATGAGCTAAAACGAAGTAATATAAGCAAATCTATGACAAAGCGAGGCGTAGGGGCCAAAAAGAAAGGGGTATCTGTACGATGAATGTGGAAATAATTCTTATATGCAACCTTAAAGAAATTTTCTTTAATATAAGTACTCTACTATTCATTTAGCAATTTAACCGGTAAAATTATACTAAAATGGATTTCATGCCTCAAACACTTTCCACTTCTTTAAAAAAAATTTCAACGCAACCTATTTTAATTTCTAGAATATCACATTCAAGTCTAATAGGTATCTCGTACCTATTCTTCGATTCATATTTTGATTTGTACTGCTATATTTATGCAAGGTGGTGTGTGCAAAAAAAAAAAAGAAATAACAATGTATGATATTTTCAACTGCCGCTAATTTTTCTTTACTTACGTTTAAAAACTTTTGCGTGTATTTTATTGAAAAATACTTCCGTTCTTTGTAATTCCAACAGTATCACGTTTTTAATTAATTTTTGAATAAGTTTTTTTTTCTTAATTTTCTATTATATTTCTATTATATAAATAGATTTGCTAAATATATATTTCAATAAACATAGAGAAACTTTTTCAACCTTCTAGAGATTTATTTTAAAAATTTAAAAAAAAAAAAAAAAATTGAGCAAACAGAAGAAATATTACAAAATTTTAAGTTGTTTATTAAAAATGTAAATAAACAAAACTTAATTTCTATATTTAAAAATGAATAAATAATTCATATTATGTATTACAAAAATTTATGTGTCTCAAAAAAAATCTACCTGCTATAGAGATAAACAGTTTTGAAAATGTCTCCAAAAATGATTTTTTTTTATATTTTTTTATTTATTAACCAACTCTCAGGGGATGCCCCTACAGATGCAGTGCATTGTGTTGATCTCAGGAAAATAGGTTATGGGAAGTAGGAAAGAGGGAGTAGTGTTTGTGGATATTTGAATTAAATTTTATTAGATTATAACTGTCAGGAAAGACTTCTTCGGTGAGTTTATTCCACATACGGCCAGTTCGACTGATAACAGAATTGTCTCTGTAATGCGTTGTGCGGTTAACTGGACAATAGATTACAAATGGTTGTGATCTACTAAAGAAGCGGGTAGAGCGAACCGAAACTCGGGCACTTGGAATAAGTTCGCCAGTCTCAGAAGAACATTTCCCATGGTAGTATCTACAGAACAGTGCTACACAACCCACATTCCGATGATGTTCCAGTGAATCAATAGAGTTGGATGCCCTACCGTCATTGATGAGCAATAACGCCTCATTTTCACATGGTCCAGTAGCTCCAAAATACACTTTGAAGCTCCTGCCCATATATGGGAGTTGTATTCCATTTTCGGTCGGATGTAAGTGGTATAGATTTTAAGGTGATCAGAGGGAGTGAGGTAATTATTATTATTATTTATTATTAATTGAGAGCACTATCTGTGTATCAGATCAAAAAAAAAAAAAAAATATTGTGCCTTATGTCATCAAAATATTATGAACCTTATAAAACATATCGCACCTGTACCTCTAAAGTGAGTCAACTCAAAATTTACATATTTTCAGTAGAGGCAAAAAACTGTTTTTTTTTTAATATCTACATATATATATAAAATGGAATGTGTGTTTGTTTATTTCTTTGTTTGTACCTTATAGGAGACCAAACCTCTGGAGCGATCTTCCTGAAATGTTCACAGCATTTAACTTGGACTCTGGCATGATTAATAGTGTACTTTTTTTCGACCACGCCCGCTTTTACGCCCACTTTTTTAAAATTAGTAATTGCTCCAAGTTAGTATATTGCTCTTAATACTGTTATCGTCGCCATATAACTATGAACCATGCCCACTTCACCGCCCCTTTTTTTTAATTCAGATACTTACTTATACCACTAACAATGTTTGCTTACCAAATACTTTTTTTGTAATATGTATTTACCTAAAGTTTTATACACTTTTTATCTACAGGTAAGGTAGCCATACATTTTTTTATTACCAAATCCCCCTTTTTCGCCCCATTTTACCTTAAATTATAATTAATCTGCTTTCAATCTATATATATAAAAATGAATGTGTGTTTGTTTGTGCTTTATAGGAGGCCAAACCCCTGAACCGATCTTCCTGAAATTTTCACAGCGTGCTGCTGTGACTCTGGAAGGAATAATAGGCTATATAAATTTTTGATTGGACAAAGGGGCGGTGCCACGCCCATATAACCCAAAATTTGAAAAAGTCATATCGCGGGGATTTTTTGGTGCATATGGTATTAGCATGAATAGAAATACATACAAGAAGAAAAGTGGGCGGGACCACGCCCCTTTTTAGAAAAATAAAAAATCGTAATATCTTCTAAACTACTGGAAGGATCGTCATGAAATTTTCACAAAAGGATATTTTTGCGAAATAATAAGTCCTTAACTATATAAAGTTGTTAGTGGGCAAAGGGGCGTGGCGTATATATAAAAACGTTGGTGCATTTGTTTGTAACGAATGATCTCCGGAACCATAAGAGCTGTCGAGGTAGGATTTCCACCATAGGTTCGGTTCGAGCTCTTCTGTGTTTTTTTTAGCTTTAACCCTCTAGCTGGTGTTGGGGTCAAGTTAAAAACAAAGTTCTTATTTTCAGCGCGATTTGACTGCAATTCAGAATGAACATATGTTTCGTCATAAGAAATATTTGTATGTATAAATGGACCTGATAGGTGGCGCTGGGGTAAAGTTATTGCGAATATTCTTATCTTTGGTGTGATTTTAATGAAAGTAAGTGTACATATATGTATGTTAGAAACATTTTTTTATTGAACCCGGTAGATGGCGCTGTCGTTCGAAAAATAATGAGTTATCAAATTTATATAAATTTTAATAAATAAACTCACAAACGTTTTTATATATAAATATTCTAACCAAAAAGGAAGGAAAAAGCCGCTACATTATTGGATGGTGGTCGCACAGCTCATTCAGCACTCAAATCACCATTAAACGTTCAAAAAACATTCCGGTATGGCAAAAGTTCTGCAAAAATACAGTATTATTATTTGGGATGAGGTACCATGGCTCACAAACATTCCTTAGAAGCATAACATAGAACTTTAAAAGATTTGAAAGGCAATGAAAGACTTTTTGGTGGAGCTCTCATTTTATTATCTGGAGATCTTCGTCAAACATTTTGTATAGGTATATACAGATTCTAAATAAAATAAAAAATTCATTGAGGGCAAAACAACGTTTGCCGGGTCCAGCTAGTAGAGTATAAAAAGCAATCAACGGCGAGTATTATGAAAACTTTTTTTTTTTTTAATTAACCAACACTCAGGGGATGCCCCCTACATATGCAGTGCATTGTGTTGATCTCAGGAAAATAGGTTAAGGAGGAAAGAGGGAGTAGTGTGTCCATTTTTTCTTTTTCTTTTTTTTTTGCAACGACAGACCAAAGCCTCTTGTGGGAATCGAACCCATGACCCCCGCATGATAGGCGAGCACGCTACCTACTCACCTACCGGGGCGCTTAACTTACTCGGTTGAGTGACGAAATTAAGAAACAAAAGTCCGTATTGGCGAAAGAGAAATTGCTGTTTCATTAAGACAATGCACCAGTTCATACATCCAAAATTGGATGGCCAAAAGCCATGAATAAAAGTTCAAATTGCTTTATCACTCACCTTATTCGCCAGATTTAGCTCCCTTGGATTATTTTCTATTTTCAAACTAGAAAAAATTGGCTCAGTGGTAAAAGATTTCCAAACAATGAAGAGAAAGAGTCTACGGTTGATAACTATATACAGGTTATCGAAGTTAGTGAGTATGAATGGGAAAAGTGTATCGAGCTAAAAGGAGATTATGTTGAGCAAGAAAGAAAAAATTTTCCAAATTCGTTAAGTTTTCTTTGTCATATACCTACCATGAGTTGTAATATGAAACGTAGTAAGAGTTCTAAGAAAATTAATCTTAAAACAAAAACTTTACTAAATAATCGAACTGACTTGAGAAATCTCTTATTGTTTGGCCTCAGCGGACTATTAGCATGAAACAAAATGTTAAGCATGCTGCAGAATACAAATAGAAAATGTTGCTGGGCTATAGCGGTTTCGGATTTTAAAAGCCCATTTAATATTCTCTATACATATTTACGATAGTTCATACATATATTTTTAAAATCTTGTCTTTTGTTTATTATGATTTTAATACTTTCTATTTATGGTCAATATAACTGTTTGTGAGAGAACATTGAACTTTTTCCTAACATCATGATGATCTTTACGCATTTTCAATTTTTCTTTTCTGGTTGATGTACGACTACCAACTCATTTTACTTTCTAAGCAAACAGGCATAACTTTTTATTTTTTTTATTTTATTATTTTTATTTTTCTTTCTTTTTTTATACATATTAAAGAACCCAACACTGAGTATGGTCATTTGAAGAAGAATATTTTTATTTCTTTGTCGATGGTTGTTACTACATAACGCACCAAAATGCTGAGAGTTTTATGCACATAATTTAACATAAACAAGCAGCTAGCTGGCCGGCAACAAACGGTCATAGAAGCAAACAGTGGTGGCCAAACACAAGATAACCATTTTTTTTTGACAATTTTAGAAATATATTTGTTGGGAATTTTAGAAAAACTGGAATTTTATTTTAATCCAACAACCCCCATCTTTCAAAGATTACGCAACATCTTTAATATCGCTTTAAGGCAAAAGTGAACAACATGGAGTTATTTTTTGCTGCATTTAACATATGAACAACTTTAAATCCCCATCACCTAAAGCGTCAACATATCAACACTAGTAAATGAAACGAAAACTCTAGCAACTTCCTAAGAAGGAAAATTTTTATATATCGTATATAAAAATAAAAAATGAAAAGTTACATCAAAATAAAAACTTTAAACTGTGCTGCAGTAATAGAAGTATAAAAAAATTTTAAACATGCAGCAGCAGCAGCAGCAATACAATTTGCAACAACTTTAAAAAAGATACATAAATCTTAAATTCGTTTTGTTTTTGTTTTGTTGTACGTACCTCTACCGTTTCATACGTTACAGAGCACAGTATCTATTCCAAAAGAATCTTAGGAATCATCATTGTAAGGAGAGTATCACTGGCATACAACATTGCAGCCAGCACAAACTAATCCTAACATATTGTACTCGTACGAGTATCATAGTAAAATACTACCAACATGCCATGCCGTAACAATATTGTGCAACAGATACTAATACATCGCATCGCATCACATCGCATCACCACCAACCAACAACACACTCACACACACACACATATTATTTCTAATATATTTCAGTATAATCTTTTACTTACAACATGTAGAATGCAATTTGTTGTGGCATCAAAACGACAACAACTATACATGCTCTTCTACGTAATACCTGAAGATGAACTGTAATTTTCTGTTTTGCACTAAGAGCTTCGAAAGAATTTTTTCTTAAATTTGGTTAAATAGGGAAAACACTAAAGTTCAGAGGCTTGTTAAGATGAGAGAGAAACCTGAAATTAAAATTAAGCTCTATTATATCATCTACAAAAAAATTTTTTATTTTGGGTTTTTTGCAGTTCTAGCAGTATTCTCTCGCGTTCAGGCAGCTCTTGAGTATGTAAAATTAATAAAATTTTGGTTAAGAAAAAAAAAAAAAGAGAACCTAAAAATTATTTGGATTATTAGCTGCAAAGACATGAATTGCTTCTTTTGAATATTCAGTTTTATTTTAAAGACTCCAATAGAGACTAGGGTTTAATCATCGCATTCGTTGTCGAAATTATTTCTTAGTTTCCAAAATAAAAAACTAAGAATAGTCTTACACGGACACAATTAACGAATTATGGCCTGTGGTTAAGCGGGCAAGTGAAGCGAAGTCTGATGTTTGACCGTCTTCTTTAAATACTAAACGAAAATAAGGAATTTGGATTGATTCCCCTCGGTATCGAATATGGCGATTAGCCCTCTGATTTTGATTTCGATTATTTCGACATTTGACAGTAAAAAACAAGTAAGAAAATTATAGTCGTTCTAGATCGACTCTACGATACCCTGTACCATGAGCTTAGAGACCCTATTTCGTACGTCCAACTAATTGGATACAGAAAATAAGCATAAACAAAATTTGAATGACATTGTTATTATTTTTTTCTGCCTTCGGATATGAAAAGGTTCATATTAGATGCAATATTTATATCGAGACTATGTTGAAAAATGGGCCGATCCTGGCCATATTCAGTAAGGTCACTTATTTTTTGCAAAAATATATTCAAACCAAATTTGAGAAAAATCTGAGCAATATTTTTGTTTTTTAATAGATTCAAATGAAGATCGGAAAGCAGATTTATATGGGGGCTATGACTAAGAATTGTCCTATAGGGTTTATTTTTGGATTACTGATTAATGGATGTAATAAACAAATACAAACCCAATTTGACTGCGATCTATATGATAATTTGGTTATTACGACAATTTAAGTCGATCGCATAGGGGTCATTTTTATGGGGACTAGACCTGAACATGAGCGGTTGTTACCAATTTCCATCTTATGGACGATAGAAACTTATATGCTAAATTTCAACTATATGTATTCATATCTGAATACATATATACATTAGACCTGTCCAAAAAACGTATGAGATTTTTCAAAACGATTTTTTTAACTTAGTTTAACCACTTTATATATCCTTGGGTCAAAACAATAAGAACTGCGTCAAAAAATATAAAAAAAGTTTTACCAAAACTCATCGCAACGCGCCTGAAGTCAGGACTTGAGTGTTCCACGATATGACGAAAAGTACGGTTACAAAATTACAAAATATTTTTGAACGTAGGAATTTTTTTTAAAGTTTAAAAGCAAATATCTTTTGTTTTAATTAGTTAATCTATTTGTGAAAAAAAGTGAGAAAAAATTAAGAAGGATATTTTTTTACAGCATCCGAAACATGGAATTTCACAATTTTCATTATGAAGTTCAGTTTTTCTCGCCTCCTATTTTCGAAATGTTACTCCATCGGGTATGTGCATTTTTTTTTATATTTTTTTGTGGGCTATTGGCTTTAAAAAAATTGGGCTTGAAAATTTTTTTTAAGTAATTCGGGTGGCGTTAAATAAAAAATTCAAAAAACTCGATAAATTTATAAATTTTTTAATTGTTTATTAATGAAATATTTGTAACTTAACCTAGGAAGATTTGATTTTTAGAAATTTCATGCATATTCTTTCGGTGTTCGGCTACCACTTGTAGGAGATACTGCTTCTGCTCTTCGTTGCGCGTTGTTGATGAGTTGAATTCTGAAATCAGTGCAACACCTCGTTCTGCGATGTCGTTGACAATTTGCAAGTTCTTCACAATAGCCAGGCCATGCAAAAAGCCCTCATCTTGCATCCACTCAGCCACCTCTAAGTCCATAAATGACGTTGGTAATTGCAGCTTCTCAAAAAACGTTTTTGTATGCGTTGAAACTAAATCTTCCAGTTTTACTGTCGCTATGTTAATTGATGGTGATGCTCTCTTCTTCGAATTAAGTTTTCCAGCGCTATTTCTGAATGAATCTACCATTTTATTTAAAGTTTCTGCACTCAAGCTTTTGTCATAAAATGATAGCCCCGCCAACTCCTCTCCAAGGTACCAAAGGTGATTGGTAAACTTCTTCAATGCTATTTTTCCAACATAACGATCAATTGTTTTATAACTAAAATAATAATAAAATATAGAATTAAAATTTGTTTCTTAATTTATAGTGGAGTACATACCTTTCAAGAACCTTGAGCAATAATAGGTCATTGTTTGGTGCTGATGATGGCAGAGGCGCTAAAAACCAGAATGTTGCATAAACGACAACAACGAACAGACAGATTTCACGAATTAATTTTTCTTCCTCCGTTGTTAACTGAAACTGCTTCCTGAACATAAAAATTTTTAAACTATAAATTGCCTTAGACATCCATCTGGCTCTATGCATGGCACCAGGACATTTAAAAGTAAATTCCCTACCCTCAGCACCGCCAAGGAAGATCACCACACGTTCCAAAAACTCTTTATAGTCTTTTCTTCCGTGTGATTCCTGAAATGATAGAATGAAGATAGCAATTAGTAAGCAACATAATAGAAAATTAAAGATTCCAATTAACTAACCGCAAGTTGATTTTTGGTGAAAACAAGTGTTTCATGCATCGAACCCTGCACTTTATTCAAAATAAGCTCATCTGCTATTCCACTTTCGAAGATGTTCGTGTCGATGGTTTTCCATTGTCGTTGAAATCGTTTGAATACAGGAATATCCGGACTGCTGGTTGAACCCTCGGAACGCGCAAATACAGCCGATAAAATGATCTCAAATATATGATGCCTGCAAGGAAAATACAACAGCTCTTGTCCAAGCTTCCTCTCAAGTAGAACGCATGTTCCATTGAATCTGCCTGAAAATAAAAAACAAATATTTATTTTCAAAATGAGATCCTTATATTTGTTTTAGTTTTTCTCACCTGTGTTTGAAGCAGTTGTGTCGAAGCACAATGCACCGATTTTAGATGACAAATTCCACTCGCAAATTAATTTATATATAGCTGAAGCCTGATTTTCCCTACTTCCCGAGCCTATGCAAGGAACTCCAAGCAGCTGAGATTTACTTCCCGCTGTGACTATTACTGGTAGCCTATCAACTTTTTCATGACCTGTAATATTTGGTAATAGCTTACCATCCCAATGATTTATGGCGGGAGAATTTAGACAAAATGTAGTTTTTAAGTTCTCGGCAGTCTCCATTCTGCACCGCATTCTAGTCCTTCTAATCGTTGACCGGCTCAGCACAACTTCACTTGCATTATATCCCATTTCCATGGCCATAGATCCCAGTATCAGCGTTGCTTTAGTATCTGAAATATTTGCTCGATCCAAAGCTGAAGCTATTGTAGGTGATACGATACTTTTCTTTTTCTGTGATTTTGTTTCATAGCACTTCCATTCGTTTTCCTTTTTGCCGGAATCTTCAGAAATTACCGAGTTTGCCGATGATGTACTTCCTGTTTCAATGTTGTCATGAGCAGTAAGTTTTAAATTATTATTTAACTCATCTCCCTTTATATTAAAAATATCCTCAAGACTCCGCATGAACTTGTTCTCTTTTTCAACTTGGCACACAGTTCTACGGCTTTTGCTCTTATTTAGACTACACCAAACTTTAACGATCCTGGCGAGTTTCATTGTTTGTGTAACATTTATATGAAATTTTTTAAAAACAACTTCACACGCTGAAACAGCTTCATTTAAACTCTGCTTTGCTAGCTTTTTCTTTTTTAAATGTAGGTATAAGTAGTACGATAAAACATTTCGCTTGGTTGGCAAGCAATTGCTCTCCAAACGAACTACCTCATCACCTACTAAATAAATTTTTCTTGCCGATGCACGTGTTTTGTTCATTTTTTTTCTAGTACTGCACACTTCAAACTTTGTAATTGTCACTTTAACACTTTGACGTTTCATACTTCTTAAATATCGAATTCAACTGAAGTTTGACTTAAGAGTCTCAGTACTATTTAAACTTTTTTTTTTTTTTACAAAATAGGGTTCAAGTAATAAAATGAACGTTATAAATACTTTTTCATATAAGGGACTTCTTTCTGAAACATGGTTTCACAATTTTGATGGAAAACCCCTGATGTATGACTTCTTTGTGCAAGTGTCATTTTATCGAGTTTTTTGATTTTTTTTTTAACGCCACCTTAATTACTTAAAAAAATTTTTCAAGCCCAATTTTTTTAAAGCCAATAGTCCACAAAAAAAATATAAAAAAAATGCACATACCCGATGGAGTAACATTTCGAAAATAGGAGGCGAGAAAAACTGAACTTCATAATGAAAATTGTGAAATTCCATGTTTCGGATGCTGTAAAAAAATATCCTTCTTAATTTTTTCTCACTTTTTTTCACAAATAGATTAACTAATTAAAACAAAAGATATTTGCTTTTAAACTTTAAAAAAAATTCCTACGTTCAAAAATATTTTGTAATTTTGTAACCGTACTTTTCGTCATATCGTGGAACACTCAAGTCCTGACTTCAGGCGCGTTGCGCTGAGTTTTGGTAAAACTTTTTTTATATTTTTTGACGCAGTTCTTATTGTTTTGACCCAAGGATATATAAAGTGGATAAACTAAGTTAAAAAAATTGTGTTGAAAATTTTGGACACGTCTAATATACATATATGATTCGAAGGTGGACACACATACGGACGGACGGACGGACGGCGGACAGACATCACTAAATCGACTCAGAAAGTGATTTTGAGTACTTTAAGAATGACATTTTTTCGCTAAGTACTATCTAACTATTATTAATCCGAAACACTATTAAACGATTAACACTAGAACTACCATGATTTTGTGTTAATGTATTCAAGATTAAGCCTGTATTAAAACTTAACACTAAAAGTTTCATATCGTTATAAAATTTTATTTTTAAAACTAAATCTTGACTAAATTTCTAAGTAATAAAACAATTGCGATTAAGCATGGCTTTCGACACAAACTAAATCTGCTAATAAGTCTGACATTTGAGTCAACGATTTCATTGATTAAGACTTACGTTCGAAAAAGGGCTCCATTACATCTAATTGTAAGCTTGACATTGATTTTGAAATTAACAGAGATATAAGGCTTGATGTGTTACACGATTATAATAGTTTGACTGTTGGCTAACGCTAACACTAACACTAACACTAACACTAACACTAACACTAACACTTACACTAACACTAACACTAACACTAACACTAACACTAACACTAACACTAACACTAACACTAACACTAACACTAACACTAACACTAACACTAACACTAACACTAACACTAACACTAACACTAACACTAACACTAACACTAACACTAACACTAACACTAACACTAACACTAACACTAACACTAACACTAACACTAACACTAACACTAACACTAACACTAACACTAACACTAACACTAACACTAACACTAACACTAACACTAACACTAACACTAACACTAACACTAACACTAACACTAACACTAACACTAACACTAACACTAACACTAACACTAACACTAACACTAACACTAACACTAACACTAACACTAACACTAACACTAACACTAACACTAACACTAACACTAACACTAACACTAACACTAACAGTAACACTAACACTAACACTAACACTAACACTAACACTAACACTAACACTAACACTAACACTAACACTAATACTAACACTAACACTAACACTAACACTAACACTAACACTAACACTAACACTAACACTAACACCAACACTAACACTAACACTAACACTAACACTAACACTAATACTAACACTAACACTAACACTAACACTAATACTAACACTAACACTCATGTTTAATTATTTTAAGATCGAGAGCGTAACTTGATTTTCTTTCAATCATTCAACACAAAGTTATTAAGCATAACTTTTCGCAATAAAATAATCACCTACAGTTAAATTCCGATTTTTTGTAGAAAAAGAAGATAGAACACATGGCCAGAGCTGTATTTAAGCTTATTTTTGAACTTTAAAATTCTTATTAATGACCTTAATAAAGTTTAAAAGTTTTCACTAAGTCAACCTTAAGCAATTTTAAATCATTTCTATTAAAAAGTAGATGGTCTATTTTTATGCAAGACAACGTCTCCAACTATCTTCAGTAACCAAAAGAGATTTCGAAAAGTTTTTGTTCTAGATTTTTTAAAGAATTCATTCTTTAAAACCCCGTTCATGCTACATACATTGTAGTGTGGCGTTAAATCCATGTGTGCATGAGTAATCAGTATAGCGGACAAAATGTGTAGATGAAAACAAAAACAAAACAAAAAATTTTCAAATACAACATGATTTGATGCTAACAGTGGTATGTGGCATAAAAGAATTGCAAATTGATGAATAAGAATAGATTACCGAACTGGTCTGCGAATCATTTAACAAAGACTGGGGCCAGATATGATATGAAACCATTTATACGGTATGGGCACTAATATAAGGATAATTTTAAAAGCGCTATAAAAAAAGCGTTGTTAGTAGCACATTTTATTTTTGCCTGAAAATATAATTGTAATTAATAGTTATCTATTTAAAAATAAAACCATATTGTTATACCCTCCACCCCAGTGAGCACAGGGTATATATAAGGTTGTCATTCCGTTTGTAATAATTAGAGAAAAGAAATTTGGACCCCATAAAATATATATATTTGTGATCGTTATAACAAGCGGAGTTGATATAGCGATGTCCGCCTGTCCGTCTGTGGAAATCACGATGACGGCTTGAATCGGGCAGCTATGGTGCTCGTTGGTACAGCAAGTGATTCACTAACATCCTGAGAAGTTTACTATTTAAAATCGTCCAAATCCGTTGATTAGGTCCTGAGAATTAAACGAAGAAGTAAAAAAGTCTTGAAAAAAATATGATTTGTCTATGTTGTTCTTGTCACGATCACGCCCTCCATAGGATAACTGGGGCACTCGTTTTTAGTGAGAATGTTTGCCAACATCATGAGAAGGCTTCTGTTTCAAAAATCATGAAAATCGGTTTAATAGGTCCCGAGAAATCACCGAAGAAGCAAAAAAAGTTGAAAAAATATATGTTTCTGTATTGTTCTTGTTGTTACTCTAAATGGTGTATTGTTGTCATAGCAGGACTTGTTGTTTTTCTGGTCGTTGTGGTAATAATATAATAAAAACTAACCCTTTGAAAATTTTTTTTATCAACTATGGTAGAAAAATTTAAAAGCTTCCATTGTTTTGGCATCACAAAAAAGTTTGTTAGATAATTTTTGTCATCGAGCCCGCCTGCAAAGTTTCAGATCGATTGGGTTACGGTGAAGGGGTTAAAAATCGATCCAAAATTTTGACTACAAGCAGACAAGCAGACACTAGAAGTTAATATAAAGGGAGTAAAAATTCACCAACATCTAAAGCAAATAATGCTAAACTTCCTGTTAATAAAAAAAACAATGTAAATTTACCGGTAAAATTTTTTATGTATTAATTTATTTGAAGAAAACACAACAATAACTTTTGATGTTGTATTTTTTGTGTGTAATATTTACATATACATACATACATATATTAAATAATAAAATAATATACATATATTCTATATATGTATGTATATACATAATAACCGCATGTTAGAAATAAATCGGTATATTATCTTATTTAGTTATATAAAATTCTGCAATATTTTGTGTTAGGGAAAATACATTTCTTTTGCATTAACAAACAGAGTGTAACTTCATTTTGCTCAGTGTGTATATGCCACAGTAGATGGCGCCACAATTTTTGTTCTAATTAGCTTTGCAATAGTTATTTCTATTTCAACATGAATGTCAACATTGTCAATTAGATATCAAACACAACAATGTTAAAAGTATACACAGAGCTGAGTACAGAAGAAGCAATGAGTTTTTTGCTTTGAAAACAGTTCTATTTTTCACAATTTTTTTGGATGGAAATTTGAAGTTATTCAGAAAATATAGATAAAAAATTATTTTAATCAAAATTTTGGGATATTTGGTTTTTTTGCGTTTAGCATCCATAATTTGACCCATTGTTCAAGATGACTTCAAAATTTGCCTTCATGGTAGCCAAAGTAAAACCGAAAAAATTTAAGTTCGATAATGATTTCCAGGTAGTAGTATTTAGAGTCAATAAATGAAAATATATTTTATTCACATAATTTAATTCAAAATCAAAAGTTGGCATCACTGGGTTCGATTTTGTATTGTATTGTGTTATTTTGTGTTACCACAAAATCTAATAGTGAAAACTGCCTTTTAATATGTAAAAAAAATTTATTCTCTATGTTTTCCTAATATGGCAATATTTTAACAAAAAATTGAGAGAACTTTTTTTTTTGCTTATTTTGTTATTTCATCCGACCTATACGGCCGCAATAAAGAATTATTTGATCAATTAAAAGAAACTATACTGCTATCTCTAATTAGGACGATTTAATGCGTATAGCCACCCCACTTAACCACTACCTTCGCAATGGAGGTTAGGGCGAGCTATTTAATTTGCAAAAACTTAAACTAAATTAAACGAGAGGTTATGTCATATAACCGGAAACGCATGCATATAGGTATATAACCTAAATGCATGCCGATCAGCAACCACGATGACCAAAGAGCAAACACGTGTTTTCTTTTATCCGAAATAATAGAAAAGACGAAAACGATGTTTCCTCGTTGGAACGCGAATTAATAATGTGAGAAATAAAAAACTCCTGAAATAAACAAAAATCATCTGTTACGCGGATCAACCCAAAGAATTTGCTGAAATAATTTGTTATTAAGTTTAATAAATTGTTTACTTTTCAAATATTTCGTTTACATTTATTATCAATACTCAAACCGGGGCGAAGGGTATCAAAGATTCGGCACAGCCGAATTTAACACTCTTACTTGTTTTCTGATCAAATAGTCACCCAATGAATTTGAGCGTCGTAAATGTTTTGAAGAAAATCAGACCGAAACTAAAAAATGGATTTTTCATCATTTTATAAAAATTTATGTATAATTATGTAAAAGTGGAACGAAAACCCGACTTGAGCTAGAAAAGTTGGTTGCAAGGCTCAAAAATTGGGAATAAACGAAAAACTTAAACACGATCGAAAAGTATTTACAATCAATGGATTTACAATCAAAAAAAATCGTCTCCCAGCTATCACTTAGTGTCAGACGAAGTAATCAACTTCTTCGAAAATTTCCAGAGTGTGATATCGTGTATAAAGTGGGCGTGGCACCTCCTATACAAAGTAACTTTTCAATATTACATATCTGGATTAGAATAAAGTTCAGCGGTGGGCGTAGTACATATCATACCATTTAAAATATTGGCGCGAGTTGCTAATTTACTACTCGAATAGCTCGAGCATCGTGTAACACGACTAGGTCGAGAACTCTAGCTTGACTGTAGGCTCTAGTTCTAATCACTACTTATCAACTTATGGCCTTTTTCTGAAAACCTTTCCATTAGTGTTTCAATTATAGTGGTTTCTGTAATTTTTTGGAACAGGCAGTCCATCTCCATTTAAAATCTTCCGCATTTTTTTATTCTCTTCAACTCCCCTTTCACAAGAGCCCAATATCTCTCCAGTGGCCTCCCAAAAGAAAGAAATTTACTGTTAGTTCACCACTCAAGAGATTTTTTTACCGTAGGTTGCCAAATCGGGTCAAAAGTATGTGGACACATTGTGTTGGCTTATGAAAGAAAGAAGTTTGTTTCAAATACTCCGTAATATAAGTTTCTGTATTTATAGAGCCCGTTGTAAAAAATTAATGGGGTCATTTGCTGCAACTGCATATTGCTTGCCATACCAGGAACTTTTTTTTTTTGAAATTTAGTGTGCTTTTGGATTCTAAACTTATCTTCAACATTTCATCGAGCATTAGCAGTTTAAACATTTTGACTCGGAAGATGCGAAAAATCCACCACTACGTTTCGACGTCCAAGGATCTTTGGCTATAATTACGAAAATCTTTTTATTTTATTTATTTGTCTTTTTGTTATTTTTTTCGCTATTAATTTGGACGTGGTTTGTATACTATAAGTAAATATTTGATTCAATGTACAGATTTTTTTTTAAAACTTTTTTTGTTTCAAAAATTTTTCTACATTTTTCGACCGTACGTTAGACAGAGCTTTGCCAGACATTAGTAATTTCAAAGAAGATATTCACTACGGGGGTTCCTAATTTGATGAAACATGTGTATTTTAAAATTAATATGCATCTATGCAAACGACACACTTGCTTACAATTAGGCTGGATATACTCGAACACACAACACAGTAGGAGTTCCTTATTTGTTGTCCATATAAAATTTCTATTTCAAAAATGCGTCTTCCTATTTTATTTTAATATATCAGAAATTTGGCCAAAGACTTAAAAAATTTTTTATTTTCCTTTTCTCTTCAGTTTTTTTAGTTGTTTTTTATTTAATTAAATAGCATAACACATCGTACGAACCATATGTCAGCCAGAGTTCAAGTGAATGCCAAAAATTGTTGCATCACTTTAAGAAACCAAAATTGTTTTTAGGTAAAAAATAAAAAGTGCTTCGCACATGTAAACAAAACTGTATAATAAGTAAAAGGTATAAAAAAGACAATTTTTAACAAGTTGCATCGAATAAGTAACAGCCTACGACAGAATTTGGGGGGTCGTCATAAGTTGAAAGGGGTTTTCTAAGCGTTTCTCTAAAAATCATCTTTAGATTAAAATTTTTTTTCTGTTATGTAAATAAAATCAGTCTTTAGAATTTAAGGAGTTTTCTAATAGTGCGTGGTAGATCAGAAGAAATTATATATTTCTTACAATCATAACTTGCAGTACTTTGTCTCCTAATAATGACTATATAATTTCTATATGAAATGTTTCTACTTAGAGCGAAGTGGGATTTAAACCTGCGTCTATCTCACATACACTCGTTCTTGTACATTTTAGTCATGCGGTTCAACGCACTCACCTAAAGTCAGACATACGAGCAGTGTGATTTAGAATCAGATTTTTATAACGTACAGCTCTTTAATTCATATTAATCTCAGAACCTACAACACAAGACAATACTCTTTATATAGGAAAGACAGTTTTTCTAGTAGAAACAGAATGTTGTATTTAAGGTTTTCTTTGGTAAAAAAAAGTCACAACATCTGCGTTTTTTCTGTTTGAGAAGAATCTGCTTAATATAAAGCACAGCCAAAAGTCCTCAATTCTCAGAAATTTTTAGTATTAATTAAATTTAAAGATTTTCTGTAAGAAAAATAATCCTCTAGAATTTAGAAATGATCGACCTCTTTTAAAACCCATACTCCTTAAAAACATCATCACAACCCGTCACTACGCATCTGCAGAGTATTGTTTGCAAACTGAAAATTTTTCTATAGGAAAGATAACTGTTGTGATCTAGGTAGTCAATACCAATACCCAAGAAAGAGTCTTTTGATATTTACTGCTAAAATCCTCCACAGCTAAACAGAAGTGCCGTTTCGGCGCTGACAGACAACGCTTGCCAGCGTTACCGAACTATAGGGAAAACGTGTAAAATAGGTTAAAAGGAATTGTACCTCGGAAGGTAAGGTCACAACACAACCTTCAGAACCTTAGGTTACTCATACTCACTGTATAGTTTTTCTGGTAGAAATAAATTGAAGAAACAAAGGTTAGCGACCGTAATCAGTCTGATGAATTTAAGCCTTTTCCTTTGGAAGAGAATCCTTTCACTTTAAGGAGTATGATCGAAAAAATCTTAACATAGATAAAATATTAATAATAAATCATTGAACTATTATGGCTGAGACTATGCAGGATGGAAGAGGTATAAGATGGGATCTACATGGTAGCTTAAGTGATCTAGATTACGCAGAAGACATCTGTATTATGACATACAACTTCGAGGATATGATAGTCAAGCTGTAACAGCTAGCCGATATCACAGACAAAGCTGGACTGAAGATAAACATTAGTAAAATAAAAACCTTGCGTATTAATAAAGCAAGACTGGAACCGTTCCATCTCAACAACGGATTGGAAGATGGAGGGCACGTCTGCTGGTGGTTCTAAAGACAATATATCAAATCATATTATGAAAGCAAGACAAACCTTCGGTCACTTGAAATCAGTATGTGAAATTTAAGATATTCGATACAAACGTGAAATCAATCCCACTCTATGACTGCGAAATAGGAAACGCTGCACCCCGATATATCCAGAAAATGCAAGTGTTTGCTAACCAGTGAGTCCGCAGAATGATGTATATCTTCTGGCCAAACGTAATAACAAACTACAGATTATGGACCGAATTAAACAACTGCCAGTTGCGACAGACATAAGGAAGCGCAAATGGAACTGGATCGGCCACATCACTACATCACCAGGAATTCCCGACTGCAACCCACAAGACAACCGCAGAGGAGAGAGACCTGCACACACATGTAGGCGACAAATCGACATCGAAGCTGCAGCCATGGACAATAGTTGGGGAGAAATAAAATATAAAATACCTCGCCCTTGATAAATCACGATGGAACGTATTTGTTGAGACCCTATACTCCTTATAGGAATCGACGGGAAACTAAAATATTACATTTTTTAAATTTAATTGAGAGTATATTGGAGTTTACAAAAAATATAACCTTTATAGTTCTAATTACTACTTGTCAATTTATGGACCCTTTCTGGAAACCCTCCCATTAGGAATTTTTTTAGTGGTTTTTGTCATTTTTTCACTCTCCCATGGCCTCAGCTCCGGAGGATATGCCTCGCTTGGTACAAAAAGCAAGTTATTGTTTTTGTGTCACTCAAGAGTATTTTACCGTAGTGACAGAATGCCAAGGCGGGCCAAAAATATGTGAATACATTGTGTTGGCTTATGAAACGAAGTAGTCTGCTTTGTAGACACTCCTTAATAAAAATTTCGGTATTTATAGAGACCGTTGTAAAAAATGACTTGTTTCTTTTGCATATTGCTTGCTTTCTGCATATTGCTTGCCATACCAAGAACTTGTTTGGAAATTTCGTCTGCTTTTGGGTCCTAAACTTTTCTTTAACATTTCCTCGAGCATTAGCAACGTAACAATTTTGATCCAAAAACTGTTTTTGTCGGTTTTGTCGTCCATTATACAGCAGAAGTATCTTTTTTGAAACATGATTTAGATGTATTTGCTCTATTTTTGCTCTCTAAACAATTTACAGCATTGTGTTTTTTCGCATCAAATTGTGCGAGAACTGAGCAAACCAAACTCTTTTAAATGTGCTCTCTACTTTCTTGGCCTTATAAATATTATATGGAACCTTCTTTCATCCTGAATCAGGTTTGCTATTAATGTTCAAATTCTCCTGATACTAATAACATTGAATATAGTTTGACGGCAGGCTTTTGATAATATTTAATAATTTTAGCACGAACATTTCAATTATTTTAATCAAACTAACAACAAATGTAATTAAATATAATAACTGACATATTTTTCAAAGCTAACTTGATGCAAAAATAATTCAAACTAGCAGAGCCCAGAACTGACAATTCGAGTGCAAGTTGTAGGATATTGTATTTTTTCATTAAATTTCAAAGTTTTTTTTTTTTTTAATATATATATACATATATATAAAAGTTATGAATATTTTTAAGACATTTAAATGACAAGATTGAACGAAGAAGTAGTTGGAATATAAAACGAGCGAATTGGGATTCGTTCAATTGTAGGATGACAGAACCTATTGGGAGCTTTATTGATGTAAACGAAACTGAGAACTATATAACCGAAACAATTATAAATGCAGCTCTCGAAGTAATACCACTTAGACAAGCAGCTCTCGAAGTAATACCACTTAGACAAGCAAATTGTAACAGAAAAGAAGTTCCTTGGTGAAATGAAAATATAAAAATATTAATAAAAGAAAGACGAAAATTTTTAAAACTATTTAAGAGAAATCAAAGCTCTGAAAATTTAGAAAAATTCCTGAAAGCTAAATCTCAAGCTCGTAGAGCTATCAGAGAAAGTAAAAGAAAACCATGGATAGAATTTTGTAACTCCATAAATTTACGAACTTCGTCCTCCGAAGTCTTCAAAAAAATTAAATCCCTTAATGGATCCCCAAATTTTCACCAAATCAATGCATTATATAACAATAATACTACTTTAACAGAATCTATTGATATTGCAAATTACTTAGCACTTGAATTTGCCAAAAAAATCTTCTTCTATAAGCTACTCCACTAAATTTAATCGATATGCTTCAACCACTAATTTTTCTATTGACTTAAATAACTACAATGAAATTTATAACAACAAGCTTACATTAGCTGAGTTTAAGTCAGCCCTTAAGTCATGCCATGGTACATCGCCGGGACCAGACAATATAAGATACGAGATGTTAAAAAATTTAGACTCAGTAGCAACAAAATACATTTTAGATTTTTATAACGTGATTTGGATAAATCAAGTATTTCCATATAACTGGAGAAAAGCCATAGTAATACCAATTTTAAAACCAGGCAAAGATAGTACCTATAAAAACAATTACCGACCAATTTCACTCACAAACTGTCTTTGTAAACTCTTAGAAAGAATAATTAACAAAAGATTAGTTTATTATTATTCACTCGAAAATGGTGTACCTCATAAATGATATTTTAAACAATTGTTATAAAGACGTAAAAGCCTTGTTATATACTGACGATCTTGTTATTTACTGTTCTGGTAAAAAGGTGTCAGCTATACATAATAAACTTCAAAAAACTATTAATAACCTTGAAACTTGGAATAACACAATTGGATTCCAATTTAATGAAGAAAAAACAGTAGCAATTAGATTCTCAAGACGCTACAAAACACCAACAAACATAACTAATCTAAACCTGTACGGAAAAAAATATAAAATTTGAAGATGACTATAAATTCTTAGGAGTAACTTTTGACAAAAAAACTTACATTTAAGAAACACATTAAAAATATCAAAGCAAAGGCTTGCTCTAAACTAAATATATGCTAAGATGCTCCCAATACGGTTCAGATCCGCAATCCCTTCTAAAAATATTACGCTCAATTGTACTCCTAACTATAGACTATGCATCAATAATATATTTATCTGCAAATCAAAGAGATTTAATTACTTTGGAACCTATATTGAACACAGGCATAAGACTCTCTATAGGAGCTTTTAAAACCAGCCCGGTTAAAAGTATGCAAGTAATATCGTCATGTTCACCTCTTTATCTAAGAAGACTAAAATATCTACTTCGATATATTTTAAAAATTTTCGCCTTACAAAGTCATACTCTCTATGATAAGATCACAAATACTACAAGGATAAACCAATTAAGATCAAAAAACACAAAATATACTCCTTTTTATCTAATGGCTCTTGATGGATTCAATAAAATCATATAAAAATACACCATCAATACTGATACCATAGAGAACGAACTTTCTTCACTTATTGAACCCTGGGTCCATACAGAAATAAATATAGATTTTTCACTTGCTTACAGTAACAAACGAGATATGAACCCTGTAGTGATACAACAGAAATTCTTTGAATTAATTAATACCACATATCACAATCATAGCCTCTTTTTTACTGATGGTTCTGTCATTAACGAAAAAGCTGAGTTCGCAGTCTTTAGTGAACATCTAGTAATAAAAAAACGAATTTACAATTTTTCTTCAATATATACCAGTGAGCTACTAGCAATCAAAACCTGTGTTGAAAACATTGAAAATATCGATCAAAAAACCCTTATTATATCTGATAGTAAGAGTGCATTAGAAGGTCTAAATGACCCATTTAATAAGAACATAATCGTTCAACAAATAAGAACATTAATCACATCACTATTTAATAATAAATTAAAGTTTCTATGGATTTCAAGCCATTTAAATATAAATGGAAATGAAAAAGTAGACCAATTTGCAAAAAATTCTTTAAACGACCCAATGTCTACAGAATTTAAATATCAATTCTTAAGCAATTAACAAATATGTTTTTGACCTCTGGAATGATTCTTGGCACAATAACAATGAAACAAAATTGTATAAAGTACAAAAGAATGTACATCATAAGTTTACAACACAAAATTTACCTAAAGCTGATTTTATTAAACTTACTAGGCTTAAAATTGGCCATTGTTTATTTTCCCATAAACATATTATTGAGAAAAGTTCGCTTCCTATTTGTATATGCGATCAACCGCTAAATGTATATCATATATTTAACGAGTGTAGATTTCTTTCGGAAAAACGATTAAAATATGGAATACATAATATAGAAACCCTTACAAATGAAGATGTTTATAAAAATGTTAAGAAATTCTTAATTGAAATAGGTATTTATAATTCGATTTAAATCTGGAAATAAATATATTGTGTAAATAATATGATATAAGTACTTAATAATGTATGGCCTATATAACCTTATTGTGTTGGGGTCTTTCAAAATCCCAAATAAATAAATAAATAAATAAATGACAAAATATATGAAGATTTAATAAATTTAATAAATATGAAGACATAATTCATTAAATTGTAAATTTTTAAATAAAATTCATTAAATTTCAGACGATATATAAATGGGTTTGTTAATAAATAATTTTACAATAGCCTTAAGGTATGGCCCTATGTTCCTTGTAGGAACTAGGTGTATGCTAATCAATTTTAGCCTATTCACAATTCAACACAGGGCTTTTGGTATATAATTTTTTAAATCTTATTAACAAATTTAATAAACACGCTTTAATTGATTATTACTAAAAAAATGCACCAGATGGTGCACATCTATAAAGATGGTTTAAATAATCTTGGACTTACTGGAAAAATATTTATGAATGCAGATGATTTGTGTATTCTTTATCCTTATAAGGAGCATTTAGTTTTTAAAACATTTGCTGAAATTGATGAAGCTTTAATTTAAGACAAAACTGCTTCGATTTAGTCCACAGCCAAATCGAGAGCAATATGAAAACTTTATTTTGATGGATGGAAAGGTAATTGCTGAAGTGCAAACCATTAAATATTTAGGAATAATTATTCAAAATAATTTATCATGGCACCATCATACTCAACATGTACGTTCTAAAACATCTCCAGCAATAGGAATTTTATATAACTGGATGAAAAAACAAAATATCTAATATTTCAAGCTCTGGTTCAGAATCATTTCAACTACCTTACGCTTGTACATGGTATCAGAAGAAATGCAGACCTTAAATCGTTACAAATAATTCAAACTAATCTCCCTCATTTGTTCCCCACATTGTCTTTATATAAAGATGTTGTTAAGAAAGTGTTACCTATATATGGAATATATCAGCTGCTGATATATGTTTATAAGGTTGTTCATGGTATTGGTCATCATACAATCAGTCTTCCCAGAAACCAATTTGTATTTAATACAAGGAATAATTCTAACTTAAGACTTCCAAGGTGTCGGCTAGAAACCACTAAGCAGAGAATAGAATTTATCGGTAGTTTGGAGTATAATAATTTACCAACCTTTTTAAAAGATTGTTCGACAATTTCGACTTTTAAACAAAGACTCAAAGAATTTTTTTTTTGCAAAATATAGAAATGCTTTCGATATAATTATTTTTATTTTTATTCTTTTATTTTTTAATCTAAATACTCTGTTAAATAAATTAATTTGAGCTGTTTTCCAACTTGTGTTAACAGAGCCCTAGTGGCGCTGAGACCCTATTATTGTAAGATATAATTTGTAAAATTTGAAACATATAATAAAATAAAAAAAATTTAAAAAAAAAAATTTGCAAAGAAATACCTTTCAAATGGTATATTTTTTTGGTCAAAATCGGTTTATAACTAAAAGCGTTGAAGAAGTCACAAGAAATCGCCTTGCCTATTAATAAAGGGTCCGCCAAATAACTTTTTTTTTTGAATATGCTATAAAAAAAACTACTGAATATTATCTCAAATTTCTTTTTTTATTTGAAAGTACAATCCTTCCGGTTAATGGAAAATAATTTCATTCAAATGGCTGCCTCGGCTCGCCATACAGTAGCCTACACGATCGGTCCAATTTTTAAGCACATTATCGATTGTGTGCAGCTGTATTTCACCAATGGCTTCACGAATATTGTCATTTAAAGCGTCAATTGTCTCTGGCTTGTTGGCGTAACACTTATCTTTGAGGGCACCCCACAAATAATAGTCCAACGGTGTCAAATCGCAGCTCCGAGGTGGCCAAAACGACATCAGCTCTGCGGCTGATAATGCGATCTTCAAAAACAGGGCGCAAAATATCGAGCGTAGCTTCGGCTGTGTGGCACGTAGCGCCGTCCTGTTGAAACCAAATGTTGCCAATATCCTCCTCTTCAATTTTTGTGAACAAAAATTCGTTCAACATGGCCCGATAACGATCGCCATTGACTGTAACGGCCACTCCTTGCTCATTTTCGAAGAAAAATGGCTCAATTATGCCTCTGGACCAAAATCCGCACCAAACAGTGACTCGTTTTGGGTGTATCGGCTTTTCAATGTATGCGTGCGGGTTTTCTGTGCCCCAAGTCCGACAATTTTGCTTGTTTACATACCCGCCAAGATCAAAATGAGCTTCATCTGGAAATATGGTTTTTTTTTGGCAAAATTGGCATCTTCTGTAAGTCGATCGCAGGCCCACTTAGCGAAGCGAAAACGCATTGGATGGTCAGTTGGCTTCAACTCCTGAACCAATTGGACTTTGTATGGCGTCATACCAAGGTCTTTATGCAAAATTCGTCTCAATGATGCCTCCGAAATGTTCAATTCTTGAGAACGACGGTGAATTGATGTTGATGGCGCTTCACGCACACTTTCTGCCACAGCAGCAATATTCTCGGGTGTACGCACTGTTTTTGGCTTTTCACGCTTTGGTTTATCGATGAGGATGCCAGTTTCTTTCACTTTTTTCACAAGATAACGAACATACGGAGCTGACAGTGCTTCTCTTCTTCCAAAATCCGTACGCAATTTTCGCACACATTCTGCAACATTACCATGATTTTCAAAGTAATGTCGCAATATTTCCCAGCGTTGTTCAAGCGTATACACAACCATATTCGTTCAGCGGGAGGATAAAACTAATTATCTGTCAAATCAGACATGAGCTAAGTGTTACCATTCACGAAATAAGCACTAGTTGAAAAAAAAAAAAACGTTAGATGGCGGACCCTTTATTATAGATACTGCTTGAGAAAACAGTTAAAAACGTGTGTTAATATTTTTTCGATGTCACTCCTTAAGTGTTTCATATTGGGAAAACATCCTCAAAGCTCAGGGATTTTTGTACGAAAGCAGTGCTAGGAGTTTGCTAGAGGAAAAAAATTGGGTTTTCCGCAAGATAAAGTCCTCACAATCGGAAAGTTGTCCATAGGAAAAATAATCATCAAAATTGTCGACCATTTCTATGTCCCATAATCTCTCAAAACTCCAAATACATTCACAATCCGACATTAAATCATTTTCAGAACAAATCAATTGTATTTCAGAAATACATAATTATATTTCAGAAAACATTAATTGAATTTCAGAAATTGATTTTGAGAAAATTTCAAATATAATTCAGAAATTATCAAATATAATCAAGAAATTATTAAATTTATTTCAGAAAATATCAAATTTATTTCAGAATAATAAATGAATTTCAGAATATATCAATAATTTTTCAGAAAAATAGTCAGAAATACAAAAATACATTTTAAGTTTTAAATTTGCAAAAATTTACTGTAAATTATAAAACTGTTTTTCTTTTTTTTTCAAATCGGTTGCTGCGATGTAGCATTTCCTCTGCGGAAAATTTCTCAAAAAAAATTTCCCGAAAACAGTTTACCAAGTACGATTGCCCGAAAACAATTGCCCGAAAAACAATTCGCCGAAAAAACAATTCCCCGAAAACAATTTCCCGAAATTATAATTTCCCAACAATCCCCCGAAAACAATTTCCCGAAAACAATTTCCCGAAATTAGAATTTCCTTATTTTTAGTTTACAACTTCCCATATATTTTTGATTTCCCCCATAAAAAAAATAAAAATTTCCCGAAAATACAACTTGCTGCATACTATTTATCGAAAAAACCATATACCGAGTATACGACTTCTCGAAAAAACAATTCCCCCACCCCGCACCGCGCCCTTTCTCTTCCACCCCCTCATCATCCGGACCTATTTATTGAAGTGTCATACACTTATTTTTTCATTGTGACTTTGAACATTTCGGTATTCAGACCTCCCGGCGGATAACGCTCACTCTCTACATCACATCCTGCCCATGCAGTAGCTGCTACGGAATTGTTACCAACTTGCATAGCGAAGTTTTTTTTAGTTATTTGGATTGTAATACACAGTTACTATGCCACTCGAATTCGTGGATAGCGGAAAAGGTAAACCGAGATTGTTTTTGAATGGTTTCTTGTATTATGACGACGGTCAGTCCGTTGATAGTGTTTATTACCGTTGTATCCATTATCGAGGAAAACATTGTACCGGTAGGGTCATAACTTGCAACGATACTATAAAAAAGAGACTCTTCACAATGACAGTGCCGAAGCGGCTTTCGTTGCTAAAGAAAAAATCGTTAATGAACTTTAAGATCTTGCCCGGACCACTACATCAAGTGGTCGTGAACTGATTGCTCGTGCTTCGCCCAGAATTTCTGATGGTATTATTTCGGATATGCCATCAACAAGCTCTTTGAAGAAATAGTAATTTCGGGATATTGTAATTTCGGGAAATTGTGTTCGGGAAATTGTAACTTCGGGAAATTGTCATTTCGGGAAATTGTAATTTCGGGAAATTGTATCCGGGAAATTGCAATTTCGGGAAATTGTGTTCGGGAAATTGTTTTCGGGAAATTCTTTTCGGGAAATTGTTTTCGGAAAATTTTCCGCAAATCAAAAACTTTATTACCGATTACGGTCCTCATATTTGTATTATGGCTGATTTAAAAAACTAAGTCCTCTTCTTCCCATTAAGAGTCCGACCTTGTAGTTTATTTTCCTCTGTATAAGAAGTCAGTCCTAGTATTGGTGAACATTTTCTGTGACTGCAAACAAACCGATTTTTTCGTGCACAGTGTAGCAGGTGGTGCCGTCCCGCTGAAACTACGTGTGTTATCATGTTCCTGTAACGAATGAAATTCACACTGGTGAACTCTTACTGCGCCATCCTTTATATCTGATAATTTCTGAACACCAATTGATGTTTTCTGAATTACATTTGACACTTTTTGAAAATCGATTTAATTTTTCTACAACACAATTGTAAAAGGTATAAAGATAAGATAATATTTAGAACTTGCGGCAGTTGTTCTAGGATATAAAGTTTTTTAGAGGATCTAATTTCCAGAATCATAGGTGTTCGCTAGTAAACTGAGTTAGAGGATTTAAGTGTTTTCCTTTTGCTGAAGAATAATTCTAATCTGAGGATTTCTCTATAAGAAACAAAACTCCAATTAAAAATTTTTTCTATGGAGCAAAATCCCCAAATCTGTGATTTTTAATAGCAACAGAATCTTCAAAATCTGAGGGTTTTTCAATAGTGAAAATAATGGTAACAGTCTGAGGATTTTTCCCGAGAAAATTTATACTCATATACTTAGCATTTTTTGCACGATATAATCCTTATAATCAAAAGTTTTCTATACAAAAACAAGTAAGAAAATCATAGTCGGTCTAGACCGAATATACGACACCCTACACCATGCGTTTAGAGATCCTATCTAATAGGCCCAACTAACTGGACATAGAAAATAAGCATAAACCAAATTTGAGTGGCATATTTATTAATTTTTTTGGCTGCAGATATGAAAAAGTTCATATGGGATGTTATATCTATATGGGCACTAGGTCCAAAAATGGACCGATCCTGACCATGGTTGGCGAAGTCTCTTGTATTTTGCAAAAATATATACAAACAAAATTTGAGATGAATCAGTGAAATATTTTTGTTTTTTGATAGATTTAAGTGAAGATCGGGAAGCAGCTCTATATGGGGCCTATGACTAAGAGTTGTCCCATAGGGATCGTTTTTGGACTACTCATTAATGGATGTAATAAACACATACAAACCCAATTTGAGTAGGATATATACGACAATTTGGATGATATGGCAATTTATGTCGATTTCATAGGGGTCATTTGTATGGGGGCTAGGTCTGAACATGGACCAATTCTCACCAATTTCAATAGCGTTCATCCCATAGCCGAAAAAAGTTTATATACCAAATTTCATCAAAATATACCTGTAGTTTGATTACAAGGTTTACATGGACACACAGACGGACGGACGGACGGACGGACGGACATCGTTAAATCGACTCAAAAAGTGCTTCTGATTCGATCGGTATAATAAAAGATGGGTCTAGGTCAAATATTTTTGGTAGTTACAAACAGCAGCACAAAGTCATTATACCCAAACCACATAGTGGTATAAGGTATAAAAACAATCCTCAGTAAATTGTCGGCCAATATTATATACCCTAATCCTTCAACATTTTAAATATCATCACAAACTAACTAAGTAAAGCATTTGTAGGGTATTTCAAAAAAATCTATAATGTATTAAAAGTAAAACCAAATTATGTATTTAAAGAGAAATAAACTTGGGCTACTTGTGCCTTTTAATATGTAAATAGTATCGTTTACATGTTACGAAATCGTAATAAAAAAAAAAACGTACATGTCTAAGCAATTAAAAAAGGAAACGGCAACAAATGTTGAAATCGCAGGCTCTGCAGGCTGTCATGCTGTTGTTTTGATGCTAATAAATATTTCAATTTTACTCAAGAGTTGAAGTTGAAATTCTATCCCACAGTCTGGCCATTGTATGTGCTGTATTGAAACTGTTGCGATTATTATGAGTGCAAAATTCTAAGAAATCTACTTGACTAGTTTGAATGTTTTGATTAAAAGGAATGTATCATATATTTATTGATTTTCAAAAACAATTTCTTGTCTTGGTCTTGAGTTTACACAAATCTTGTGTTGTGCATTTAAAAATAAAACCATAACAAGGGTAATAAAATTGCAGCCTAGGGTTTTATTTATATTTTTGTTTAGCTAGTTTAACAAAAAAGTTTCATAAATCGCATTGTGTTGATTTCTCAAGAAGAATAAAGTTCATTATTGGATTTAAGTGGAAAACTTGTTGTAAGAAATAGTTATAAATCTGTTAATAAAAATTTGCCAAGCAATCCTTTATACTGAACTCATATAAATCATATGGAATAAGCAATAGTTAATTCCATATCACTGCATATGTCGGGTTTAAATTGTCAAATTTAATATGAAATAGGAAGTTTTATAAATCGCATTGCTTTGACAATAAAACTACACTTGAGAAATGATTGCAAAAGGACTAAGTCCTGGGATGTGTGCTAGAAGCGACAAAAATAACAGACTCGATTCTTTTCTTATCGGCCCACTGTTATATAGAAGAGAAATGAATCACGTAAAGTAGGCGACACATATAATATTGGATATAAATGGAAGGAGTTATCGTATCTTCTTCTTTATTAAAAACTCCGTTATTGGGATGTAAGCGATCATGGAAATACAATTCTTAACAATTCTTATATATGAAGAAATAAATTTTGTATCAGGTCAAAACTTAATCAGTTCCATATTTTTGACAGCATCTAGTAGATTTAGTTCATCACGTTAGCCTGTCCATTCTTGAATATTTTTCAACCCAGAAAAATCTCTTCTGCCTCTCGTGATTCTCTCTTAAATCATAATTTTGAGATTATTTAAAGAAATTTGTATTTATCATTTCTCATTATATTTCCGATATATCAGATATTTTTGAGAGTATTACCTAGTTAATGGACCAGGTTCATTCAGTTCAGTACTTCGCTATTTGGGGCGCGTTCAGTACAAGGTATTTTCAATATACAGTCGAAACTCTCTATAACGAACTCCTATATAACGAAGTTTTCTTTATTGCGAAGCAATTATAAGAACTCTGTGTTTTGGGTCTGCTTTGAGTGTATTATAATCTCCATATAACGAATTTCCCTATAGCGAATATTTCCTTATAATGAAGCGTTTTTGCGACCGTAGCTTCAAGATTGAAGCGTTTTCAATCTCCATATAACAAATTTATTCAAATAATTTTTCGTTATTATTTACATCAGTATTTTGGGGAACCACCGAACTATGCAAGTGACAACTGGAATCATTACCATCTCTCACATTTCCTGCAGCCGCTATCAGTTTGCCTTTGCATATCGCGATAGTAAGTTGTAAAATGACTCCGCGCATAAGTATTACTGTGGAAAAAAAGCTATTGATCATAAAAGAAGTCGAAATGGGAAAAAGCTTTAAAAAGACATTGCTAAGCAATTTGGAATTCCTTCCAGTAGCTTATCTACGATTTTAAAAAAGGATAAGCTTTTAACCAGTGTCGCAGATAATGCATCCAGTATTAAACGCAAAAAGCTTCGAACTTGTACCTTTGAGGATATTGACGAAGCAATGCTGAAATGGGTTAGGAATCTTTCTCTGTCTGGACAAATACTGAGAGAAAAAGCAAAATAATTCGCTGAAGCATTGGGCCACGGAGAATTTGAAGCAAGTGTAGGCTGGCTGGAAAATTTTAAAAATCGTCACGGCATTGTTCAAAAAACATTGTGTGGTGAAAGTGCTGCCGCCAACATCCAAACTCGAGACGAATGGGTGACGAATGTCTTGCCAAAATTGTTAGAAAAATATGACGAAAACGACATCTTTAACGCCGCGGCGCGCTGATGAGACGGGTTTGTTTTTTAAGTGCTTACCAAATAAAACGATGGCGCTTAAAACAGGGGAAAAACAGCAAAGAGAGGATTAATGTGATGGTGGCATGCAATATGACCGGATCGGAGGAAGTAAAATTGCTTATGATAGGAAAGGCCAAGAATCCGAGATGCTTCAAAGGAATCAAATCTCTAGACGTGGATTATGAATTTAATACGAAAGCATGGATGACAAGCAAGATTTTCTTGAAATGGCTCTTGAAATTGGACCGAAAGTTTGCTTCTCAACAAAGAAATGTTTTGCTTTTTGTTGACAACTGCGCTGCGCACCCTAGGGATGTAAAGGACCAATTGAAAAATATTGAAATTGCTTATTTCCCACCCAACATGACTTCGTTGCTTCAGCCAATGGATCAGGGCATTATTTGTAACATTAAAACGCATTACAGAAAACGCATTTTGACAAACATTTTGTTACAAATGGAGGAGAAAGAACCTCCCATGCCCATAAATTTGCTGGACGCCATACGAAACTTAAGCAAAGTGTGGAATGTCAATGTAAAATCCGAGACAATTGCAAACTGTTTTAAAAAAGCAGGATTTTTAAAAGTTGGCACCACAACGAACAACAGTATGCCTTGGCACGAAGAAGACTATCTACCACTATCCCACTTCGCCTTTTTAGAGTCTTCATTTAAAACAGTTGCTAATATTAATACAGCATTTAAAGACTACATCAATGTTGACTGTGATGTCATTACCACAGACAACCCTTCCGACGAAGATATCCTCGAAAGTGTTCAAGAAAGTTTTGGAGCACCAGCTATCTCAGGTAAAGAAACAAAAATAAAGAAAATCCGTGGCTAATAATTTGTTGATGTACATTATTATTTCTCTTTTAACAGATTCAGGTGAATACGAAGAAGAATCTGCCGATATTGCGAAACCGTTACCCACATATGGACAACTTTCTTCATCTGTTGAACGTTTCGGTACCTATTTGGAAATGAAAACCAACGTACCAAATACTGTGTTTACTTCTCTAAATGTATTAGAAAATTATATTGAAGAAGAAAAGTGGAAAAATGTACTTCAAACCAAAATAACTGACTATTACAAATAAAAAATGTTAAAAGGAACAAAATTGTTTTTATTTTCTATATAGCGAATTTTCTTTATAGCGGAGTAAATATCCAGTCCCTTGGAATTCAGAGAATTATAGAGAGTTTCGACTGTACGTCTGTACATCCACATTTCAAAAGCATCTAATCTTTTTTCTTATCCGTTGCTTTAATTGTCCATATTTCCACCTCCTATAATAAGACCGACCACACAAAGCACTTGATAAACCTTGACGTTGTTGTAAGATTAATATCATTTGATGCGTCGCATTGATCGTTTTATAAGATTCCAAGATATTTACAGTTTTTCACTCGTTCGATGTCCGTGTTTCTTATTTTTGTGTCGTTCTTTCGTGTAAATTTTTCCCTTTGTCAATTTGCTATTGATTCTCAGGCCATATTACATGTACTGAAAACTCCGTGGGCTAACATAGAGATGGCGTGACAAGTGCCAATTTTTTTCTGTTTATTCAGTAAGGCCAATTGTTAGAAAAATTTTATCAGAATTTCATGACATTCCAGTAATTAGAAAAAAATACCGTTATAAAAATGATGCTGCTGTTAAAGTTTGAGAAAAAAAAAATGGATTGCGAATTGCAAAGAGCTTCGCGTTTTGATCAAACATTGCTGTTCGTGGGATAATATACTGTCCAACCCAAAGAATGGATTAGTGAACATTACGGTGAATCTTCGGCGTTATGTTCAATGGTTAAAAGGTGGCATTCCGAATTTAAACGTGGTCGTACGAGCACAAATAATGCAGATCGACCTGGTCGTCCGAAGAACGTAAGAAAAGTGCATCAGGTTGTATTGAATGATCGAAAGATGAAAGTAAGTGAGATTGTTGGCATCATAATTATATCGACAGGGTGAGTTCGGTGTATATTACTTGATCATTTAAGTATGAAAATGCTTTATGCTCGATGGGTTCCACGATTTTTAACAGCTGAACAAAAACTGAATCGTGTTCATGATTCAATGTATACTTTGGACATGTCTGATGATTCATTATTATAAACTGGAGTCCGATAGAAAGTCTGCGGAGTGGTTACTAGCGTGTGAAAGCCAACCAAAGTGGTCAATGACTCAACAATCGGCTGGAAAGGTGTTCTTTGGGATGCACGTGGTATAATATTTATTGATTACTTGGAGAAAGGAAAAACAATAACTACCAAGTACTATGTCGAGAGGTGCTGATATAGACAGTGACCACGAGCTAGTAGTGGCGACAATAAGAATTAAATTAAAAAAATTTACAAAAGAGTCACACAACAGATACGTATACGTTTTGATGTTCGAAAACTACGGGACGAGGATAAAAATAATGAAATTGGAGAAGTTCTAAGAGAATGTATACCAGCAATCAACACAACATGGGAAGAAACATGCAACTCACTCAGAGCCATTGCAGAAGAGAAAATACGTTACAAACAAAAAACAGAGAGAAAAATGGCTGTCAGACAACACCCGGAAATTAATTCAGGAAAGGAAAAACTTAAAACAACGGAAGATTGATAACCCAAATTTCAGTCCACAATATACCACCGCTGCGAAAGCCGTAAAGAAATCAGCCCGAAACGATAAAAGAAAATATATTGAAGCAATAGCCAGTGAAGCAGAAGCAGCTGCAGGCGCGAATAATATGAGAGAGTTACACCAAATAATAGGTCGTCTCTCAAACCAAAATATGAATAGCAATCATTCAGTAAAAGATGTAAATGGCCAACTGCTTACGAACGTAGAAGAATAAACACAAAGATGGAGGCAGCATTTCGAAGAAATCAGCAACATTATCGATGATAACACAGAAAGCTCCTCACATACTGATGCGTCTACAACAACCAACGACACAATATCTACAGATCCCCCTAGCATTGAGGAAATTGCATGCGCTGTACAAAAACTGAAAAGAAACAAAGCGCTAGGTGAAGATGGTATACCCCCAGAGCTATTCCAAGCCAACCCAGCAATAGCCGCGGAAATGATCCATCCATATATACGTGATGCTTGATTAAATGAACAGCTACCTAATACGTGGACAAAAGGTGAGATAGTAAAGCTTCCAAAGAAAAGTGATCTGACTGAGTGTGATAATTGGAGAGGTATTACTCTGCTCAACACTGGGAGCAAAGTTGTATCATAAAGTTACTGGTCCGCCAGTGACGGTTGATACTTCGCCCATGCCTATAACCTACCTCCACGTGGTGCTCCCGGGCAACGCTAGGCAAAGCCAGTTAATTCTGGTGATTATTCCTAGCGGCTAAAGGTTAAGGTCAGGTCCGCCAAGTACTATTCTTTTTGGAGAATAACTTGGTAGTGGCTAGTATGTGGCCAGACTGGCTGCGAAGCCTTACCTGAGGCTATAAATAGGTACCACGGGTAAGCTATCAAGCCCAAGGTTACCTCACGGCGTCTTCATACTCAAAGACAGCATAAGCAAAAACACAAAACTGGAGGTGTTAAAACCTACCAGATGAAATGGTTCTCACATCCCATAATTGTGTAGTTGTCCCAAAGGGAATGAAGTAATGTAGGTAAGATGGTAAGAAGGTACATGAGCGAAAGGAGACCGGGTGTGGGTGCGTCAGTTGTCCTGACAAGATACCATGACGGAGGAATGGAGCGAGAGTGTGGGTCGAAGACAAGTCGAAGGCGTTTGAGACAGACGCGTATGTCAATACAGCGTCCAAGACAAGTAGGAGACAGTTGAAAAGCGAATTACCGAAAGTTGGCGTACGCATCATCTAGCATGATGGCGCCGATTAGTAAGTTCGGAGCGTAGTAGACGGATGTAGGCATGAGTCGAAAAGTTCGGAGCTGCGAATGCAGTAGAATAAGTAGGCAAGAGGGTCGGATGGAAGATGAGTCCAAGAACGCTTGAGTCATTCGACAATACAGTGTTTCGCGGACGAAACGGAAGTCGGTTGACATGTTGGTGATGAACGTTGTACATATCAGGGCCACCTGATAATAACAGCTAGTAAAGAACGAATGTAGTAGACAAATGGACGGTTATTGGAAGTATGTGTTTTTGAAATTGCTGCCGATGACCGAGGACAACGTGTTGTACCCTTAAATAGCTTTTATGGGAACGGCCCTTCGGGGAGTTTCGTGGTGGCTGTGGTAGCCCAAAAGCGCGGGAAGAACACAGTTCGATGTGGAGTTGCATTTCAACCAACCATAGGCTTTTAGATCGGGCCAACCCAATAGCAAAGGAAGGAGTTTTGCCAAAACAATTCTCCTAGTTTGCTACCATCTAAGGAAGGGGCGAAGGCAAGACGCATAGTATCTTCCATGTGCTAAAACCACCGTGTGGTTAAGTCGTCAAGACAGGAATACACGTAAAACCCAAAGAGACTCTGCTCAACACTGTATACAAGGTTATTGCTACCATAATAAATAACAGATTACACAGTATAGAAAAATCACTATGGGATGAGCAAGCAGGCTTCCGACCACACCGTAACTGTTTGGATCAAGCCAATACGCTCCGTGTAATAATAGAACAATCGGTCGAATGGCGTACACCGCTTTATTTAGTATTTATAGACTTTAGAAAAGCATTCGATTCAATAAAACGTACTGCAATATGGGATGCATTAAAAGCAAAAGGTGTACCAACAAAATTGGTAAATTTGATTAAAGCTATGTACAACAATACCGCACTCCAAGTTCGACATAATGGCATGATCAGCGAATCATTCATGAAAAATGCCGGAGTTAAACAAGGTTGCCCTCTATCTCCATTATTGTTCGCCGTTGTTTTGGACAAGCTTATGACACAAGTATGCAGTAAAAGAAGGGGTATTGTCTGGGATCTCCGAAACCATCTAGAAGATTTGGATTTTGCTGACGATAATTGCCTCATATCGCACAACTTTAACGATATGCAGAGCAAAATAAACGAATTGGTTGTGTTGCCAAATAGAGTGGGACTGCAAGTAAATATTGCCAAAACACATGCAATGCGTATAAATAACATTACTGATAACCACTTTGTAGTACAAGACCAACGCATAAAATATGTTAAATCCTTCTGTTATCTAGGACGAATGATGTCGATAGATGGAGTAGTGGAAGAAGACGTGTCACACAGGTTAAATAAGGCAAGGTCCGCTTTTGGTCGGTTAAGTAAAACGTTGGGATCCCCCCAAATCCCGAAAAATACGAAGATCCGTATTTTCAATGCCTGTGTGAAATTCACACTGCTGTATGGAAGCGAAACATGACGAGATTATAGCGAGAAGATTGTGAGTTTTCATAAACAAATGTTTGCGCATAATATGCCGCATCTTTTGGCCTAACGTCATCACCAACATTGAACTCTGGCAACTAACAAACGAAGAGCCTATAATTCGCCAAATAGCAAGACGAAAGTGGAAATGGATAGGCCACACTTTGCGAAGACCAATTGGCAGCATCACAAGGACTGCACTGGAATGGAATCCCCAAGGTAGCCGCCGCTCAGGCCGCCCGAAGAACACCTAGCGTAGAACAGTCCTACAAGAACTCAATAGCCAAAACAAATCGTTTAACGAATTAAAAGTTTTATGTAATGATAGGATAAGTTGGAATTTTCTTGTAAAAGCCCTATGTTCCCAAGTGGAATGAATAAAGGAGAAAAAAAAAAACTATGTCGAGTTATTGGACAGATTGGATGAAGAGAAAACGAATCCACTTAAATAAGAAAAAAATCTAGTACCATCATGACAATGCATCGACGCATTCATCTGCTTTGGCTTCAGAAAATTGAAGTCTTACGAATTTCTTCCCCACCCCCGCATTTTCCAGATCTGGCTCCCAGCGATAATTATTTGTTCCCAAACTTGAAAAGTTGCCTCAACGGAAAAAGATTTCCCACAAATTAAGAAGTCATATCAGACACGGAAGCCTATTTTGAAGAGTTTGATAAATTTAATTTATCAAAGAGTATCAAGATGTTAGGGGATAGTTTGGAAGAAGTACATTCCACTTAGCGGAGATTACGTTGAAGAATAAAATGGTTTTCAAATCCAAAAAACTGGTTTTCTTTGTTAGGCCACGGAGTTTTCACTCCATGTAGTATCATTCACTTATACAGGTGAGTTTGTCGAGCAGCTATTGTAGGCCACATATAGTGCTTGCCAATTACAATAACATAAACACTACGCTTACTTTTATTTCAATTCTTTCTCCTTCAATTGCTTCATGGAATATTTTTTCCGAATATACGTTGAATAGCAGGGGCGATAGTAGTCACCCTTGCCTAACTCCTTTTGAGATGGCAAGTTCTTCAGTGAGTTCCCTGTTGATTTCAATTCGTGCTGACTGGTTCTAGTAGATATTTTTTATACATCGTCTTTCCCTCTTGTACTGTTAAAGCTTCCATAAACTTGTCATATTGAACACTATCGAGGACTTTCTGGACATCCCGACATATCTGAATAAGTACGCGCTTCTCGAGTACCCATTCCTTTTCTTGAAACCAAATTTTGATTCTCCCATAGCGACTTCGTATTTGAGAAATATTTTTAGCGCATGGCACATTTGACTAATCAGTCAATATTATTACACTTCCTTGCATTGTTCTTCTTCGGTATGGTAATGAATGTTGATCAAAAGTGTCACAACTAGAAGCCATCTATGAGTTTAAAAACTTCGGAGGAGTTTTTATCTGACCTTTATCGAATTGATGGTGTATTCCACTTCACATTTGCAAATGTAGGGATCTCTGCGTTACATTCATAAATCGTCCTTTCGCCATCAGCAGTTTCGCAATATAATCTATCCAAATGCGTTTTTTATCTATTATCTCAAATATAGCCTCATTATTGTCATAAAACAGTATTGCTAGAGATGTCCTTTTATTCACTTCGGCGGCTAACTTTTGTTTTTTGTGCAAATTAAAATCGTCGTGTAAGTTTTGCAGTATTTCGATATCCTGGCATTGATGATTAAGCAGTTCACTTTTTTGCAGTTCCGATCTCTTTGCTCAATTCGAAGTTCTCGAATCTCAATCTGTCATCTATTCTTCTTGCTTCATTTTATGCAGTTTCCTAGTGTGTCGCTCGTAGTCGACATCTCCTTATCTTCTTTTGTATATTCTGAACTGATGGATCGCTAAGTTTTCCAATGTTAATTCTGGTTTGTCGTCTCTGTTTTCGAACGATAGCAAATTTGATGCAGATAGTAGATACCAGAAGATTGTTATTAGTTGGTAGTTTTGTCCCCGGTTATGTAGAGCATTTTGTCACAGAGGTGGGTCCTTCCAACATTTCGTATACTATTCTGTGGTAATTTCCATGTGTTTGGTCTTCTAGGGTGTTGATTATTTGTTATTTTCATATTATATTCTTGGTAAATTACACAAGTCTGTCTCCCCTCACATTTCGTTTACCCAATCCATATTTTCCGGTGGCACACAGAACATCATTCTTCGATTTCATCGGCACTTCCATCACTTATACTTGAATTATGTTAATATTAGTTAGCTTTCCCATTATCGTTATCTTTCCCTTTTCATACTAAAAAAATTGGCAGGCTTTCACTTTTCATCAAGTTAGAAAACAAAATTCGATTCTTTAACAAAAAAAAAAGTAGTTGATATCAAGATGTGCTGGTTCAGTTTACACCCTACATCCCTCTGTATTCAGGGTGTCATGAGCACCTTTCATTATAGCGATCGACTCAGGCATTTAGCGATGCCCTTCCGCCATTCTGTCTGTCTATGCGTCCGCGTAAGCCTTGTAATCAAACTACAGGTCGCAGATATGAATCTATTTTGATAACATTTTGTATATAAGCTTTTATCGACCATAGTATCAACCATATAACATCGAACAATCAGCTTGAAATCATTTCCACAGGTCTTTGAAGTGTGCTAAGCTCCAGGTGTTTTAGTTCCGCTATTGATTAGAAACAAACATGGAAGACTATACGAGAAATAGAACTTGGTAATGTTGAACAAATACTAACTGCCCTATCGATGCTAGTGAACTTAATACGATTTTTACGGATATACCAGCGATACCAATAACAATACATATCACAGCAATACATTTGTCAACAATAGCAAATCCTCTCCCAAAGCAAGTATGCGTGAGTTTTCTTGCATCAGCCAATCTGAGTTTCTTATTAGCTTCTTGTCAGTTGAATCCAATGCGAATGGACTTGATAACATACATCCAAAATTCGTTAGAATTGTGTAATCATCCCTTTTGTCATTACTTGCCCATTTCTTAACACTAGCATTACAACAAGCTGCTGTCTCATGAATTCGAAGTACACCAAAGTTATTCCACTTCCAAAGTCTGATACAGAATATCGCCCGATTGAGATACTATGCTTCCTTTCAAAACTACTACAAAAGCTTTTACATTCACAAATAAGTGCATACGTACACAGGAATTGTATATTAACTGATATGCAATTAGGTGTCCGTCCCAATCAGAGCTGTGTGACAGCCCCAGCTGTTGTGCCAGAAAATATAAGACGTGAGTTAGACTGCGGTAAAGTAACCTTTTTAGTGCTTCTTGATCACTCAAAAGCATTCTATACTCTAAATCACCGCTCATTATTAATGAAGCTGAACGGTTTTTTCAATTTTGTTCCAACATGAATACAGTTAATTTCTTCATACCTAACGGAACGCACTCAATCAGTATGCGCTAATAATACAACATCGTGAAAGGTGTATCACAAGAATTAATATTGGGACCACTTGTATTCTCCATCTATGCAAATTACTTGCCACAGTAAATATCTCATTGCAGGATACATATATTTGCGGATTATTAACAGTATTACCTAAGTGGCTTAGGTAATTCAATTAACGAAAACGTTAAAAAACTCAACCAATAACTGGGCACCATACATGGTTGGGAAACTGCTAATGGCTTATGTCTGAACCCTTCTTTACCACCGATTCCTTATACAAATGTTAAATGTTAAAAGTCATCATAATATTTGAAACAATTTTTTTTCTTAAACCTTAATAAAATAGAACAATTATATAAAGCTAAAATGGAATACTTTAGCACAGTCTCAAGTTCTTTTTAATACCCACATAAATATAAACAAAAGGACTTTTAAAATGTGGAATGTTTTACTGTCTGTTATTAATCTTCAAACTTCTAAGAAAATTCTTTGAACTAAATTAAATGACCTTATCATATTTTATTGACATTGACTTCAACAACATATCAAAAAAGAAGGGTGATTATTAGGGTGGCATTTTTCAGCGAATGCATATGAATTTAACTTTTTACTAAACAAACTATCTACTGCTTTTGGTTACTGATGAGGGTTGGTGACTCGATCAGAAACAGCTGACCTGTCATGCACAATGTAGATCATTTTTTGAAACAAATGTGCCAAGGTTTTTTGCTTTATTTAAAGTAAAAATAATTGATCTTGAGTTTGAATAATTTCAAAATCAATCCTTAAAATGATAAATATCGAAAATAAGATTTTGTGCTTTTACAGAATATAATAAAATTTATAAAAAAAAAAATACAAAACAACTAAAATATGATGTTATATTATTTTTTTTTTTAAAGAAAAATCACTTTTTTAAGAAAATCTCAACGAGATAGATGCAATTTTATATGGCGTGCTATATGTAGGGTATAAAATTTGAACAATTTTTCTCACTTGCGTTTAAGCGACAAGGTTATACGTTTACCGATCTGGCTCTCCTAAAAATAGTTACCGCCAGTTTCGTATTCGATCTACGACGCTAATTTTACGAGTTTATTGTCCTTGCCAAAAGTATTTCGTAGCCGTACGATGGATTATTTTTTATCTTCTATCTCTATATATAAAAGATAAAGTCTGTGCGTTTCATGTTTATAGCGGGCTATATCTCTGGACCGATCTGAAATTTGAAATTTTCAAAGCGTCTAAGTGTAACATAGGCTGTAAAATTATTTGATAAATCAAGTGGGCGTGACACTTCCTATATAAATATCTGGAGTACGATAACAGTGAAGGCCTTGAAAAATATATACAAAGGGTGACAATATATTGGAAACTTTTACAAAATTCTAAATTTGCCAATTTTGTTTGTGTATACATGATCTCAAACCGAAAAATTATTAACTGATTATTCCAATATAGATCAACAATACATACGGTGACCATTTATGGGAAAGGAAAATACAGGACAAATACAAAATTATGTTAAAAATAAAAAGACTAAAATTATGTTAAAAAATAAAGAACCGGAAAAATAATCATATAATATATTTATGTGTTTTCATTATTATAAAATTAAGTAAAAACAATAACAAGTCTTCTTGACTAGAATACAAAGTTAACCAATAAGTTTGTATAATATTATGATTTTAAATAATAAATTTGGTTTTATAAATAGTCTTTTATAATAGTCTTGACTAAGTCCAACAAAAAAAAAAAAAATAGAAATAACTACATAAATGTTAAGTTTAGTTATGAAGTTTGATATTTTTCCACAGAATGGATTTGTTTTAAAACATCTGGATTGTTAATTAAAAATCCTTTAAATTCTGAGCAATTCATTTGAAAATTGCATTTTGTAATTAATAATGATCTTAAAGTATTTACTTTTAATTGCGATTTTTCGGTGGTCCAAATATTATTCATTATTGAAAACACTCTCTCGGTAGCAGCATTTGAAGCTGGTAGACATAGACAAAATTCAACAAGTATCACCATATTATTAAATTTAATCACATTTGTCTTAAAGTGATTGAAAATTTCAATCCATCTCTCATCTACTGATATATTTTTTACCCTCCAGTCTTCTATTTTTTCATTATTTGCAAAAATTTTCACGCAGCTCACTTCATCAAATAAATCTTCATTATTTATTTTTAAATCATTTCTAAATTCATTTAGATAGGATAAAGTTTTTTCAATCTTGTCCCAAGATAACGTATTTCGTAACAATATCCAGTCGAAAATTTCTACATCCCTAAAAGCTTTATCCCACTGATTTAGGTAATCAATGCATGTCTGGTAAAAATTTATTACATGTTCCTTAGTTATTGTTTCATCAAAATCATTACTTTTCTGCACTTCGAGAATAATACTTTTGACGGTTAGGGGTAAAAACTGTTCTTTTTCCGTTCGACCAATTTAAATTTTAAATCTTTTAAAATAGTTGAAGCCTCAGGCATTGAAATATTTTGCTATTCTACATTAAGAATAGCTTTATGAAATGTTGAAGCCTGGATATATGCAAAAGATAACCATAATTCAGCACAGCGATTCATAAAAAAAAACTTCGTAATATTGACGAACATTTTGGTTGAGACATAAAATATAATTTTAAAGCTTTAAATAGTTTTATGATTCTTTCCAAAGCAGGCATTAAGGCAAGTTAACCATCGAGTTTTGCTATGTCCTAGTAACTTTTTATATTCTATTTCCACATCCTCACATATTTCTTTGAAATTTTCAATTTTAACTGTATAAATATAAAAAAATGAATAAATTTTGACAATAATAACTTCAATATAAATAGGTAAGCATTCTGCTGCGGTTTATATGCAGTTGTTCAAAATATGTGCAACGCAATTTACACCTATCAGTTTTTGGCCAATGAAGTTTTGCATTTTGTGAAAGATATTATTCTGACCTTTTCTGGCTGCACCACCAAAATTACAATTTGTGCTGTCTCCACAAAACGCAATCATTTTACTAATTATTTCATTTTTTTCCAGAGTCTCTTGCACATATTTTGAAATAATATCTAAAGTTTCTCCAATAAGGTCTTTAACATCTAAAATCTTAATCTGAATTCCTTTATTCGGCGGAAAGTATCGAATTAATATTGGACAAATTTTTAACATTTTTGTAGTTCGAACAATCTAAATATATTGTGATACATTGCACGTGTGACAAATCTGCTTTGATTTCATTTAATGACATTGGTGTAAAAATATTGTTATGGATTCACATTTTGTTCTAGCACAAGAATATTTTTCATTGAAACATGACTTGATCAGTTTTGATGTGCAATCGTTAGACCTAAATGAAAAATTGTGCCGAACACTGTGAAATATCCAAGTACCTTCTACAATAGCCAGGTCCTTTTCTTTATCATTAAATGTATTACTTCTTAAAAAATTCGTTAAAACTTTACTTGATGATTTGTCGAAATCTGCTTTTTTTTGCTTTTGCTATAGAAAAATGTGCCAAACATTTTTCACATCTCACCTCATTGGAGCTACTTGTTGTTTTAATAAATGGAAACTCGCTTTTTAAGTCATCACTGAAATTACATTTTCTTTTTGTTGGAGCCATATCTCTTTAATAAAATGAATGCTATTTTAAATGGGAATTTAAATAAATAAATTACTAAGCTAAAATCATTCACATTTTTATTTTAACAAGTTGACATTGACAATTCAATTTAAAGTTGACAATTCACAATGTTGCCAGATAGTAGGAAATTTCCCATATCCCAGTAAACAAAGTTTTCACTTTTGGAAATGTATTAGGGAAAGTATACAGTTGGATTTTTATGATAATTTTATATTTATGATCGTGCAATGTATATGCTAAAAAGAGGACATTTGCATATCAAATTAGGAAATAAGGGACAATGTACTGTCCTGTATTTACAAAAAAATCTCCAGGGACAGCATGTCAAAAAGCAGGACTGTCCTGTAAAATACAGGACGGATGGTCACCGTAACAATACATAACAATAACACACAACACACGAGGTACAATTCATTTGTGATTAATCTGTTAATATTTCACATCTCATTATAGTTCCATCTAGAGGACAATGGCAAAAACAAAGACCTGTTTACATTACAAGACTTGTAATTGATCTGGCTATGTTAATGTAGCGAAAGCTAAAAATTGGAAAAACTCATCTTGTTCGTACAAACTCTCGTATATAAAAAGTAAAAACATTTATCATGCTCTTTTCTTTCAAACGTTTAGTTTAATAGTTGATTGAGCATGAGTTGAAGTAATAGGCAGAAGGATGCTGAAGAAGAACAAGTCGCTTTTTTCGAAAGTCTAGCGCTATTTTCAATTTTTTCCAATATTTCTCCTACACTGTATACATGATCTCAAAGTACTAAAATAATTTTTTTTTTTTTTTGGAAATCGCACTTTGGTGTGTTCTCAATCGAAAGATGACACATATGTATGTTACAAAATATACAATTAAAAAACAAAATAGATTACCGAAAAAAAAGTATTTTTTTAGTGATGATAAAACAATGGAAACTTGTACCAGAGCAGAGCTGCTTAATGCAATAAAAAAAGGATGGTATGAAATAAAAAGTATAAAATCTTTACCTTAATTCAAAAATAATATTTATAGTTTCCGAATTATTCGTTCAACTGCTTTAGTCTTGCAATTAATTATTCTAAAATAATGGTAAGAATAAAGTCTTGTGAAGCGTTAGATGATTTTACTGCGGGTCCTAAGCAACTGAAAATTTGTGAGAATAAATCAAATTATCAAGAAATATCGTGAAAGAGGTGCGGCAACAATTCCACATTTAGGTGGCAGACCATGTAAAACGAGTCAAAGACAGGATAATTTTATAGCAAGAGAGTTTAAAAATGTCCAAAGGTCATTAGCAATCTGACACTAAAAATATGTATGTATGTGCTCGAACTGTTTCCGGACGAATAATTGAGGCTGATCCTAGTTGTTATCGTCCTGCAAAGAAACCACTGATATCTGAGAAAATTCGTCTGGCTCGCATAAATTGTGCTAAAGAACACATAAACTGGTCAATACTGTTCTCTTTACAGATGCGTCCTACTTTAATTTAAGAGACCATGATGGAAAAACGTTTGTACGAAAACTAAAAGGAAAAACACTAGACCCAAAATATACAAATAAGTTTGGCGGTGGCAATATTATGGCATGGGGTTGCTTTTTGGGACAAGAAATGGGTCCAATTCATTAAGTAGAAGATACATTGACTGAAATTGGATACAAGCAAATTCTAAATGGGGGAAAATATGCCAATGTTTTGGAAAGGCCAACATGACAATGAACCAAAACACACCTCCAAAGTTGTAATCGCATGGCTACAATCTAAAGCAGTTAGCGTTTTGGAATGGCCAGTCCAGTCACAAAATCTCAATCCCATAGAAAATCTGTGGGAAACTGTAGATCGAAAAATATGAACACGAAATAAAAAAAAAAAAAACAAGACAGACCTTATAAAGGCAGTTAATTCAGAGTGGCAAAAAATTTCAAGGCATACATCCACAATTTAATTATCTCGGCGTTGTGAAGTAGTGTTAAAATATAATGGGTACCCAACAAAATATATGCTTTAAATTATTCATTTGTATATTGTTGACAAAATAATAATAAAGATAATTATCAAAATAAAAAAAATTAAAATTAAAAAAATAATAAAAAAACGACATATAAAATATATCCGTCTTCTATTTCATTACTATCTTTTTTTATTTTTTATTTCTATTATTTTTTTATTTTTATTTTTCTATAAATGCAAATGAATTATTTCAGATTTTTTTAATAAATTTGGCTGAAACAATTAATGTCGTTATTATAGGGGTGTATCAGATTTTTCCGAACGCGAGTGGCTAATGTCTTAAAATTTAGATGTACGTGTTCAAGAACATGTTCTGTTTTTATTAGCAGTACACGTGCAAGAACACGACCTTAAAATTAAGCTGCACTCGAATCTGTTTAGTTTATGTGTGTTCGAAACAAAAAATTCGTGACAGAAACATGTTCGTGTACATAACGAAATATTAAAACGAAACACACTCATGATTGTGTTCGGCAGCGTACAAAATTCTGTGGTTTTCTAGAATAACCGCGTATGTCTTAAAATCAAAATGTTCAGGAGAGCCAAAAAACGTTATATTTGAAATTATGGGCTCGATATAAAGTTTTTAGAACTTTTTATTTAACAGTCCTGTCGATACGGGCAATAAAATACTTTATATAAAATTTTGAGTCAAAAATCTTCAGAGGAATAGATCCTAGAGAAGTACGAAAAAACAATATGTAAATTACACTTAAAGTGTGTGCTGATAAAAAAAAACTTATGTCGACAATCGTCGTTTTCTTTGAAAAAGAAAACTACCAGTGCAACTACACACTTAGACATAAGTTGTTGTTGCTTGAAAAATTGATTTTTTTTTAGTGAACAGAAAGTTAACGGGACTTAGGGTGAGAATATAACAACGTATCAAGAATAATAGTGACAACAAATAACAGAAATAAACACAACAGTTTTTATAAGTGGTTATAAACTGAAAAATAATCCAAAATTATTTTGCATCTATTTTCATTAATAACAACTTATGTCGCTATGTGTCGTTTTCTGAGAAAATAATTTGTCAGCGATTAAACGTAGGTTGACATACGTCGTTAGTGCTGCAATTAATTTAATAAACATTTAACTTACTTGGTAATTAAAGAAAAAACTCAGAAATGGTCAATATTTTTTTTTTAAATTAAACACATGTAAAGAGCGTTAAAAATTAATATATTTGGCATAGTTAACTTAAAACTGACAAAAATGGACATACGCGGTTATTCCAGAAAACCACAGAATTTAGAAACACACATAATTGTTATCAAAATAAAAATATGTGTTGGCTGCTTTAGAACAGAACATTGTGTGTTTGATGTGTGTATTTTCTGAACCTTGAATCTAGTACAGTACTCAGCACCAAGCAATACAAAATACACGAACAATTTCGTTTTTCTTGTTTTTTGTTGCTTTTTCTTACAAAATACTTTCGTAAGCTTTGTTGGTACACATTAACGAGCGAGATATTCAATGTAGATTTTGTTTTTGTCTAATTTATGATTCCATTTAAAAAAATAGTTTGCAGCGGTGAATTAAAAAGCACTTGGTAAAATCAGTGTAAGTCTTAAGTTTAAAATTTGAATTATCACTTTACAAAATGGGATCCGTGTATTCAGGGGAGAAGTGGGAAAGTGATTTTATTTTCACTTATAACTTTAAGGCTGAAGCAGAATGTTTGATATGCTTTAAAATTATTCAGACTAACACAAAATAAAATATTGAAAAGAATTTCAAAAAATTTCATTTCAGATAAAATTTTTTCTTTTTTTCAGTTTACATGTAAGGAATAAGAATATGAAAAAAATTTGTTTTCTTTATATGTATTAGTGTTTGCACTTTCATTAGAAACTTGTGGGCACCCCTGCTTTAAAGTTTATCTCGTTTTTTTTTCTGAAATTAAGCTACTTTATGTTAATATTTTGTCTTTTTTAAATATATAAAATATAAAAATTTTTAAATTAAGTAAACAGTTTTTAGTAGTTAAAAATATATTTTGTTAAATTTTATTAACTCGTAGCTATGCACGATAGTTAATCATATAACTGAATGCCTCACTTGCACTGTTTATATTCAAAACATGTTTCTCTTATAAAAAGGTGGCCATTAATGGTGGCATTAGAGAAATTTGTCAATTAGGCGTCAATTAAGCGCTTTGACATTAAAATTTAAATAAATTTCAAAGTAGAGTTAATCTACTTGGTAAGTGAGCCATTCAGTTAATCATACGTATAATCACATCGTTACATAATAAGCAGATCAATGAGTCATTGATAGGAGAAATTGTTATAATGATTAAAACTTCCTGGCGAAAACAAATTTTCCAAAAATATTTCTTATTTATGATTAATACCCAATTCAGAGCAATTAGACTTTTTTCCTGGGTTTTGGCCATGTCACATTGACTGGCAATAAAAAATTGCTTCGACTGACATCTCGCCATTTTCTATCAACTACGTTTCATTACATCTTATAAACTAACAAAAAAATCCGTCTGTAAAATAAGAAACAAGTAAGAAAATTACAGTCGTTGTTATTGTTTGGCCCAGTTTATGATAATTTTAAAAGATTTTTAATTTTAGTTAATAAGGCCTTAATTTTAATATTGTAATTAAAAATACATCAATTACAGTTGGTCCTGACCGACTATACGATGCCCTATACCATGCGTTTAGAGACGCTATCTCTTATATCCAAGGTTCAGAAAATACACACATGAAACACGCAATGTTCTGTTCAAAAGCAGCCAACACATATCTTTATTTTCATATCAATTATGTGCGATTCTAAATTTTCTACGGTGCCCAACACCATCATGACTATGTTCGTTTTAATATTTCGTTTTTTACACAAACATTTTTCTATCACGTACTTTTTGTTTCGATCACACATAACCCACACAGATTTGAGTGTTGCTTTATTTGAAGTTCGTGTTCTGGTACGTGTACTGAAAAAAACAGAACATGTGCAATAAACAAGTTCGAGTTCAGTTATATTTTAAGTCGTGTTCTGGCTCGTGTACTAAGAAAAAACAGAACATGTACAATAAACAGGTTCGAGTTCAGTTATATTTTAAGTCGTGTTCTGGCTCGTGTACTAAGAAAAAACAGAACATGTACAATAAACAGGTTCGAGTTCAGTTATATTTTAAGTCATGTTCTGGCTCGTGTACTAAGAAAAAAAAGAACATGTACAATAAACAGGTTCGAGTTCAGTTATATTTTAAGTCGTGTTCTGGCTCGTATACTGCGAAAAATTGAAACATCAATTCGCGATCTGATACCCCCCGATAAAAACGACGACAATTGTTTCAACCAAATTTATTAAAATTTTATTGACCCTTTTTTATGACTTACGTTGCAAATTGTTTACAATTGTCAAATATTTTAAAATTTTACTGGCCATTTTTTTGTGATTTACGTTGAAATTATTTACAATTGTTTTTATTGACTGGTTTTCATTTTAATAAAAGATGGTAATAAAATACTTTAGACACAAAAACTGCACACTGCACTTAAATCTTTCTTGCAGGTTTCAATCAGTCATGTAAATTTTTTTGTTTCGCTATTAAAAGTTGCGTATTTTTTATAGCAAAACTTATTTCTGTTATTGCTTTCCAATTTTTTTTAATTTTCACCAAATATTTGCAATTTACACAATAACACAGTACACTTATAGATCACGATCTAATGAAAACTGAACGACTTTTAATGAATAAATGACGCACGCACTCGCTATTTATTGCAAAATCAATTGCGTGAAATTGTAACACTTGCAAGCAATTGTAACGTAAGTCATAAAAAAGGGACAAAAAAATATGAAAATATTTTTTTTGGGTTTTTTTTTATTGACACTCATTGAGTTTTTACGCAAAAAATTCCAAAAAATCATTGAGAAAAAGATTGTGCATTGACACTAATTGGTTCGCAAATTAAGGGTGGGTGATTGTGTTTTTTTTGATGCAAAATTTGTTTGTGCCTAAAGTTATTTGTTACCAAAAAAAAAAAAAATGTTTGCAAAAGATCCTAACAACCAACAAGTGTGTCTTTTATGCCGCAAAGTTGGGTTTTTCGTCTATGACACTAATTGGTTGCGAAAATAGGGGTGGGTAATGCAAAAAACATAACAACCAACAAGTGTAACTTTATGATGCTAAATAGTTTTTGTGTCTTAAGTATTTTATTATTATATTTTATTAAAATAAAAACCAGTCAATAAAAACAATTGTAAATAATTTCAACGTAAATCACAAAAAAATGGCCAATAAAATTTTAAAATATTTGACAATTGTAAACAATTTGCAACGTAAGTCATAAAAAAGGGTCAATAAAATTTTAATAAATTTGGTTGAAACAATTGTCGTCGTTTTTATCGGGGGGTATCAGATCGCGAATTGATGTTTCAATTTTTCGCAGTACACGAGCCAGAACACGAATTTAAAATATAACTGAACTCGAACCTGTTTATTGTACATGTTCTGTTTTTTCTTAGTACACGAGCCAGAACATGACTTAAAATATAAATGAACTCGAACCTGTTTATTGTACATGTTCTATTTTTTCTTAGTACACGAGCCAGAACATGACTTAAAATATAACTGAACTCGAACCTGTTTATTGTACATCTTCTGTTTTTACTTAGTCCACGAGCCAGAACACGACTTAAAATATAATTGAACTCGAACCTGTTTATTGTACATGTTCTGTTTTTTTTCCAGTACACGTACCAGAACACGAACTTCAAATAAAGCAACACTCGAATCTGTGTGGGTTATGTGTGATCGAAACAAAAAGTACGTGATAGAAAAATGTTCGTGTAAATAACGAAATATTAAAACGAACACAAGTCATGATTGTGTTTTTCACCGAAGAAAATTTAAAAACATAATTGATATGAAAATAAAAATATGTGTGTGTTGGTCTCAGTTATGTTTGTTTACATATATGTACGAGTTTTTTATTCAGTGTGTGTTTTTTTCTGAACTCTGCTTATATCTCTTAGTCCCAACTAATTTGATATAGAAAGTAAGCATAAACCAAATTTGAGTGGCACTGTCATTAATTTTTTTGCCATCGGATATGAAAAAGTTTATTTATACATATCTGATGCTATATTTATATGGAGACTAGGTCGAAAAATGGAGCGATCCTAATCATACTTGGTAAGGTCAATTATTTTTTTGCAAAAACATTAAAAGCCTAATTTTAGAAAAATCTGTGCAATATTTTTATTTTTTGATAGACTTAAGTAAAGTTCGGGAATTAGCTTTATATGGGGGCTATGGCTAAGAATTTTCCTATATGGTTAACTTTGGTATTACTGGGCCTAGGGCAAATATTTTTGGTAGTTACAAAAATCAGCACAAAGTCATTATACCCTGACCACATAGTGGTATAGGGTATAAATTCATATTGCCAATTTTATTTTACCATGGTTGCATAGTTTTCATATAACTGACAACAATTGACATTAAAAATGACATGGGGAAAACCACACATTAGAATGAAAATTTACCTAAAATCTCTATATTTATTGATGGCTATTAAAAAAATGTTTAAATGTTCATTAAGAAGGAAAAAATTTACTATTAGTTCCTCCGACTTGGAGCAACTTTATTTTGACATAAAATATTTGCCTCCCTACTGAACAAAACCGAAATTCAGATGTCTGTATAAAAGCAGACTAAACATATCAAAATTCCTTGTTTAGATAAACTTGACAATGGCAAGCACGAAAATCTAACTCATATAAAGAATATACATATAAGTATATACTCGCATACATATATATGTACTCGTACTTCACTTTTTAAATATTCCTGAAAATAAACATGAGAGTACAATAAACTTTTCATAGACAGAAAGAGAAGCAAAGACTTGTCGTTGCTATTGGATATTTTTATAAAACCCCCATACCAGGCCAACACCGTGCACCACGCTTCCTCTTCACGAGGCAAGAATTTAATGTGTTCTAATAAAATTCGAAATAAATACAAAATATTAGAGTAACATTAGTTTACGTACCACACCCGACAGCTGACATTAAAAAATAGAGTGTATTTTTTTTAATATTTTGGTTAACGGTCTCTGGTTTAGAGACAATAAAATGTAAACAAAAATATAACAATGAAATTTCGTGACTGACGCAATAATAAAAAAAGAAAAACAACATATAAATACTTATGCAAAATAAACGAAAGTTATGTAACAGTAATGTGTATCGTAAGGGTAACTGGGTACATATTTGGAAAGATATGAGCAATATTACATTACTTATACATCTCAATAGACTTTCTATCTACTAAATGATTATAGAAAAATTTTATTAGTGTAAGCGATGTAAAGAAAAGAACGCTTAATTGATTTATATGAAATAAAAAAAATTTAAATTTGAGATTTTTCTATAAAAAATTGACTTACTGCAACAAAGGCTTGTTCTGGATTAAAAAAAAGAAATTAAAAAGAAATATTTAACTACCCACTCAACTATGTGGTGGCTTTCTTCACAACGCAAATGAAACCTTTTGTGAAATTTGGTTAATTATGGGAAGATCGCTGTTGAAATTGAATAAAATAGGTTCATATTCAGACCTCAAATTTGTCACCTATGTCCAGTTTTATCTCCTGTGAGCGTCAAAAGAAAGTAAACACCTTAGTTACTCATATTAAAAGTTTTATTAACGTGAAGTAATTAACCCAAAAACAAAAATAAATATATGGAATTCAAGAATTATTTAATAATAGCTGAACTAAACAAAAGTAATACAAAACAGAAATTAATGCACTTTACTTAGAAAATGCAAAAAGGCAACAGGACTTCAATACAAAAAGTAAACTTTTTAAATTTCTAAATCTTTGGTTTAATTTAATTTTATTTTATGTTCAATTCTTCCTTTACACGGTAAAAAGTTTTGGTTTAATTGTGAAACTCAACGGTTTTCATTATAGACTATTTTGGAATTAATTTTAAAATTAATGTCGAAATAGTTTATATGTAACACCAAAAAAAAATTTTTTTATTTTTTTAATGATTACACTAAAATTTTAATTTCATTTTTCCATTTAAAAAAAACAAATCCTGGTCGTTTACATGTAATAACGAAATTGGCATTGGAAGTTAGTCTCTCTTTCTTTTATTACTTTAAGTTTTATTGTAATGCCTAAAAAGCATTAAAATTCTCTCTTATAATAATTTTATTCCTTCAAGTTTATAAACAACACTTAAGAAGGTTTTGAAAACATCTGTTTGTAAAAGAAACGCAAAAAACAACATGAGCGTTCTTCTTTTGGATTAGAAACAACACCTGTAAATAATTAAAACTCCTTCTTTTTCTTACAATTAATACCGATAACGGTATTAAAGTAATACATTTTAAAATCATGTGGTTTAATGGTATTAAAATAGCTTATTGAAACAAAGAAAGAGCACAGGAAAGGTATGAAAATGTATATGAAATTGAAATTTGGTGGACAATTTTTTATTGTAAAAATTTGTGAACCAGAAAGTGAGGAGTTCACTCCAAGGGCAATAATAAATTCAATTAAGTGCAAGCTAAGGGCAACAAAAATCTATCTTGTGTCTGTCAATATATTAGGGTTATTTTTTATGGTAACGCTATGAACCGAATTGCCAATATGAGTCTTTTTGAATCCATTTAAGCCTAAATGAAATATTTTTCTTTGTTAGATTTATAGTCATTTTTCAGACATATTGCAATTACTACCGTAATTAATATGCAAATTTTAATTTTGTTTAAATGGTGCGTGGTAAAGAAGAAGAAAGCATATATTTTAAAAATTCATAACTGCACTGTATTCTTAATCGGACCTGTTTCTGTTAACCGGACCGGTTTTTCTATTAAGCTTTAGTTATAAACAAGGTTAATATCAATATAGAACGAAAAGAGCGAAAAATATTGCACTCCAGAAGTAAACTTATTACAGGCCTTCTCCATATTCGTGTTTGGCTCTTCATTGGTAATAAATTCTTAAAAAAGCTTTGTAAGCTCGTATTTAATTCACTGTCTTTATCCCTATATATTTTGTTCGATTTTAAGCTTCGCTATGATAAAATAAAACCAAATGAATTATTCAATAATTGTAAGAAATTAAAAAATTTTGCACGGGAAGTAGCAAATTAGGCAAGTGGACAAAACTTGGAAGCTTTAGCTGACTGGGCTGCTGACGTTTTACCATTTTTATTCATGTATTCGGTCTGTATTTTCAGCCTTTTTATGTCTTCAATATTGAATTTGACATAACATTGGTCAATTTTTTGTATTGTGTGACTAACTCAAGAGAATACTTATTAGCACTCGATATTTAATTTAAAAATAAATGAAAAATTACAAAATGCAATGAAATATGTTTTATTTATTTTCAGAACTGAAATTTTACCAAAAGGGTGTTCATTTTTGCCCTGAATAGGTTAAAAGTAACACCCGTATATCATACGATTAATTTTTGTGGGGTATTGAAAATTACACTTATTCAAGAAAACAATCCATTCCGGATGGTATTAATTCAATTCTTCTTTATATTTAAAATAACTAGCAGATTCCAGCCCTCGAAATACGAGTGCAAAATCTAGGAAATTTTATTTTTTCATTAAACAAAGACCCTAAAAGTATGCTAATCAATTAGAGCCAATTCACAAATCAACACAAAAAACAAACTCATTTTTATTACAAACACATTAACAAATTTAATAAACACACACATAGGATTGCATAATTTTATGTATGTATTAGTAGCAATTTTAAATGCAATTTACTCAATATAAAGGAAAAAATTTCAAAATCTGTAAATCTACAAAACGGCTAAAAAGAAATACCTTTCAAATAATATACGTTTGGTCAAAAGCGGGACAAAACGGTAGAACAAAACATCGGTCACAAGGAATCGCCTAGCCTATTAATATTATAGATACCATTTTTGGTGTAGATATAATTCAATAGGGTATTACATTAATGCTTCTTACGTATTATTTATATAATATTGTAGTTTAATTCTAACTAGCAAATTCTAGCCCTCAAAATTCGAGCGCATGTTCTAGGAAATTTAATTTTTTCATTAAATAAAGATCCTAAAATTGATTATAACCAATATAACCAATTATAACCAATACACAAACCAACACAAAAAACAAACTCATTTTAATTACAATCACATTAAGAAATTTAATAAACACACACACAACATTGTTTAATTTTATGTATGTGTTAGTATCAACTTTATGCAATTTACTCAAAATAGAGGAAAAAATTTAAAAATCAGTAAATCTGCAAAACGGCTCAAAAGAAATATCTTTCAATTAATATACGTTTGGTCAAAATTGTGATAAAACGGTAGAACAAAACATCAGTCACAAGCAATCGCCTAGCCTATTAATATTATAGATACCAACCAAGAATACAACGTAATAAATATTAGTATTATTTTACTGCCCCACAAAATAGAGTAAAAATCAAATCTCTCTCACTGTCTCTCTTTATAATAATACTATACTGGAGTAAATTTCATTCCTTTTTGGATTTGTTATATACGCACCGGCTAGTTATTAAAATTAATCTAAAACTTTTTATTGTGTAGAGCCTTCTTTAAGTTTACCTTGCTTAATTTTCCCACAGCGGATGATCAAGTGCCGGTACCGTAGCCATTCTTTAACAATTTTAGATGTATGCCTTAGATCGTTGTCCTGTCGGAATATCCAGTTTCCTGCCATTCCCAATTTCTCAACGCTAGGGCCAACACTATCCTTCAAAATGGCTAAGTAATCCATTTTGTTCATAGTGGAGTAAGTAAAAATACCTGTTGCCGCCATATTGCCCCGAACCATAACTGAACCTCGATGTTTGACTTTTCTTTGTAGGTTTCATTCTTAGCACGCCATATTTTTCGGGGTCTTTTCGGATTTGCTCTTTTTTATTTTATTTATTTTTAGCTCTACATTAAACACCCTTATAGACTTTAATACGTAAAAAAACTTCCCGATTTTCAAACCGAAGTTGCGGCTACTGAAAAACGGCAGGTTGCACGACCTACTCAAAATCATTTTCCAGCAAAAAGCAAATGAACTTATATTCGACCGAATGGAGTTAGATATGATTAAGTATGGTGCCAGTAACGAGATAGTTCCAGAAAAAGAAATTGTAAAATAAATAATTTTACATCAAAAACACAAGCGCATTGTACATAATGCAACTTAGGGCCATTATTAGAACTACCTCACAGAGCAATAAAGTGATATTTAACTGTTTTTCGTTATTACAACTTTCCAGTAAAATAAAATTAATATTTTTGATGATATGACAACACCAAAGGAAACCCCGATTACTTTTGACCAAATGAAAATTCGTGGTGGCAACGTACTTTTATTTATTTGTTTATTGTGAAATTTGCTTTTTATGTGTAGAAACGTCTACACGCTCAGCAAAATGAAAAACGAAAAATAAAAAAGTGAAAAATAAAAAATAAAAAATTAAAAATGAAAAAAAAAAATAACTGAAAAGTTAAAATTTAAAAATGAAAAATTAGAAATAAAAAAAAAGAAAAATAGAAAATAAAAAATAATTGAGACATTAAAATATAAACATGAAAAATTAAAAATAAAAAATGAAAAACGAAAAATAAAAAATAACAACTGAAAAATTAAAATTTCAAAATGAAAAATAAAAAATGAAAAATAAAAAAATGAAAAATAAAAAATGAAAAATGAAAAATCAAAGATAAAAAACTAAAAACGATATTTTTAATATATGGGGGGTTTCATGTCAAGTGCACCAACTTTTGAAACCGATGTCTTCCGATCGGGATGAAATTTGCACCAAGGTTAGTCCTATTGAATAGTAGTTTAGACACAATTTTTCAACAAGATCGGTCAAAATCTCTCTGAGTTAGACGGGATCAAAATTTGACATTTTGGCCAAACAGGTGTTTTTCTTATCCATGCAACTTATTACCTATTGTTCTTAGAAAATTTCCTCCCAAATAGTTTAGATAGCTATTTCTTGAATATTTCGGAAAAAATTCTTAAAAAAAAAAATTTTTTTTTTACTTTTTTTTTGCTAAATTAGAGCATTTTTTGCCTTTTTTCAAAAAGGGCATTTTTTTTTTTTCATAAGAAAGCTTAGGATTTTTCCTTTAAGAGCTTTTTGGTCGCTTAGTGGGATGGGAGTGGGATATCTATCAAAATTAATGTTTTGTAACTCAAGAAAACGGTTTTTCAATTTTTCACAAATGCACTATTTCGAATTTTTTCCTATTTGTGTGAAAAACCTTACAAATAAAACTTATACTGAGAAACTACACAAATTAACCTTTCCGAAGGTATGTAACATGCCTAACTAAAATATCATACCCTCAATACTGTAATACCCACAATATGTTAACCTCAGGAAAAAAAATCACTTTTTTTCTATAGAAATGTTGAACAATTATTTTTTTATTTATTTGTAATAATAATTAAATTAATATATAATAATTATAATAAAAATAAATAGATAAATTATTTAATAAAATTTAATCTTAAAACATTAGATCCATTCATATCATAACTATTTTATAGTTAATTTATTGTAGCTGATGAAGTATTTAAGTTTTGTCACTTTTTAAAAATCCAATCTTTCATCCAGCTTATTTGTCGAATTTATTTTCTGCTTTTTTAGCCAATCCTTTCTTGGCGTTACTAGGTTCAGCTGTTGATTTCGCTGGTGTTTTTTTTTTTTTTTGACTTTTGAAAGAAATCGCATTGAGTAGAGGCAGAAAACTTTTTCATCTCGAGTCTTCCATCGACAAGCGGTATAAAAGCATGGTATTGAGCGGTGCCATCGATTGTTATCGTAGCATCGAATCTGCTCTTCAGTGTTTTCAATGTTTCCTCATAATCCTCTTTGCTACTAAAAACTATTTTAGTTTCTTTACAATAATTCTTTGTCCAATGGAATAAAGCAGTCGCATCTAAGATGCGATCTTGATGAGAGCACTGGAGGCTATACTTCGCTGCATTTCTTTTAAGGTTTGCCCCAATACCATCACATGCTCCTTTACCAAGAGCAGTAGGATGAAAATGCCACTCAGATGGCATTCTAAAATCTTTTTCATGGGCCATAAGATTTGCCAAGCTACTTTTGTTTTTAAAATGTTGACCAGCTCCGTCCGAAACGTAGTATACCTTCTTTACTGTAAATTTAGATTTTAGATATTTTAGTATTATCTTCTGGTACTCATAAACTGCAACGGTATCATCTTTTAAATCGTCGGATATGATTGCCATACTTTTGTGTTCCAGTTTTACATCTTTCATGTAGTAAATAACTACTGTGAGTATAGTTGCTTGGTCGTTATTGAAGTGGAATGCTTGTATGGCATCCTGAAGAACATATTTATAGTTTTCACCAGACTTCAAATGTGTCTTCAAATCCTTGAAGAATGACCATTGCTCTTTGACGAAAAAGTCATGGGTTCTCATGTTTAGCAATCCTGTACACATTTCTTCCACAAAATCATCCACATTTAAACTGATTGTTTTCAATGTGCATATGTCAGTCTGAATCTAAGAATCAAATTTGACCTCCTCTATATATTCTCGATCTAAAGAGTTGATTAAATTTTCTTTGATGAATGTGGTTTTCGGGCAATTGGTACATTCACCTAAGTGGCAAGAAGTTGTTGCATTAGGACACATAGTCAATTTAAGGCAATCGCAGTAATAGTGTATACCTTCTGCCGAATCATCTGTTAAATACTTTAAGTTGATTTCCTTCAACGTCAGTTTAACATTTTCATGGTAAATGCAAACGCATACTGTGTGAGTTCCGCTGCTTTCTGCCAAAACGCAATGTTTTGGCCTCATTTGGGTTAATTTCGAGAAGCCAATTTTAACAGCCTCGTGTTCGGTTGAAATGTTGCAAATAACTCTTTCAGGTTACAGAGAACCGTTCTCTTCTGTTATGTTATGAAGGTATGTTAAAGGTTAATTTGTATAGTTTCTCAGTATAAGTTTTATTTGTAAGGTTTTTCACACAAATAGGAAAAAATTCAAAATAGTGCATTTGTGAAAAATTGTAAAACCGTTGTCTTGAGTTACAAAACATTTATTTTGATAGATACCCCCCTCCCATCCCACTAAGCGACCAAAAAGCTCTTAAAGGAAAAATCCTAAGCTTTCTTATGAAAAAAAAAAAAAAAATGCCCGTTTTGAAAAAAAGGCAAAAAATGCTTTTATTTAGCAAAAAAAAAGTCAACAAAAAAAAATTTTTTTTGTTAGGTATTTTTTTCTGAAATATTGAAGAAATAGCTATCTAACCTATTTGGGAGAAAATTTTCTAAGAACAATAGGTAATAAGTTACATTGTTGAGAAAAAACACCTGTTTGGCCAAAATGTCAAATTTTGATCCCCTCTAACTCAGAGAGATCTTGACTATGCAATAGGACTAACCTTGGTGCAAATTTCATCCCGATCGGAAGACAGCGGTTTCACTTGACATGAAATCCCCCATATATAATATATATATAATATATATAAAACTTAAAAACTAACCAATAATAATAATAAATATTAATATATTAATATTGTGGGGTTTGAGACTCTTTATAGGTAATAAATAAATAGGGACAAAGCCAGACGAATCCGTCCAAGCTGTCCACTAATTATTATTATTATAATAAATTATATTATCGAGGCTAGAACAGACAGTCAAAGCGTCCAATTCGCCAACGATTAATTTTTATTTTATTTATTTTTTATTATTTAATCTTTTATAAAAAAGGCTTTTTTTATATTTTTGAGTTGCTTGTTATTCAACTAATTAGAAAAGAATGAATAAAATTGTATTTTGTTTGCACTTTAAACAGACACAAATAAATGACAGAAAACACTAAGGTATTAAGTGAGAAAAAATAAATATACATATGCATTAAATTCAAATTAATAAGTAAAACAAAAAATGACATTTAAAACTAAGAATTGAGTAAGAAAAAAATAAATATACGTTGAATTTAAGCTATTAAGTAATAATAATGTTTCTTTTAAATAATACTAGAGGACCTCTGCTGCTCCGCAGCATTATATTATATTATATTAATTTTTATAATATAACACCAAAATTTGGCAAGAGAAGTTAACGTACAGTAATGCCAAAATATGCCAAGATAAGTTAACGTACAGTAAAAGCAAAGTTGATTCTCCACGCATAACTTTCCTCAAACCCAACCCAGCAGTTAATAGCTCAAAAGAAGGAGCTTGATCCACTGAGTGTTCTTAGACCTATGTCAACAGCCTACGTTAATTAGAACTCTAGTTATAGAGGTTTGAGAGAAGAAAAATATTGAAAAAAATCTTGAATGCAAAGTTTATTCATAAATTCTTTTAATATATAAGATATATAATTACGCCTGCTACAATATTAATGTTCTACCGTTTTATCCCGATTTTGACCAAACGTATATTATTTGAAAGGTATTTCTTTTTAGCCGTTTTGCAAATTCACAGGCTTTGAAATTTTTTCCTTTATTTTGAGTAAATTGCATTTAAAGTTGCTTCTAACACATACATAAAATTATACAGTGCTATGTGTGTGTTTACTAAATTTGTTAATGTGTTTGTAATAAAAATGAGTTTGTTTTTGTGTTGATTTGTGAATTGGCTATAATTGATTAGCATACTTTTAGGGTCTTTATTTAATGAAAAAGTAAAATTTCCTAGAATTTGTGCTCGAATTTCTAGTGTTTTTCGACCTTTTTGTTGTTATTAAATTATAAATTATTTAAGCTTGAGGCCAGTTTTTTGCATTTTTTGTTCTCTTTTTTATTCATTATTTCGCTATCCTTTGGACAGCATCTTCAGGAATATTATTTAATGAGTAACAATAATTCAAACTAACAAAAATGTGTCCTTACACTTTTATATTTTTTATTGTACAATATTGTACAATATGAAATATGAAATATTGTGAAATATTGAATCAAAAACAACAGCAAAAAATTCAAAAAACTGGCCTCAAGCTTAAATAATTTATAATTTAATAATAAATATTTTTATATTTGCAGAGCCTCTACAGTTGTTTGCTATAAGGGATACATAGATGACGCTTTCTGTTTGATTCTAAAAAAAGTGCCATAAAAAATTTTTAATTTCTATATGTTTACACATCACCCCTATGGTCGGACTCACATGATTTCTTATTTGTGTCGTGTAGTAAATACACCAAAATATATTAAAAAAAATTTTAAATGATGACGCCATACAAGGAAATTTTACAACAAACAGCAAATAATATTGTTTTTTTTTATTCTTTATAGAACAGAAAATGTGGCAACACTAAATACATAAACCTTACGTTAAAAGTTAAAGGCAACACCATCTTCCCTTTAGCTTATTGGTCACTTTAAGCTTAAAGTACGAGTATACTTATAGTAACGAAAAACTAATAATCTGTCCGATAACATCCCAACTTTAGCTATTGGCAAAATGTAATAATGGCCCTTAAAGTATTTAATTCATCAAAAACGACAGATTTTTCTAAATTTCGCAACAATGAATATCTTTTAATTTTTCTTAATTATCCATTAATATGAAGTTTTTGTTTTAGCTTTGAATAATGCTGTGTTCAGACGGACTGCAAAATTCGAGGTTCGCTCTTTTATTCATGGTTTGCGAACCAATCATGATTGAATCAACATGTTTCACCATACAAAATTTTAAGAGCGAACCATCTTAGTTCATTGTGAATCTAGTTGCGAAGAATTTACTATCGTCTCCAATTTTCATCAGAAATTAGCGCTAGCTTATCTGAACTAACTGTCAAAAAAAAAATATAAACAAAGAAAAAACAAAAAATTAATGTGTGCAATAAAATATATAAAATCATTAAACAAGTAAAAAGTTTATATTTACATCTATAAGTGCATATATTTAGTAAAAACAAACAGCAAAAAGCCGAGTCCAATTACTTGCAAAAAAAAATTAAACGTCAAAATGAAACGAGAAAAATCGTCTGAATACCAAGGTTCGCAATCGTGATTCAGAGAACGAACCAAGTTGTTTATTTTGCCGTCTTAACATGGTAAAATGAGTTAAAATAAAATTTTTTTAATATGTTAAACTTTTCAAATCTAATTTAACGTGTCCTGCATTATTTTTTTTTTTTTGTTAAAAGACTTATTGGTTTATTATTAATTTTATAGCTCAGGGCCGCTTTTCGGCGATCTTTATGTTTTGGTCCATAAAATCTAAAAAACTCAGTCATATTAAATTATAATATTTTTGTATAGTTTTTAATCGAAAACCTTTCTTAGAAACAATTATTGTGAAAAACAAGCGTAAGAGCATTAGAAGTTTAATGTGCGTGTCAGAGACGAAAAACATATTTTTTTTGCAACGAAACGCCAAATTTATAATTCATACAAAGCAAACGAATTCTACATTTCTCGTTAATACTTACAAATAAAAAATAGCGTATTACAACCACCATTTAGTTTTTATGAATGTAATATGACCTTAATTAATGACTTGTAATAAAAATGAAACCATTAAATGCTACGAGTTCACTAGTTGCGATCAACTTTGGTACTAAACAAACAAGTGCCATATGTTTCTGTTTGTGAAGGATATTGGTTGGACAGTTGTATTTTCCATTGGGCTAGGCGTGAAATATGTTCTATACAGTAATTAATTAATTGTTCTAACACTGAAATATCTATGTTGAGCATATTTTTATGTTAAATATTATCCCTTGTATTGCGTGTCTTCTTACCCTTATAGAGTGTCGTCGTTTTGGAAACAATTTTTATTTTAATATGACCCATTAAAAATATTATCATACAAAAGGGTTTCAGGTTGTTATTTGCATAATTTAGTTAGTAGAAAAGTTATAATTAAGTTTAATTGTTGTCTTTAAAACTAGCCCGTAAAAAATTTATACGAAACAATATTCTATATAAAAAAAAAAATAAAAATTTGGTCGATTAAATTTTTTATACTTTATTCTATATAATGGTTCTATATAATAGTTCACAGAATGTTTCTCAGTCTATGAAAATAATAGTTTTAAATAAAAGTTATTTACAGTTGCTTTAAACGTGAATTAATCAAGATTATAAAGTTAACATTTTATAATGATTGGATTCCTAAACCATTTTAGTTACCAGGATTTGGAAATTTATAATTTGTATATGCAAAGGGGTGTTTTTTAAGCCCGGTAGAACTTGAAATTGTAGAAAATAACACAAAAAATTTAATTTTAATCAAAAAATTTTCTTATCTGAAAAATCAATATATGGCATTAATATTTGAAAATGATAATTTACAAATCCATTTCTCTTAATGGAGTTCTCACCACATTTTGATTGCAATAAGTCTATGGTTGCGGTCGCCGTATGGCACGTAATGCCATCGTGTTGAAACCACATCTCTCCCGGATCAATGTCAGCCATATTTGCAAACAAAAAATCATTGATCGTGCTGCGATAACAATGTCCAATGACCGATGATGCCACCAGCGCACAGTGGCGCCATTTGAGTTTTTTCGCTGCAAAAATTATATCTTTTGAACCGAATAACATAATTGAACAGTTTAAACAGCATGTGATAGATAACCTATGAAATGAGCGTTTGGAAAGGGTGCTACGCTTTGTAGGGGCCTACTTATGGGTTATCAAAGTTAAAATTTGTAGAAAAATCAATTTTATGGTAACTAAAAAAAATTATTTTTACATTTTTAGATTGTTTTTATTTTTTTTTTTTTCTTTAGGGTTTTATGTTTTAAATTATTACCCAACAAATTAAAAAAAAAAAATACTTTTTTTTTAAATTAATTTTTTCAATTTTCTGTAAAATATTCATCACAATTCGTAAGAGAAGGTATATCTAAAAGACTACTCATTTCTAAACTATAATTATTTTCTAACTCTATTCGTGACTTCACATACCGCAGGGAAGAAATAAGTGGATCGGAGGATGCTGCCAACATGTTGAAGAGGTCCTCATTTTGCCTTACCCTGATGCTTTGAATGTGTTCTGCAATCTATAGTATTTATAAAATTTGTTAAGAGACTCCTGCGCTTCTTCAGAAAGCTCTCCAATTGGCAAAGACTGGTACTCAATTATATCTTTGCCATGCGCCAATATTTTATGGACGGTCGGGGTCAACTTCTTCTGTGGATACATTTCTGCTAAAAGAAATTCAGTTTTCGATGCATATTCTCCATATTTTGTAGAATTGACATTTTCTTTGCAGTTTAAAACATTCAAGATCGTTCCCAATCTTTTCACGATTTGATTGTCAATTCCAGTGATTCTAGTTACTGCCTCATCATTTTCAAAAAATCTCCTAGAAGTGTTTCCATCGTTTGAGTTACCGTATCCGTGCTTGGGACAGTCTACTTTTAGTCCAACTTGTTTAAAAAAAGCATCCTGTATTTGCTTCTTTCTGATCTTTTCCTTATCCTTTATTGATGTATTTTCACCGAAATTTTCCTCCTCTTGTGGTAGGGTATACGCCAGTTTTATGAACTTCATACACCTTATCCTTGTGTGCAATGGTGACATTCCATATTCTTAATTCTCCTCGTTTGTAGAATCGTTTAAATTACCAAAGTTCTTCTGACTCTTTTTGCAAATCGGGCATGACAATGTTGAGGTTGTTCCTGTCAGTTCGTTTACGACTTTTCCGTCAACCATGGTCAGGTGGAACTCGTAATTGCATTCAATATATTTTCCTTCTCCAAGTTGCAGCTTTGTAGGCTTAATCTTGCTTATTTGTTCTTCAATGTCCTTCATCGTGGTCCTTATGAGTTCTGCCGATTCCCTTGCGAACTGAAACATTATTGGTCGGCAATAATGCACTTATGACGGACGTGGATTTTTCTAGTGTAGGGAAACATCAGATTTTAGCCGCAAAGGAACAACAGATGCCATAAACATATTTCCGTCCGATATTGTAGCGTCATCGGAAGATATCCTTTGCTTATAAACGCTGTGTCCGGATGATCCATCGCAGCCCCATTTGCTGATCAATGTCAGTTGCTCAGGAAGAATTTTCACCTCATTTTCAGGAAGACTCTCCAACAACCGTTTTGCTGTATGGCCCATGAGATACTGCAGATTGGCTTTCACAGAGACTTCCGTAAACTCCGTATGCAGTGGTCGTGAATTTATATTGGCTTGCGTAATATGCTTGTATCCTGGTGAAACGTCAGCCCCGTGTCGCATCAAGGATGCCCATAGTATCTCATATTTTTCTTTGGAAAGTTGTAAGTCCATAAACAAGGCCAATGCTTTTTAATGTGTGCGTTTGTGGGCGTGGAAATGCTTTCCTTAATCCTTTTTAGTCGCAGTGGGCTTGCATCAGCAACAGATTTTGTAATCTGCGACCTAACTCTTTCACTATCCTTTGTATATTTAATAGACAGCGCGTCCGATAAATGCTTCGTGGTCAAGTCATTGGTGGCATCAGCAAGTTTCCTCTTTCTTGTGAAAATTGAACACTCCTCAATACTTTTTTTTGGCCTTCCTTTTGCTCCTCTGGTTGATGTGGTGGGTTTATCTACTGCCAATATATTCAGGATGGTGTCTTCATTAAGCCAGTCCTTGTATTTGGAGTTGAAGTTCTGAATGGCTCGATTAGATTTCACCTATTTTGCATTAATATTTGCATATATCAGATATAAATAATTTTTTATAATTTCGCTTCTCTCAATATTTCCGTATAAGCTATCAAGTTCTTCTAAAGCAGCTTCCGTGAAAAACTTTGGTGTGGTTGACCTTCTAAACAGTTCAAATAATTTTAAATTGTTTAACGCCATGGTTTCAGTACTTGTTGCGCCACCTTTCAGTCGTAGACTAATCCAGGCATTATGCTTATTTTGCAACATATAGGCATATGCTACCATGCCTAAAAATTTACCTGTTCCCTAAATGCAATTTTCAAACTATTAGATCAAACTACTGTCAGTCAAAACATGTAAGGGATGCACGCCATACAATTTCTGCAACCATGTCTTTTTAACCTTTTTTACCTCTAGAAGCCAAACGGGCACGTACGGGCAGATAAAACCTTTTGAATTATGTAAAGAAATAATCAATGTTTTGCAAATATGGCAAATATACAAAAATATAGATTTTTTTTATTTTCCGTCAAAGTTGAAAAATAGTGAAAAAACCGATAGTTTTTAAATAGTGATTTACCAGGAGAAACACAAAGTAAACAGTTAATTATACCCTATACCACTATGTGGTTTGGGTATAATGACTTTGTGCTGCTGTTTGTAACAACCAAAAATGACCTACACCCATCTTTAATTATACCGATCGAATCAGAATCACTATCAGAATCACTATCTGATTCGATATAACGATGTCCGTCCGTCCGTCCGTCTGTGTGTCCATGTAAAGCTTGTAATCAAACTGCAGGTCGCAAATATGAATATATTTTGACAAAATTTGGTATTTGATCTTTTATCGGCCATGGGATGAACGCTATTGAAATTGGTGAGAATCGGTCCATGTTCAGACCTAGCCCCCATACAAATGACCCCTATGAAATCAACATAAATTGCCATAAGATCCAAATTATCGTACAAATCTTAGTTAAATTGGGTTTGTATGTATATATTACATCCATTAATCAGTAGTCCAAAAATGATCCCTATTGGACAACTCTTAGTCATAGGCCCCATATAGAGCTGCTTCCCGATCTTCACTTAAATCTATCAAAAAACAAAAATATTGCACTGATTCTTCTCAAATTTTGTTTGTATATATTTTTGCAATATGCCAGATACTTTACCAAACATGGTCAGGATCGGTCCATTTTTGGGCCTAGTCCCCATATAGATATAGCATCCGATATAAACTTTTTCATATCTGCAGCCGAAAAAATTAATAAAAATCCCACTCAAATTTGGTTTATGCTTATTTTCTATATCCAGTTAGTTGGGCCTGAGAGAAAGGGTCTCTAAACGCATGGTATAGGGTATCGTATAGTCGGTCTAGACCGACTATTATTTTCTTACTTGTTTTTTTTTTATCATTATACATTTACTAAATACATCAATCAATACAAATAAAAAATAAGGCGATTCGTTACCTATTTTTCATGATATTACACCTGAAATCGCTACAAATTGACTAAAAATTGTGTGTTTTTTCGAAAACCGAAAGTCGGTCAACTTTGAACGGTTATATCTTCTAAACTAAAAATGTGATATTATTAAGAGTAGCATATTTGAAATCGTTGAAAAGTTTCCTATAACATGGACGCACATGAAAATTTTGATTTTGCAACCTCGTTTGCTCTACGGACGCCACTCTGCAGCGTGTAAACCACACCAAACTATGTGGTATAGAGTATAATGACTTTGTGCTGCTGTTTGCAACTGCCAAAAATATTTGACCTAGACCCATCTTTTATTATACCTATCGGCTCAGAATCACTTTCTGAGTCGACCTAGCGATGTCCGTCCATCCGTCTGTGTGTCCATGTAAACCTTGGACCTACAGGTCGCAAATTTGAATATATTTCGATGAAATTTAGTATACAAACTTTTATATAGGAAATTAGTGAAATACGGTCCATGTTCAGACCTAGCCCCCATACAAATGACCCCTATGAAATCAACATATATTGCCATAAGATCCAAATTATCGTACAAATCTTAGTTAAATTGGGTTTGTATGTTATTATTAAATCCATTATTCAGTAGTCTAAAAATAATCCATATAGGACAATTCTTAGTCATAGGCCCCATATAGAGCTGCTTCCTGATCTTCACTTATATCTATCAAAAAACAAAAATATTGTTTTTCTCAAATTTGGTTTGTATATATTTTTAAAAATTTAAGTGACTCTACCGAATATGGCCAGGATCTGTCCATTTTTCAACCTAGGCCCCATATAAATATAGGACCCGATATGAACTTTTTCATATCTGCAGCCAAAAAAATTAATAACAATGCCACTCAAATTTGGTTTATGCTTATTTTCTATATCCAATTAGTTGGACCGACGTGATAGGGCCACCGATAGGGTATCCGATAGTCGGTCTAGACCGACTATAATTTTCTTACTTGTTTTGGATGTAAAGTAGTCTATAGGATCTATTGTGAATTGGTCTAACTTCATATTCAGAAATTTTGCTTATCAACAAAACCGTTAAGCCAAAAATGAGCCTCATCACTGAACATAATTTTGCGATAAAACATTGGGTCAGTTACCAACTGCTCAAGAGCCCAATCGGCGAAAGATCGACGCGTATGATGGTCTTGAGGCTTTAATTCCCGCATCAGCTGGATCTTATACGGATGTAGGCCAAGGTGGACAGAGCCCCATTTCCTGCAACCGACGACGAATCTATAAATTAAAATATTCTTCCACACTTTTGTTCACAGTAACGATATTTCCTTCATTACGCACATTACTTCGACGTTTAGTGTTATTGTATCGTTTATGTAGTATGTGGTATGAATCTATCCACAGTTCGATAGATGACTTGCTTAGGTGGACGATAATATATATCATAAAAACTATGAAGTCGTCTAGAGGGTGTGCGAATCATTGACTTATTTTTAAAGTAAAAATTGGACAATTTGGTAGCGTTATTAAAGCGTGAATATTTTTCGTGATGATTTTCCAGAGTATACTGATCATAAGCGTCAAAAAGTGAGCGCAATATGACAGTTCTTTTCACCGTTAACCCTTTCGTAAGTTCGAACTAAGCAAACAAAACACCCTTTATTATTATTATTCCTACAATGTCTAAGGCAAACAAGTAAGAATATTATATTTGTTCTATACGATACCCTATACCACGCGTTTAGAGACCTTATATCTTAGGTCCAACTAATTAGATATGAAAATAAACATAAACCAAATTTGAGTGGCATTGTTATTGTTATTTCTGCCTTCAAATATGAAAAAGTTTATTCGAATGCTATATTTATGCGGGGACTAGGTCGAAAAATGTACTGATCCTGTCCATATTTGATAAAGTCATTTATTTTTGACAAAAACAAACCAAATTTGAGAAAATTCTGTGCAATATTTTTGATTTTGATAGATTTAAGTGAAGATCGGGTGTCAATTTCATATGGGGGCTATGACTAAGAATTGTCCTAAAGAAAGGTTCCCTGCATAAATTTTTCATTGATTTTTGGTGTTGCGTAATTTCGTCCAGTTATATATCGGTAAAAACTCCATTGGATTGCGACTTAACATTACCACGCAAATCTTTGATATTGTACTTTTCGCCATTTGTATCCAACCACGAGACGTTTCTTGTCGAAATATTTTTGCAAAATGTGAACTGAGATACCCATAACCTCACCTGTATGCATAACCATATCATGGATTACTGCGATCACTTGTGAGAAAGTGATCTCACATGGGCTACCGTAACGGTATTTCTTAAAAACTTTGAATATAACTGACTTATATTTCCTTTTTGAAAGGAGGGCGATCCCAGAACAACTCGACCTGGCAAATATAACAAAACAAATTTGGGAAACTTTTCTTTATATCTCAAAATAATCTCTTTTAGCGCTATATGCTTTTCCCAGCGATATTCAATAGCTTTCATACCCTGTTAATAGTAAGAAAAGTTTAACTCCTTGAAATAGCCATCAACCGCAGACTCCACTTCTTCATTGTTGGCAAATAGTTTACCACCGTGCAAAGTTTGTAAGTTTGGAAATAGAAAATAATCCGAGAGAGCTTATTCTGGAGAATAAGGTGCGTGAGAAGCAATTTGAACTTTAATTCATAACTTTTGTTTGGATGAAACAACACTTTACTTTTCGCCAAACGTGGCCTTTTTTCCTTAATTTCATGACTTAGACGCTGCAATGAGTTCACGTAATAATCGCAATTGATCGCTTTTCCTTTCTGAACATAATCAATAACAATTTTCTCAAAAAAAGACGCCAAAACCTTGCCTGCGATTGAGTTGTTTTCGCCTTCTTTGGACACATTTCTCCAAATTCAGTTCACTGTTTTGTATATTGCTTTGTCTCAAGTGTGAAGTTGTGAACGTGTGTCTCATTCATTGTTGCGAGTCGACGCAAAAACTCGGCTTCATTGCGGTGAAACATCGCCAAACACTCTATTAAAACATATTCACGATTGCTCATATTGCTCTGTTGTGAACAAACGCGGACAGATTCCTCATTTCTAATTTTTTGGCCAACATACGATGTACACATACCAATCTCTGAAATGCCTGTCATTTCAGCTACCACATGTACCTTCTGCCGGTGATCATCCAACACCATTTTGTGAATTTTTTTAACCATTTCTCGGGCGGTCACCTCACTACTGTGTTCGTCTTGGCAGCTCGTACGGTCTCATTCAAACTCTATCGGCTTTTATGTTGGTTGGACTGAAACCTTTGAAATGAATGTAGTGGATTAGATAGTGGTGACCAATTTTTTGTCATGTTTACAAATTCACTCTTCACGAGCTTGTGAGTACCATCGAGAAACCGCTCTCGGTAGGAGAATACGCCATGACAGCCTTTTTGGATATAGAAGGGGCTTTTAACAATGTCACGCCGGACTCGTTATTAGCGGCACTATCTAGTCTAGGAGTGAATTCCGTGATCATCTCACTGATTGGAAATCTGCTTGCCAATAGGCGGATAACATCTAAATTGGGAACGACTCTAATATCCCGATTCGTGAACAGGGGAATGACACAAGGAGGCGTTCTGTCACCACTTCTATGGAACTTAGCCCTGAACTCAATGCTACTTTCGTTGGAGAGACAAGGCTGCAACGTGGTCGCCTATGCTGTTGATGTGGCCATAGCCGTAAATGGGAAGTTTCTATCCACACTTAGAGACATTCTGCAGAGGGCTCTCACTATGCTATCTAGCTCAGCAAGTAGTTGCGGTCTGGGGGTAAATCCGACCAAAACGGAACTTGTTCTTTTCACGAGGAAGTATAAGATATCTACCTTCGACCCTATTTCTCTCTACGGTGCTGATATCGCCTTCTCTGATGGAGCCATGTTCTTGGAATATTCCTGGACAGGAAGCTGAACTTCAGACGGAACTTGGAGGAAAGGGCGAAGAAGGCGACTATAGCTTTATACTCCTGCAAAAGGGCCATTGGTAAGCGGTGGGGCTTCAGTCCGAAAATTGCTTACTGGATCTACACAGCGGTGGTTTGCCCAATACTGCTTTACGGGGTCATCGTCTGGTGGCCTGCTCTAGAGAAGGCCTCTAATACCAACCTTCTTGCAAGGGTACAGAGAATGGCTTCCATGTGTATCACTAGTACCTTTCGTACCACACCTACGGATGCCTTGAACATCCTCTTACACCTAATACCGTTGGACATATTAGGAAAGCAGTCAGCGGCCTCATCGGCCATTCGACTAAGAAGCACAATACAATGGCGTAGTCATAATTGTGGCCATGGAGTGATCCTGAATAACAGGAACTTACCACTGAAAGTGGATTACACCACTCCGAGGAGTGTATTCGAACGACACTACCAAACTCTGATACCGACCAGGGAATCCTGGTCAGGGGGGGTTCCAGGTAGCAGGCGTGGTCAAGTTGGTGTGTGGTCAAGTTGGTTTCGGAGTCTATTCAAAGGAGCTTGGACTAAATCTGGCTCGCAGGTTGCCAGACCACTGCAGTGTTTATCAGGCAGAGGTACTGGCAATAAAGGAATTTGCTGACTGGTTGTGTCGGATTATTCTGTCTACAACCGCAGTCAATATCTACTCTGATAGTCAGGCCGCGGTAAAATCCTTGGAATCAATGTTCCTGAAAACAAGAACCACCCTTAACTGCCGCACGTCTTTAAATGAGATGGCCAAGCAGTTCGACATCAGACTCATTTGGGTCCCAAGGCACAGGAATATACCGGGAAACTGTAAAGCTGACGAGTTGGCAAGACAGGGCACTACCTTAAGGGTTCCAGCGGACTTGGAATGTGTTGGTATACCCCTGGAATCTTGCAAGCTGGAACTTCGACTTCACACCGCCGGCATAACCGACAACAGATGGGCTAATGGAGCAACGTGCAGGATCACGAGACAGATCTGGCCGGCTCTAAATCATAAGCGCACTAGCGCGGTACTATCACTCCCCCGTGGGGAGATTTCAACAGTAGTTGCTGTTATCACTGGGCACTGCCTCATAGGGAGACACGCTGAACGCCTCAGGGTCTCGTCAAATGACTTCTGTCGTAGCTGCATGGATGTGGAGGAGGTAGAGAGCATAGAGCACTTCCTTTGCTATTGCACGGCGCTCTCCAGAACGAGACTTCGAACATTGGGATCGCCGTTTCTTCACGATCTCTCTGATCTCTCAAATGTGGACATTTCACATATCAGGGGCTTCATCAGGAGCTCAAACTGGTTCTACGGTGGGGACTGAGGGGAACACCTATTCGTCCCGTGGTATCACAATGGACCCCATAGTCTAAGTGTGCTTTTCCTTTGGTTTAGCACCCACTTTCAACCTAACCTAACCTAACCTACAAATTCACTGAGATCGTTTCCTTTTTATGACTCAATATAAAAAAATAAAAAATACTAAATAGCGTGTCGCCTTTAAACTTAAAAAATGTGCTGTATGAGGTTGCCACTATTCACCAAGGTAATTCTGCTCAAACTAATGCCGCCATCTATGCGTCAGATCGGTTTTTTTTAGACCTCCATCGTAATCTTTTTAGTTTCTAAAAACATATCTAATCTAGGCTCGATATACAATTCTATCCATTTATGAAAAACTACAATAGTTGTTCGCCTTAAACAGCTGGGGATCACGAAATGCTTATCAAAATTACTAGAATTTCAATTCTAGTAACGCCATCTCAAACTAAGATCCCTGGTAGTTTCATGTTGGTATTAAGCTGAAGTCTGTTAAATTTGTATCCGTATAGAATTTGTGCAAAGGGTGGCCATGATATTTGAATCTGCGTATGTCTCACACACAAACAAACTTCCTCTTTTTGGTTTGGTCCTTCAAGTCAGATCTTTGAGCAGAGTGTTTTAAAATAGCCCTAACAAACATAATATTTGCTATATTTGGTTTTTAGATTACTTATGCAGTTAGAGTTCTAATTTACACCATTGTTATTTTTTTTTTATATTGGAGTTGTGGACGATAGCACCCGTATACTGATAGGTATGTATATCAATATACGGGTGCTATCAGATCTATGATCCATCTTACTGATCTACTCTAATGTTAAGCAGTCACTGTTTAGGTGCCAGAGTTCATAAAGAAAGTCAATAAAGTCGTAATTGAAGTTAAAATAGCACCACAAAGAAAAACACAAAATTTTGAAAATCTCTCATTCGATGACTGTGCTGGAACATCGTTAATTTTAATACAATTTCTATGCCATTTTCAACTTTAATACATCCTTCTTAAAATACCAAATACTTCCTGGTTTCATAGATTTTCTTTCATATAAAATTATAGAATAATAACTATCATAAATTTATGACAACCATAATCATGTCTAAAAATATTTGGTTATTTAATACTCATGGCTTTTTTTATGGAAGAACTTAGATCGACCTCTAAAGTATGTAATGCAAATGATCAATTCAATTTATACTGATTTTAATCTAAATGCTCTAAACGCACCATAGAACACCATAACAACAGTGAACATTGACATAATGTGCTATGAGCAAGTCTAACTTTAAACTTCACGAACCCGCGCGCCAAATGACCACCAACTATGCAAATGAAGCTGCCAGAATACAAAACACCAACAACAACAACAACAGTAAAAAAAAATGACAACAACGACATTTTATCCATGGTTGGAAAAAGAAAAGGAACTCATTTTTTTCTGTTGTTGTATTTCTTACCAATTGAACGGATGGACGGACAGACGGACGGACGGACGGAAAGACAGACAAATTATCGTATTGACCAAAAGGTGCGAACGATCACAACGTGTGTGGCATGGAGCCAAACGTACATATGATAATATTATTGTTGTATACAAGTTGTTTAAATAACATATAACAGCCACAACAACAACATACTAAAATGGGGAACAATACAATCAAATCTAAAGCTACAAGTTGAAAACAAAAATTTAATCAATATTCCACAGATAGCGTTCAACGCTAGACACAGGCATAAGTGTCATTTATATAAAAATCGTGCTTTCTTAATTTAATAATGAAAACTCATAAAACAAATATTATGGTAATTGGATATTGATGCCACAACAACAGCAACATCAACAACACAAAACTAACATCTAAGACTTTAACAAAAAAAAAATACAATCATTGTTATCTTTTTTTCTAATTTTTTTTTTGTATTTTAAATTTAACATGACACTCTCAATACATATTAATTGCAGAGAAAAGGGTTCATCTTTGAACGAAGACCTACTGCAATATTTATGCCCTACATTAATAAAGGGAAGCGATAGGTTGAAGCTGTTGTTTGTTTCAATTATCAACAATTTCCGATTCTGAAGGAAGTTGAAATTCAACAACATTTAAGGATATTATTTTTTATTTGTAAACAGTTCGGGAGTCACGGAAGGAAGTATTGGTTACATGGTATTTAGATATAGAAACCCAAGCAAAAATGTTCAGCCCGATTACTTTTTTTTTGAAAAATTACTTCAATCTGTAAACAGAGAAAAAAGATTCATTGCGGCTACTGAATTTGTTGCCAATCGAATTGCGATTAAGTTGGTAAGCGAACTTCCGGTTGGTTACGATTACAATTCTCTTGTAAATATTTTTCACAATAGAGAATTATCAAGTGCTATTAAAGTTTTTCAGGTACCATTGAATTTTCATATTTTCATGGAAATCTGTTAACTTAACTTTCGAAACTAGCTGTGAAATAATTAAAGGATTTCAGTAAAGTTTTCCAAATTTAGAACAATTCGGATGGGGATTTTTATCTGTATGTTGTGTAATTCTCTTATGGACTTTGTGAAGACAAAACGCGAGTAAAGTTCACAAATGAGAACTAAATAATTTAGTTATCGAATTCTGTTGTTAAAAAGTACGCGCCTCCGTCTCTAAGAAATTTTTTTAATAGGGAATAAATTATGAAGAAATCTGCTACATGGAGTGATAAGTACGTGGCCTCAAGTAAAGATGGCGTGACAAGTGCTAATTTTGTCTGTTTATTCAATAAGGTCAACTGTTTTGTAAAAGTTTCCTGACATTTCATTAATTAGAAAAAAAGTTAGCATTATAAAAATTATGCTGCTTTTAAAGTTTGAGAAAAAATGGATTGCAAAGATTTTTCGTGTTCTGATTGGACGTGGAGGTTGCAGTCGGCGGCCTCATCGACCATTCGATTAAGAAGCACACTACAATGGCGGGGCTACAATTGTGGCCACGGGGTGATCTTGAATGACAGGAACTTGCCATTGAACGTGGATTACACTACTCCAAGGAGCGTATTTGAACGTGTCTACTGTACACTAACACCGACCAGGGAATCTTGGTCTGGGAGGACACCAGGCAGTAGGCGTTCCGTAAATTTCTATACTGACGGGTCGAAATTGCGCGGTCAGGTTGGTTTTGGAGTCCATTCAGGGGAGCTTGGACTAAATCTGGCTCGCAGGTTGCCAGACCACTGCAGTGTATATCAGGCAGAGGTACTGGCAATAAAGGAGGTTGCTGACTGGTTGGGTCGGAATATTCTGTCTACGACCGCGGTCAACATCTATTCTAATAGTCAAGCCGCGGTAAAATCCATGCGATCAATGTTCCTGAAAACGAGAACCGTCCTTAGCTGCCGCACGTCCTTAAATGAGACGGCCAAGCAGTTCGACATCAGGCTCATATGGGTCCCAGGGCGCAGGAACATACCGGGAAATTGCAAAGCGGATGAGCTGGCAAGACAGGGCACTACCTTACAGGTTCCAGCGGATTTGGAATGTGTTGGTACACCCCTGGAATCGTGCAAGCTTGAACTTCGGCTTCGCACCGCTGGCATAACGAATAACAGATGGGCTAATGGATTAACGTGTAGGATCACAAGACAAATCTGGCCTGCTCTGAATCGAAAGCGTACAAATGCGCTATTATCACTCCCCCGTGGGGAGATCTCAACGGCAGTTGCTGTTGTTACTGGGCACTGCCTTATAGGGAGACACGATGAGCGCCTTAAGGTCTCGTTAAATGATTTCTGTCGTAGCTGCTTGGATGTGGAGGATGTAGAGAGCGTAGAACACTTCCTCTGCCACTGCCCGGCGCTATCCAGAATAAGACTACGGACATTGGGATCGCCGTTTCTTCACGATCTCTCTGACCTCTCAAACGTGGAAATTTCACATCTTAGGGGCTTCATTAGAAGCTCGAACTGCTTCTTCGGTGGGGACTGAGGGAACACCCATTCGTCCCGTGGTATCACAACGGACCCCAGAGTCTAAGTGTGCTGGTCCTTGGATTAGCAGCCACTTCCAACCTAACCTAACCTATGGATTGTTTTCTGGTGGGAAAAATACTGTCCAAGCCAAAGAATAGATCGGTGAACATTACGGTGAATCTTAGCGGACATATTCAATTGTTATAAGGTGGTATTCCAAAGTTAACCGTGGTGGTTCGAGCTCAAATGATGCACATCATCATTCAAATGAGGCACTTATCGAAGAAAATATAGGAAAAGTGCATCAGGTTGTTATGGATGATCGAAAGAATAAAAAGAGTAAGATTGCAGGCGTCATAAAGATATCAACAGAGCGATCATTTAAATATGAAAAAACTATCTGCTCGATGGGTGCCTCGATTTTTAACAGCCTGAACAAAAACTGAAACGTGTATATGATTGAAATTAAGCTTTGGAGATGTTTAAAGTAAATTTAGCTGAATTTTTACATCGATTTATAACAATGGATGAGAGAGTGGAGTCATTAGTATACACCGGAATCCAATAGACAGTCTATGGAGTGGTTACAAGAGTGCGAAAACAGACCAAAGCGCCCAAAGACACAACAATCAACTGGAAAGGAGAAAGGAAAAACAATAACTGCCAACTACTATTTTGAGTTTTTGGACATATTGGATAAAGAAATTAAGAAAAAACCACGCCACATAAATAAGAAAAAAAACTTGTACCTTTATGACAATGCACCGTTGCATTCATATGCTTTGGTTTCAGAAAAATTGAAGTCTTTACATTACGAAGTACTTCTCCCCGCATTCTCTAAATCTGCCCCCCCCCCTCCCCCTGTGATTATTATATGTTCCCATCCTTGAAAAGATGGCTCAAGCGAAAGAGATTTTTCACAAATGAAGAAGTCATATCAGAGACGGAAGCCTATTTTGAAGGGTTCTCAAATTGTATTTTTTTTAAGGGTATCCAGATGTGAGAGGAATGTTGAAAGAAGTGCGTTTCACTTAACGGATTTTACGTTGAAGAATAAAATCCAAAAAGCTGGTTTTTCATTGTTGGGACACGGAGTTTTCACTCCACGCAGTACTAAAATTGATTCGGAACAATAAATGGAATTACTGTGAATTATGTAAGGCATTTATGAAAAATTTGGAGCCCTTGAAAATGTTTTAGAACACAAGGGCTATTTTTTTTTCTGGCCATGATTTTATCATATGATCATTATATGTGAAAAGGAGGCTTACGTTGTTATCGCGTCGGCCCTATCATTCGTTAAGTTGATGTAATCGTTTCTGCTTGTCTTTTGCAGAAAAATTAGTGTTGATGAGGAGTTTACTGCCATAGGTGAGTAGGTAGCGTGCTCGCCTATCATGCGAGGGGTAGTGGGTTCGATACAAACCAGAGGCTTTGGTCTATCGCTGCAAAAAAAAAAAATGAACACACTACTCTCCCCTCTTTCCTCCTTAACCTATTTTCCTGAGATCAACACAATGCACTGCATCTATAGGGGGCATCCCCTGAGTGTTGATTAATTAAAAAAAAAAATATTCAGTTAATATTTCTCTGAAAACTATGAAGGCAATGACGGGTCTGATGATCATGTTAGTTCGAATAGCGATGAACTAACATCATCATTTTCTAAAGCAGAAGATGAAATGGAAAAAAGTTACGTTAGGGTGGATTTATCTGCTGCAAATAAAGAGGAAGAGCAGCTGGTTATCAAATTTATTTCAAGAGGTTTTCGTGATAACAAACGCCAAACAATTATATCACGAAAAAGGATCGAGAAAACGAGAATCAGTTGTTTAGAGTTCGCAAAGAATGAACTCGATTTAGTGTTAGTAAGACATATCGAAGCTGGAATGATGTGCAATAAAGAATTATAAACTGTGTATTCGAACCTTGCTAACCAGAAGAAATATAGACAGAATAGAATATAGAAGATACGAGGCATAAGATTGGTTTTACGAGGGCGGTCCCAAAACAACCCGAACTGGGGTATAGATGTTTGAAAAAAATACTTTGATGAAACGTGGCAACCTTATGAAAAATATGCTTTAAGTTTCAAGGCGTCACGTTGCTTATTACTCTTTTTTTTTTGGAGCCATCAAAAGAAAACGATCTCAGTGAATCTTTAAACACGTAAAAATTTAGTCACCGTTCAACAATATTAAAGCCGAGCTAGATTCAATTCTGGGGGAGTTTGCTCCTTCGTTCACCACTATAAAATATTGGGTGTCAGCATTTAAACGAGCTGTCAAGACGAACGCCGTAGTTGTCAGCCAATTCAGTGGCCAAGCCAGAAACGGTTACGAAATTCCACTAAATGGTATTGGATGATCATCGGCTGATGGTGGGTGAACTGAAATGATAGGAATTACAAAAAGTACTATACATCGCGTATTGACAGAAACTTTGGAGATGAGAAAGCTGTCCGCAAGATGTGTGCCGCGTTTGTTCCCACAAGAACTAAACAGCGTCATGAAAATGTTTCTATAGTGTTTGGCGATGTGTTTCACCGCAATAAAGCCCATTTCTATATACCGTGTCACATCTGAAACAAAATAACAGTCAAAACAGTGAACTGAAATGGGTTAATCGAAAGCGAAGCCAGTCCCATCTTCAGGCAAGGCTAGGGCATTTGTTCGTTGGGATGCGAACGGGATAATTTTTCTTGATTCTCCTCCGAAAAAAATAAAATAAAAAACAATCAACGACGAGTATTATGCTAACATCAGCTTTACATCACCAAAAATTACCCTAAAGGGTTTATATTTCGACTATTGATTAGTCAGTATAATAGACAAACATTTACCAAATCTTATCCATATATGTAGACTAGGGTGACAGCCATTTTTTTTCGGAGTTTGAAGACGTGCGGGTCGGATTATTGTGACAATGGATCGAAAACTTTAGAGCGCAAAATTTGATCCAAATCGGACAATGCTTTCTGGACGCGCATTGAGTTCAAAGTTCAAATATGCATTTATATGTAAAAATTATCAAAAAAATCATTTTTCAGAAAAATTTTGATATTACTAATTGCGTTTCAACTAAACTAATTAATACACCACAATCTACAGTAAATTATCTTTCTAATAAGACAACAAAATCTATTATCGGTGGAAAAACAGCCAAGTTATATCAAATTCCCCAGGCAATAAATGCGCCGCAGACCACTTGATTAAGGTAATCGAGCTCACATTATTAAAGACATTGAAATAATTTACAACAACAATATTTTTGCACTCTCCAGATACCAAAATGATCTTATAAAAAGTATTTTGCATCTCGTCTATTGTTATGCCGTTCTAAATTAATGTCGAAACGGTACGTATTTTTTTAGCACTATTTCAAAATCTCCAATTTTACTTTTTCAAAAATTTTGTTCAAGGAATTTACCGAAATCAACGATTGGACTTCAAGGTCTTAATAACAAAATATATGTGATTAAAAATGCCAAACACCGTATGTATGTTGTTCTTAATTTGGCGAGGGCAGCGTTTTTATTTTAGCGGATTTGACGAAAAATGTGATTTTTCATACTTTTTCAACTGTTCGGCTACATGTTTTTCGTGTTTTCATATTTCAAATATCTTTTGTCAAAATATTATACCACTTAATATAAATTTCCAATCCTGGAGATAAAAGTTAAATTTAAAGACTATAAATTGTCCCCCTTTAAGGTCAAAGGTCAAATTTAATGATATTTACATTTTTTAAAAACAAAATATCGATGTAATATATATTTGCGGAAGGATTTCGATAAAACTGGTTGATAATATTTCAGTAATTCGAAAAAATAATATTCTGTACATATTTTCTGAAATTAACCCGTGGCGTACTCTTGATGTCAAATTGACTCTATATGAAAATCTGTAAATATTTTTTTCATTAGGATTTAAAAAAAAAAAAAACAAATTTAATGTATTCATAAAATTCCTCAAATTTATTCGTTATTTTATGAAAATATTTAGATTAATTAGTTTTTTTATTTAATACAGTACAAACAAATTTGTATATCGAGGGCTTATATTCAAAAAGTGCTATCTGCATTAATAATTATTTTAAAGAGAGCTATAAAACCAATTTATTAATAAGATCTGAAAGTATTTGTCGATTGGTTTGCTAAGAAATAGTCGTACTAATCATGTATGATATCAAAATTAATATTATATTTGTCAGTTATATCAGAGAAGAGTTTGAAATCAAAAATTAATATTGCTGTCAAATGTAGATAGCACTTTTTGAATATAAGCGTTCGATATGCACTTATAATAATATAACTATTCTGAGAAAAAAAATTAAAACTAGGACACATTTCAGGACACGCGAGATGTGTATGAAAAATTTTAAACTTTTTTATTTCAGAAATAAATTAATTAACCCTTTCACTCGGCGCGTACACAATTGTGTACATAATGTGTACATAAGAGCTATCAATATATTTTGAGTGACGTTCTCTTGTATAAATAATTCTGTTCATACAAATAAATAGTTTTTGAGTAAATTTTATTTGTAAATATCATATTTCTCTTAATCTTTGATGTAAGTTAGAACTGTCGGGACCACATGGAAGTAAGTGAATTTTAGATTTTGATTTAAACATTAAATAAAAAGTGATAATAATATGAAAGTTGTTATTTGTGTAATCTTAAGTTTAAATTTCAATATTTTTTATTCAAAATTGATCAGCATATAATATTTATTAGTAAAAACTACACTAAAATTGCATGTACGCATCTGTCAAGCAAATGTACACATATGTGTACATGTACACAATTGTGGTCTAACAGACTCCAGGTAACTAAATTCCACTATATAATTTCCAGAAAATGTATTCAAAATATTCAAAAAAAATCACTACGAAGAATATTGAAGATATTATCAATGCAAATGAAGAGTTTTCTGATAACGATTCTGAAAACGAAGAAATGAAAAATACTGAACCGGAACCTACAAATGATGTTATTAACATCAATACTCATCGGCAATCAAATTATTAGATATTGTGATGAGTAATTCCGACGATTTTATTGTAAATGATGAAATGGAAATAGAAAATGAAAATTTCAATAGTACAAGTTCACGCGTGATGCAAGTTCCTCAATTAAATGAAATCGCTGAAATTGATTTCGTAGACGAATTTGAACAGTATATAGTTACTGAAAAGAAAAATATTGAGTTCAGGCGTAGAGAATTCGATGGAAAAAAATTGTAATTCAAATTAGATTTTTATACCGATACTGAGCAAAATTCATCGTGTACAAAAACGCATTTATCGTATTTCGAAAAATATATTTCATTAGAAATGTATGAGCGAATGGCAATTTAGACCAACATTTAAGCTGAACAAAACGCTGTCAGCGCTAAATCTTTCAAACACATGAACCCTACAGGAATGATGCAATTTATTGGAATACATATGTTAATGGGTGTTATGAAGGTACCCCAAATTAAAATGTGCTGGAGTAAAAATTTAGAAAATAGAATCCGTAGCATCAGTTATGTCTCGCGAACGCTTTTACCAGTTGAGAACAAATTTCCACTTAGTGAACAACTTAAAAATTATTTCGGATTGTAAATTTGTTAAATGTCGCCCACTTATTGAAAGCATTCGAAAGCGCTATAAAGAAGTTTCTGTTGAAGAGAATATTTCTATCGATGAGCAGATAATTCCATTTACCAGACATTCGAACGTTAAGCACTATATTAGAGGTAAACCGTGTCCATGCGGAATTAAAGTTTATATGTTATGTGGTAAGAGTGGCTATGCATGTGACTTCGTTTTATATCAAGGAAGCAATACAGAAATATCAAGTTTTGACAGTTCTAGATTTGAACATGGTGCTGCTACAGTACTTCATCTTATAAAGAAAATTTCTCGTGTAAGTCACAACCTATATATGGATTACTATTTTACAATATATCAGTTATTGGAAATTCTACAACAACGAACAATAAATGCCATTGGAATAATACAGATAAACCGCTTCAATAAACTAAGTTTTATATCTGATACAGAACTAGAAATAGGACGTGGATCTTCGGATCAGATGACAAGCAGAGATGGAAACATAATCCTTGTGAAATGGGAGGATAAAAAAGCTGTATATTTAGCTAGTAATTGTGTTGGAAAAAGTGAGAAGTTCGCTGATTTGATAAAAAATAAGACTTATAAAATCAAATTACAGCCTTATATTGTACATTTATATAATTTTGGAATGGAATTTAGAATTTTCATTAAATCTAATAACGAATGTACCGATAAATAAAATTACGCCTCTGATTGACTTTATGCAATTATTAGGAAGAAGCCTTACTGTAGTTAATACCATTGAACGTCATAAAAGAGGAAGACCTTATGAATACGAAAATTCTGTAAATTGTCCGGGTACTTCAAAATTTGTCAGAGGAGAAGGGCGCCCATTAAAAGAATCATCTACCTCAACATGATGATGCGAAAGAAACTACGCGCTGCAAAAATTCCAATTGCTGCGGCAGCACGCGCAAATGTGCCAAAAATGTAAAATACATCTGTGTTTAACTAAATATCGTAATTGCTTTTCGGCATTTCATGCCAAATAATAAGATCAAAGAATTTATATTTAAATTATTCCTTTTAAACTAATGTGAATTTATGTAAATTTAATTGAATTTATTACTAGTTTTTATAAATATTACTTTTATAATCTTTTCTATTGATCTCAAATTTTATGAATTCTTTATTTTTATGCTTTTTATTTTTTTTTGTTATATAATTAATAAGAATATAGTTAAATGAATTTGAAAGAAACAAGACTTTATTTTGATGTATGTAAATATTAGCAAATGCATTGTTTTTTTAAGAAATCTATCATCCGGATACTATATCCCTAATGAAATATTCTACAATGCTCTACACGTTATGTACACAAATGAGTACATTCTTAAAAAGCTACTTCTAAAAAGAAAATGTAATTTTTTAATTTTATATATGTTTGCTGTTGTTGTATACTATAATAAAAAGCAGCAACATATTTTTTTCTTATTAGAAATAAATCCCGAGTGAAAGGGTTAATTAAAAAAAAAAATAAATAATCTTATAATTTTGTACCACCTGTTAAATGAAAAAAAAATTTTTTTTTAACAAAAAAAAATTTTGTTTATACTGTATTAAATATAAAAACTAATTAAACTACATATTTTCATAAAATAGCGAATAACTTTTAGGAATTTTATGAATACATTAAATTTGTTTTATTAAAAAAATCCTGATGAAGAAAATATTTATAGATTTTCATAAAGAGTCAGTTTGACATCAAGAGTACCCCACGGGTTAATTTCAGAAAATAAGACCAGAATATTATTTTTTAGAATTTTTAAAATATTATCAGCAAGTTTTAACGAAATCCTTCCACAAATATATATTATTTCGATATTTTGTTTTTAAAAAATTTAAATATCCTTAAATATGACCTATGACCTTAAGGGGGGACAATTTATAGTATTCAAATTCAACCTTAATTTACAGGATTAAGAACTTATATCAAGTAGTATGATATGTTGAGAAAAGATATTTGAAACATGAAAACAACAAAAAGAAGTAGCCTTAAAAGTTGAAAAAGTATGAATAGTCAAATTTTTCTTCAAATCCGCTGAAATAAAAACGCTGCCCTCGCCAAATTAAGAACAGGATACATGCAATATTTGGCACTTTTAATCACATATATTTTCTTAATAAGACCTTAAGGTCCAATCGTTGATTTCTGTAAATTTCTCGAACAAAATTTTTGAAAAAGTAAAATTGGAGATTTTGAAATATTGCTAAAAATAATACGTACCGTTTTGACATTAATTTAGAACGGCATAACAATAGACGAGATGCAAAATACCTTACATAAGATTATTTTGGGATCAGTATAATGCAGAAATGTTGTTGTTGTAAATTATTTCAATGTCTTTAATAATGTGAGTCCATTTTCTTAATCAAGTGGTCTGCGGCGCATTCATTGCCTGGGGAACTGATATAACTTGGCTGCTTTTCAACCGATAATAGATTTGCTTTATATTATTAGAAAGAAAATCTACTCTAGATTATGATTTATTAATTAATTTAATTCAATCGTAATTATTAATATCAAAATTTTTGTGAAAAATTATTTTTTTTAAATAATTTATTATTTTATTATTATTTTATTATTATTATTATTATTATTATTATTATTATTATTATTATTATTATTATTATTATTATTATTATTATTATTATTATTATTATTATTATTATTATTATTATTATTATTATTATTATTATTATTATTATTATTATTATTATTATTATTATTATTATTATTATTATTATTATTATTATTATTATTATTATTATTATTATTATTATTATTATTATTATTATTATTATTATTATTATTATTATTATTATTATTATTATTATTATTATTATTATTATTATTATTATTATTATTATTATTATTATTATTATTATTATTATTATTATTATTATTATTATTATTATTATTATTATTATTATTATTATTATTATTATTATTATTATTATTATTATTATTATTATTATTATTATTATTATTATTATTATTATTATTATTATTATTATTATTATTATTATTATTATTATTATTATTATTATTATTATTATTATTATTATTATTATTATTATTATTATTATTATTATTATTATTATTATTATTATTATTATTATTATTATTATTATTATTATTATTATTATTATTATTATTATTATTATTATTATTATTATTATTATTATTATTATTATTATTATTATTATTATTATTATTATTATTATTATTATTATTATTATTATTATTATTATTATTATTATTATTATTATTATTATTATTATTATTATTATTATTATTATTATTATTATTATTATTATTATTATTATTATTATTATTATTATTATTATTATTATTATTATTATTATTATTATTATTATTATTATTATTATTATTATTATTATTATTATTATTATTATTATTATTATTATTATTATTATTATTATTATTATTATTATTATTATTATTATTATTATTATTATAATTATTATTATTATTATTATTTATTATTTTATTATTTTTTTATTTGTTTTTTAAAATAATTTTTACATATAAATGCATATTTGATTTTTTAACTCAATGTGGGCACTAAAGTTTTCGATCCAGTGTCACAATTATCCGACCCGCACATCTCAAAATTCGACCAATATTTTTTTTTTATAGAAACCGCTGTCACCCTAATGTATATTTACGATTATCTAGATTTTTCAACATATCGGTCTGATAGTGGCTGTTTGTATGGGGTCTAGTTCTGAACGTTCACCAATTTTAACTAATTTCGATAGCGTTCGTCCTATGGTCAACTTTGATAACATTGGTAACGCTCTTTCGAAATAATTGTTTACAAGTTTACCTGTTTTCCTACACTGATGTCATTGAATTGAAGCATTAAATGGCTTGTTTCTAAATTTATTTCCCCTAGGCCGATATGAGCGATGTAGGATATCTTCTGGTCGACCTTACTATCTGTAACTAAATTTGTTTGTCTAAAATTAAAAAAAAAAAAACGATAAAACATGCATTTATTTATCACAACAATTTATAATGATATTGTTGTCTGTTTTGATGTTTTTTTTTTTGTTTTGAATTGGTAACAAATTAATTTTCATATCTCTAAAGCTTTGTTGTTTTTTATTATTTTTTTTTTATATTTTTCTTTTTTTATTATTTATTTATTTTTTTTTTTTTTTTGGTACAAACTCATCCTATTTTTCTCGTTTTTGTGGGGACTATTCCAAGTATTTTCTCAGATGTGTTTTTCTTATTTCTATGTTAATGAATTGTTTGAATTATTTTTGAATATATTGTTGCGTTATTATGTTTGACAGCTTCATTGGGTGTCAATGAGGTCAAGACCAGTGTGGGTTTGTTTCTTTTTTCTGTTTTTTTTATATATTTTATTGTAATAAATTTGTTATCAAAGCGGTTGATACAAAAAGAACATTTATTTATTTGATTTTTTTCCAATACATGAAGATTTAAAATCTTAATAATTCATTAAGAATTTCAAAACACAACAAAATAATAGCAAGAAAATTGGTTAAATTCGGCCGCAACGAATCACAAATAAAATCAAATTTATGCGAGACAGAATTTTGGCTTGAAAACTATTTTACTTAAAAAATATTTTAAAAATATAAGGTTGACTATTTTTGGTCGGGGGATAAGAAAACTTTTTAAGCGACCAAAAAAATTTTTTAATGTAAAAATACTTTTTTTTAGATAAAAAAAAAACTTTCGTATCAAAAATTAATTTTTCTAATATAAAAATGTTGGCGTCCGAAAAATAAGATATTAGAAAACGAATTATAACGGCATGGAGGTTATATGCAGTACAACAGTTGTTAGAGAAAGATATTTTTTAGGAAAATAAAAAATATATTTTTTTTTAAAAAATAAGAAGTTTTGTAGTTCAATAAATTTTTCACTTGTATGATGTCTTCACCTCAAGCTACAACATACGAAATCGCAATAAATCATATTCAAGTTTCTTTACAGTTTGCCTTGTAACTTTTAAAACAAACCCAAAAAAAAATATTTAAGCCGAAGACCTTCTCACGGTGATTACAACAGCTAGAAAAACGTTCCGCAATGCATTATTTCATAGAAAACAAAAAGTTGTGTCTCCAAACTTAATAAAAATGTCACCGTGAGATTAGTACTTAAATACCTTAATTTTAATAACAAATGTCATTTTATTTGTACGACAAAATTTATGAACATTTTAAGGAATTATTTTTTAAAAAGACTAAAATCACCGTTTATGAAATTGCTTAATGCTTCATGGAAATACCTATAAAATTTATGTTTTTCAAGTTTTACCAATGTATTATTTTAAAATATATGTTTTTAATATAAAATATAAAAATATTTGTTGTTTTTTTAATTTAGAGTTTATCTATATACTACTACTTGAAGGTAAGTTTTTAGTTCCCTTTTTAAGCAATATGCGGGCACGGAGGAGTGTGAAAATTGGTTTAGTTATAGTTCATATGGAGGAGAAGCTTATCTGTTTAATCTGTCTTAAAAATATATTAAATTAAAAAAAAATAAAATATTTATAATAATTCGTTACACCGTGTTAATGCGAATGATTTAAACTTGATATCACACGCCTTCCCAGTTGGCAAAATCGTCGTAGACGACATTGTCTTTAACGATTCCTTTAAGACACTTTATAATTTGTCACTCACGACATTTGTCGATGAAGTTTTCTGTAACGCCCATATAATGGATATTGTCGTTAACGTCAAGCTGGGAGACAAATTACTCAGATGGTCGTGTAACACATCCCGTTAACGACAAATTCACTGACAAATATCTATATTGTCGTGTATCAAGGTCCGTTGACGACAATATGAGCGACAACGTCTTGTGTATGTCGTCCGTCGAACTTTGTTAAGGACAAGTTAAGCGACAATGTCTATGAGTTGTTCGTGCAGATATTTAATAAAAAATTTAGTTAACGACCGGCCGGATGATAAATAACCTATACGGTCATGTATCGAATTCTATTGACGACAAATTACGGGACAAAATTAAGTCTTGTCGTCTATGAGTCTGTTGACGTCAAGATGAGCGACATTGTGAGGAAATTGTCGTCAGTCATACTCCGTTAGCGACATGATGAGCGACGTTGTCTTGAAATTGGTCGTATATAAGCTTTGTGTGTAAAAAAAAAAATAAAATAACGGGACTTAATAACGGCTGCAAGACAAAACAAAAAAATTAGAAAAATCATTATGATGTGTAAAAAATCTTCGTTAACGACAGGATAAGCGACAAAGACCTGAAAGTTGTCATATAGTTTAATAGTGAATAGTTTTATATAACTGTGATGGCAGCAAGGATAAAAGGTCATTTAATACGGAAATTTACTCAAGGTAAATATTTTCCAAGATGTGAACAAATTACAGCGTTTTTTTAATGACATTATACTTAACAATAAAAAAAATCTCTTTAAAATACATATATTTTATATAGTTAGAATCTACAAAGAAGGAGGGACATACACATGAAGACTTCATAAGAGAACTACGGGTTATCTTTCGTCGAATCAAAAATACCTACAACAAAGAGAAGTCAAGAAAACATGACAAGGAAAACCGTTAAATAATAAAAAATACTATCTACTTATACTTTGACAGTACTGATATAATTTATTTTTGAAAATTTAATTAATAAAAATGTTTAAGTCTATGTTTTCTGTATACATTTTTTATTAATATTACCAATACAATCATTGACGACAAAGTAGAAGACGATAGATGAGGACAGAACGTTAACCATATTCGTTAATGATATTGATGACAATATCTACAAAATTTTCATTCATATAAGCGTTGACGACAAAGTGAACGATGTTGTCATCCATACAATCATTACCGACAAAGTTGTGGACATTGTCGCCTATGTAATCGTTAATGACAAAGTGAACGATATTGACGCCTAAATAGTCGTTGAGGTTAATATGCTGGAATTAATCTTCTATAAAGTCGTCAGTGAATATATAGCTGAACTTTTCATTTTTTTTTTTTGCGTGAGCGAAAAACTGAGCGACATGGTCTCTCTTTTAGTCGTCCACGATTTTCGCGACATTTGTTCGAGTTTCGAGTGCTGGGCTATAATAGTAGTCTTTATTACTAGTAGCATCAAAACCACAAGTTTTTTTTCTTTTTAAACTCTTTCTTTTAACTCATACTCTCTGTCTGTCTGTCTGCCATGGGGCAACCCCATTCCCCCTCATCCAATTGATCTGAAACTTGGCCCGTGGTCTTGTTGTGACTACAGATTTACTTTGGGGTAGTCCCGCATAGTCACACACAGTCACGGAGAGATAAAAACCTTACTTCCCCTCATCCGATCGATCTGAAAGTTTGTCCATAGACTTGTTGTGGCCAAAGATTAATTTTAGGATAGTCACACAGAGTCACGTATAGTCACACACAGTCACGGAGTGAACTAAACCAAATTTCGCCTCATCCAATCATTCTGAAACTTGATCCACAGACTTGTTGTCACCAAATATTAACTTAAAGATAGTCATGTTTAGTCACGCCCAGTCACGGAGTGATTTAAACCAAATCTCCCCTCATCCAATCAATCTGAAACTTGGTCCATAGACTTGTTGTGACCAAAGATTAATTTTAAAATAGTCACCCAAAGTCACGCAAAGTCACGGAGAGATTCAAAACTCGTTAAGTATTTTTTCTTCCTATTATTTAAAATCACAAAACAAAACCCCCATATTTTGACTTGAACGTTATTTAAAATATTATACACTAAGGGCCGTATGCAAAAAAAATTAAAGTGTACTTCAAGTAGACTTTATCAACAAATTTTGTATGAAAAACATACAATAAAGTCTACTTGAAGTACACTTTAATTTTTTGCATAGTTTTTTTAAACATCCATGAACGAATCCACATACATGAGAATTTTAAGATTTTTCGGATATGAAAAACTTCATATCGAATGCTATATTTATTAAAGCAGGTCGAAAAATGGACCGATCCTGACCATATTTGATAAGGACAATTATTTTTTTTCTTTTTTATTTATTTACATATTATACTTATAACTAAATTAGTAGTACAATAAAGCGAGGAAAGAGCTACGACAACGTTGGTCTTAAGCTCAATGTATTATGAAAAATTTTAAATGGAATTGTAAAGGTTGCATTGTTTTAGGTAATTGGAATATCGATTAATTGGAAAAAGTCTATATTCCTTAGTATCGGGTTTTTGAATTTGTTCATATGTGGACGAGTAAAAAATTGGTGATATATGTTAATTGGGTTGAATCCACAAAAGGGACATAATTTTGTTAAGTTTTTATTCTTAATTTGTGAGTGCGAGATTTGGGTGTGACCGGGTCTCAAACGTTTTATTTTAATTTGATCTTTTCTTCGAATGATATTATTATCGATTTTTTTTTTTATTAATTTTCTTGTACAAATCAGTGGTTTATGTCTTTTCTAAATTTGGAAATCAAGAAATTTTTTATGTCATCTGAAGAAAGATTTGGTGAAGGTTAATTGAGATGCGAAACGTGCATTCTTAGCGCAGTTATCCGCAGTCTCATTGCCTTATATTCCTGAGTGGCCAGGTGCCCAAATAAATTTAATATCAGGCTGTTTCTCAATAAGAATTTGTCGAATCATGCTTGGATATAATTGGTGATTGTTTAAATTTTTAATGGCATCACATGCCAAAAGTTAATCTGTGCAAATTATGTATTTATCTTTTGAGGTCTTTATAAGTTTAATTGTCTCGTAAATAGCTATAATTTCAGCCGAATAATTAATGCTATATTCGGGTAAAATTTAATCTATCGAAATTTTTTTGTTATCAACACCGCAATAATTAATTCCATTTTTAGATCAGAAATGGTGGTCATTTAATTTCTATCGAATTTAGTTGAATTTCCGCAACTCTTCCAGATCAAATGTGGTGTAATATTCGGTGATTCTGTGATTTAAGCCAAAAATCCCAATACATTGCATTCAGGATATTAACAACGCTCAAAATGAAATTACAAACCCAAGTGAAGCTGCAAATACCTGCTACAAACATGGTCTAGAGAATCTTACATTTCAGTATGTAAAACATTCTGCAACACATAGTACTAAACACTGCACTCCAGGAAAAAACGCTTCGATTATAGAAGAAAAGATTAACATAATAGAACTTTCCAATGCTCTTAACAAATTGAGAGATAAAACACCCGGTCTTGACTGTATTTCATAGCCAATGATAAAAAATCTATCATACATGTTACACAAAAGATTAGTTCTACTATACAACAATATCCTTTACAAATATGTTCCACATATATATAAAATCAGATTAATTATTCCTATCCTGAAACCCAAAGAAAATAAAACTATTGTACCATCTTATCGGCCAATCTCGCTTAATCCATGTTGTTCTAAAGTCTTGGTGGTTTATTACCACAAACAGACTAATCAATAACCATCAATATGGCTTCATGAAGGGAAAATCGCATATACACTGCATTTCATAAAAATATATTTATATTTGCGACCTGTAGTTTGATTGCAAAGTTTACATGGACACACAGACGGACGGACAGACTGACAAACGGACATTGCTTAATCGACCCATAAAGTGATTCTAAGCCGATCGGTGCAATAAAAGATAGGTCTATGTCAAATAATTTTTAGAAGTTACAAAAAAGTTACTATTTAAGTTACTATATCAATATTTTTTTCTTTTGCTTACACTCGTGAATTTATCACCTTTTTGCTGGTATACCGAAAGATTAAAGATTTCAAAGTATAATGGCGAATTTTTTTACAATAATTTAAAAAATGAATGATATAATTACAAAAAAAATAAGGTATTTTCGGGTTCCTTTAATTAAAGTCATTTACTAATTGCAACGACCATACATAAATGTAAATACAGTTTGTCAATAAAATCTTTGCACATGAAGAAAAAATTAAAAACTTCAAAAACTTATATTTTAATTAATATTAAAAAGGACAACAATTCAATGCTTGTCAAATAAGTGCTTGCAAACTTAAGCTTAATTCGATAAAATGTTTAATTTTTGGTATATTTATTTGTTTTTAGTAATATTTCGTCTTTAATAAATCATGTTTATTTGTTAGCGGTCATTTACTGACATGAACCCACAAATTTTGATGGTGTTCATATGATGACTCTGGACAAGGGTACCAATAACTTTGGTACAGTATAATGGTAGAACCTACAAAAATAAGATTTAAGTTTCGGACCGTTATCTTGATAAAATTTGTATATGAAACTATACGAATTTTCCGTTTCAAAAAAAACAAGTAAGAAAATTATAGTCGGTCTAGACCGACTATACGATACCCTATATCATGCGTTTAGAAACCCTATCTCTTAGGCCCAACTAACTGGACATAGAAAATAAGCAAAAACCAAATTTGAGTGGGATTTTTATTAATTTTTTTGGCTGCAGATATGAAAAAGTTCATATCGGATGCTATATCTATATAGGGACTAGGTCCAAAAATGGACCGATCCTGATCATGTTTGGTAACGTCTCTTGTATTTTGCAAAAATATATACAAACAAAATTTGAGAAGAATCAGTGCAATATTTTTGTTTTTTAATAGATTTAAGTGAAGATCGGGAAGCAGCTCTGTATGGGGTCAAAGGGATCATTTTTGGACTACTCATTAATGGATGTAATGAACGCATACAAACCCAATTTGAGTAAGATCTATATGACAATTTGGATCTTATGGCAATTTATGTCGATTTCATATGGGTAATTTGTATGGGGGCTAGGTCTGAACATGGACCGATTCTCACCAATTTCAATAGCGTTCATTCCATGGCCGATAAAAGCTTATATATCAAATTTCATCAAAATATATTCATATTTACGACCTGCAGTTTGATTACACAGACGGACGGACGGACATTGTTAAATCAACTCAGAAAGTGATTCTGATTCGATCGGTATAATTAAAGATGGTTTTAGGTCAAATATTTTTGGTTGTTACAAACAGCAGCACAAAGTCATTATACCCAAACCACATAGTGGTAAAGGGTATAAAAACCGAATAGTCGAATACTAACGGTCAGTTCATTTTAAAAAACCGAAATTATCTTTGGTCACTATATCATCCAAAATCCTAATTTGACCAACTTCCTTGCTTGATATACAACCACATACCATAGCTAACAGTTTTCCAAACTTTACTGTAGGAATCAAATTATTATTTGATTATTTGCTAATGGTGTTAGAGGGGTTTCCCAAACTTTTTGGGGTCCATAATGATAGTTCACCATTACTTTCGTCTTAGCACGGAAAATAATGTCATCCCAATACTCTGGAAGAAGTGAAATGCGTTCTGTAGCAAATTTAAATCGCTTTTCAATATTCTTCGCTCTATGCCGCACAGATGAAATAAGTAGATAGGAAGATGCTGCCAACATTTTGAAGAGGTCCTTATTTTGCCTCACCCTTGATATTTTTAACGTGTTCGAACATCTATTTTTTCAAAATTTGTTCAGGGACTCCTGAGCTTCTTCTGAAAGCTCTCCAATTAGCAAAGACTGATACTCAATTATACTTTCATTAGATATATTTTCGCCAAAATGATGCAGTTTCCGAAGCATGTTCTCCATATTTTGTAGAATTAACCTGTTCTTTGCAGTTTAAAAAATTCAAGATCGTTACAAATCTTTTAATGATTTGATTTTTCATTCCGATTTACTGTCCCATCACTTACAAAAAATCTCCGCAAGGTGTTTCCATCGTTTGAGTTCCCATATCCGCACCTGGTGGTAGTCTACCTTTGGTCCAACTTCTTTGAAAAACGCATCCTGTATTCGGTTCTTTCTAGTCTTCTGCTTACCCTTATCGAATGTATTTTCATCACAGTGTTCCTCCTTTTGTGGAAGGGTATACGCCAATTTTAGCAAAAACTCCATAGACTTTATCCTTGCGTGCAATGGTGAGATTCCATACTCATAATTGCTCTCCTAGTTTGCAGAATCGTTCTATTTTCCGAAGTTCTTTTGCATCTTTTTGCAAATCGGGCATGACAAAGTTGAGGCTGTATTTGCCAGTTCATTTACAACTTTTCCGTAAAGCTTAGTTAGGTGCAACTCGTAACTACAGTAATCTTAATCTTGTCTAATTGTTATTGAAAGTCCTCCACCAAGGTCCTTATGAGTTCCGGCGACTCCCTGAAGCAATATTGGGCTGCAATACTGTACTGCTGACAGCCGTGGATTTTTCCAGTGTACGGAAATATTAGATTTAAGTCGCAAATGAACAACAGATGCCATAAACATATTTCTGAACAATTTCTAGAACAATATCTTTTTTACCTTTGTTTAGCTGTCGAAGGAGCAGCTGGGAGCAGCTGGACTTTGTTGAATTAGGTAAAGGAATAATCAAAGAATATATTTTGAAAATGTGGCAGATTTAAAAAATATTAATTTTCCATCAAAGTTGAAAAATAGTGAAAAAAAATAGACAGTTGGTAAATAGCGATTAACCTGGAGAAACAGAAACAGTAATTTTTTTTTTATAATATACCGAATAGATACATAAATCAATAGATATTAAAAAAATTACGAATAGTTGCCTATTTTTGATGTGTAAAGTTCTATGCGCTCAGGGGGTAAAAATCTATTTCACAATACAATCACAAAAACAGCGTAAGGGAAAATCGGTATGAGGTATATGTAAGTGTATTGGTGTAAAGATTATGATTTAAAGTTGTTTAGCTGATTTCACAACCAACAGAAAGCGCCATGAATGTATAGCAAACAACTGCAACCATCAAGTATAACAACCATAGAAGTTGCTTGTTATACATAGATGGCGCTTACTTCTTGATTTTAATTGATGTGTAAATAGATGTTTGCATATCTGCCCTATGATCGGACTCACATATTTTTTTTTATATTCTACCTGAAACTGAACCACATTTCCTAAAAATTTCATTTTTCTGAAAACTGAAAATCGGTCATATTTGAAGGGTTATATCATCTAAACTAAATAAAAATCTGATTTTATTGAAGGTAGAAAATTTGTAATCTTTGAGCAATTTTCTATAAGATGAGTTTTCGTCAAAATATCGTGAGCACACATGCAGTTTTTAATTTTTGCAACCTCATTTGTTCTAAGGACGCCACTCTGCGTCGTCTATGATCTTTAATGCACTTAATCAGTAAAGTTGGAAGTGATCTTATTGGAGCCAAGCATCCTTTCACGTAACTTCTAATCTAGTTTTTTTTACTTAGGACACATTATTAGTTCATGTAATCTATAAAATCCTAACTTGGAAAACACAATAAAATTTAAACTGTATAAAAAAGTAAAATGACAAAAAGTTGAAACAGCAAAAACTTGTATTGTTTTCAAAATACTTAATTGATTTGCGTAGCTAAACAAAACAAAAGTTAAAAAAATGATTTCCATTAACCGCAGGAACATTTCATCCAACTATATTTAAAAAAATGTAATTCGCAAAAAGGGGTTGCACATTGAGAAGTAGAAAAAAAATTACGAAACTTTGTTTATCCGCTAGTAATTCGAAATGCGTAATACACAGCAGGAATTATATCGTTTGTTATTATTTGCACTTGAAAGACCAACAATCACACACAACAACAAAAATCAAAACTGTGAAAACAAACTGTAATTGAAAGCACGCTTAAGGGATTAAATAAATCAAAATCAGCAACTCAAAACTAAAAATTAAAAAAAGGAAACACCTCAAAAAGTGAGGGGTTAAAAATGCCAAGCCGCAACATCACAATAGATTGAGGTTATACAAATCAAACATGTATTTATGAGTTAAGAGTAAAAACTTTTGTTATCCTATTATATAAGGAATTTCAAATGGAAAGCGCATTTTTTTAGGGGAAATTTTTTTAAAGAATTCATTTTCTAGATTTTTTGTTAATGAAAAAATAATTTAACGATCTTGATTTAGGCATAAATAGCAAATTACAGCTGTTGAATTTTCGTTTCTCATACGATTTTTCGATATAACTGTTTGATTTTGATACTGATATGGTCACTCATAGACTGACTTTTAAATAAACTAAAGTGCTAAGTGTCATTTCACGATATTTTAAAGTGTGAAAAAATATGACTTGAAAAATAAAATAATGTATAATAATTTCGGGATTGAACCAATTCATCCCCCCCCCCTTTCAACAACAGATGTTTTAAAACTATTTTTTTTTTTTTTTTGAAAAAATTTCAAACTTTACCCCTAAATTTTTGGATTGATAAAACAATAAAAAAAATGGAAAAAAATTATAAACCCTCTTGACTAAGGTCACGTGTTTGTGTTTATGATTATGTTTGTATATTTCAAATAAAAAACTAAAGTGGTAGATATTTATACCCTACACCACTATGTGGCCAGGGTATAATTAGTAAGTGCTGATGTTTGTAACTTTTAAAAATTTTTGACCTAGATTCAGCTTTTATTATAACGATCGACTCTGAGTCACTTCCTGAGTCGATTTAGCGATATCCGTCCGTCTGTCCGTCCATCTGTCTGTGTGTTCATGTAAACCTTGTAATCAAACAACAGGTCGCAAATATGAATATATTTTAATGAAATTTGGTACATAAGCTTCTATCGACCACAGGATGAACGCTATTGAAATTGATGAAACTCGGTTTATGTTCAGACCTAGCCCCCATACAAATTGCCACAATATTCAAATTATCATATAGATCTCGGTCAAATTGGGTTTGTGTGTGTTTATTACATCCATTTATGAGTAGTCAAAAAATAAACTTTATATGATAATCCTTAGTCATAGCCCCCTTATGAAGCTGATTCCCGATCTTCACTTAAATATATTAAAAAACAAAAATAATATACAGATTTTCTTCAAATTTGGTTTGCATATATGTTTTTGCAACACATAAGTGACCCTACCACATATGGTAAGGATCGGTCCATTTTTCGAACTAGTCTCCATATATATATATATCATCCAATATGAACTTTTTCATATCCGAAGTCAAAAAAATTAATACAATACCACTCAAATTTGGTTTATGCTTATTTTCTATATCCAATTAGTTCAAAAAGTTCCCTAAACGCATGGTATAGGGCGTCGCATAGTCGGTATAGATCGATTATAATTTTCATACATGTTTGGTTTTGTTTTTGGCCAGAAAATATTGTAACACCCCTCCTAACATAAACTCTACTCGTATCATTTTAAATTGTTTCCCTTTCTTGTTAGAGACTGGCTTGCCTGGTGATTATATATGAAACCCATATCATAATTATTTGAAATTATGTAAATCAATATGCGCCTTTAAATCATTCAATTGACATATCTATTGAGCTCTTGTGTAAACAATTATGGGAATTTATAACTTTAGATATATGTACATAAAGCGGGCTACTAATGATTATAATTTTTGGTTATGTATTTGTTGTTTCTTATACAATGGATGGTATCTGGTGGTTTGTTATAATTACAATCTTAACTAAGTAAGGATTAGGGTTAATTGCCTTTAATGATGACAGAAGTATACTTTTGGTACATAATTATTTTGAACAGATGTTTTTTAATGTGGGAATATAAAAGTGGGAATTTACAAACACGAAATGCAGGCAAAACGCTGACCAATTTTTTATTCTTAATGCTGTTCTAAATATTGATAACAGTTAAGTCTTTAGAAGCCTTATATAGCACGAAAATAATTATTACTTTCGAACTCTCAGATAAGATTATCAAATTTTAGGCACCCGAGCAATTTCTATTTCCAAATTTGATCCACTAAATGCATAGTGGATAAAAATTTTAGCTCAGTAGGGATTAGCCAATTGCCTTTATGTATGCCATAAGTTTTATTTTAGCTCACAATTATTCTGAACAGATTGTAATGTGTAATTGCACAAGTACGAAATGAAGACAAAACTCCGAACACTTTTCTATTCCTTATGTTGTTCTCAATACTAATAAAAGTTAAATAGTTAAAAACTTATGCAAAACTTGTAAAGTTCTAAATAGATTGCACAGTCAAACTGAAATATTCATCTGCTAATTTTAGATACGTGACAAAATTATTTTTTTCTTAAAATTTGACCCGATATATAATGAATCTAACTTTTGTAAGCATTTTATTAAACTCAAATTTTCTTCAGCTAAATTTATGCAATCGAGCGTAAGTTTGAAACGAAAAATAATGGACCATATAATGCTCAATTTTTGCTTTTAATTTAATGAATAACGTTTTTAATCAGACATTCATATTATATTTATGAAGGACAATGCTGAAGCAAAAACGAGTCCGAAAATGAAGAGTTTTCCTTGTTGAAGTTAGTAAGCGTACAGATATTTAAAATGTCGCGGAAAGACGAAACTGAAAATTGTTATGGAATTAAATTTTAGGTTATTGTCACTCATAAAATATTTAGAAAATTGTTGAGAAAGCAACTAAGTTATTACGAAGTCCTCAAAATTCTCCCTAATGCAGACCAAATGGTAAAGGTGTTCAAGTTTAAATTTCAGAAGTTAGTGGAACAACAGTTTCGTATTCATGTAATTCCAAAATATGCTGATGTAAAGTAGTTTTGATCTTATGTATTACTAATTTCTTATTGAAAACGATTGAAAACTATTTTCGTTTCAGGTACAGAGGAAAGAAATACTCGCTGAAATTTGTTGGTGGTATAAAAACACCTTTGAAGAAGAGGAAGACGAGGAAAAAGAGGAAAAAGAGGAAGAAGGGGAAGACAAAGATGGACGAAATTATCGACCTTTCTGATGATGATGACGATGGCAAAGATATTAGAGAGAGCAGTGATGTTGATCCACAACCGCCTGCTAAACGGCAACTGGCCAAATCATTAATTTAATTTATTTATTTTTTTTTACTTAAAACTTTTCATAACTAACATTTCAAAAATATATTTTTTTCCATGTTTTAATAATTTCTTTTTCAACGTTTCTTCAAAACCAACACTGAACAAAATTGGTACATAAAAAATGAGAAGTAAATTAATATTAAGCTGGAAAACACAAGTTTTGTATTATGATTGTTTTCTTTTCAAATGAAATTTATTGAAGAAACTGAGAAGCATATTATAGATCAAACAGAAAGCAAAAAAGTCTTAGTTTTGTGGAAAATATTTTCAAAAAGCATGAAAAAAAAATAATTTTTCCAACATTTTGCTTCATAAGCACCACAAAATTTTCTAAATCAATTTTTTTTTAAATTTGAGTTGTTGCACAGGTCTCTAGCAATAATTTGGCTTTTACAGATTGAAAAATATCAATTAGTCGACGAGTTATAGCCAAAAAAGCATATAAACAATATGCTGAAAGTCGGAATTTGACTGCAAAGTTCGAAGGTCGATTAAAAAAAAATTCAAACTAACATAAACGCCGCGATACGGGTCTTCTAATTAAGCCTCTATTTTCACCCCTCACTCTCAGAATCGACCTAACTTTTGCGAACCTGAATTTGTTCCACAGTGTGAAACAAGATGGAATTTATTAAATCAAAAATGAAATTTGTATTTAAAATAACGTAACTAATTTTATTTCACTCCTATTAAAAAAAATTCCTATCTTTATCAAAATAAATCTCGGAATGAAATAATTACTTTATTATATAAATTTTTTACTTTGATGTCTAAGTATGAATTCACAAATATTCATATTTGCTACTGTAGCTTTTTCCATAACAACTTTTTATTAAAATTTTTACCAGATGTTTAAAGCAACTTCTTTACATACTGCCACTTTGAAATGTATGCGAAGCTGATTCATTTAAAATAGCTTCCCTTTATTCTGCTGGGTAACTTAAAATACAAAATATTACAATCTCTATATCACTTTATATACAACGACCCCCGTTAAGTAGCAATATCTTCTAGAAATAAAAAAAAGTTGTTAGTACTTAATATCTTCTAGTTTATGTTAATCCTTCATAGCAATTCAAACAACATTATTTGTTGTGTTATCGACATTTTAATCATAATGTTATACATAGTTTTCTTCTAGTCTTTAGTTTCTCTGCAAGCACGTCAATAAGTGCCTCATATTAAAGCAACTTCATAATAATAAAATATATTTATCATTTTTGTTGTTAAAGCTCTATTAAGGTAAATTTATATAAAACGAAATAAAAGGAAACATCCTCAAGCAGTAAACTGCATATTTATGCACAACGATACATAATACCATAAAAAAGTTGTTAAAATATGTGTAAAACAGAGAGATAAACAAAAACATGGATATGAGTACGAAAATACCAAGATTAGACTAAGGAATGTTGGAAGGTCTTAGTGATCTCTTAAAATACCCAACAAAAAACAAGCCAACAAAAATAAATGCAAACAAGATGGGAAATATATTAAGAGTTGTAGAAAAAGTCTGACGTCCAGAAATGGTTAGATTTCAGCCATACTTGACTCCAACAAGTATAATTATTTAAAATAATAATAAAACAAATTTTAGTGAGATCTACTTTTTGCTTAGAGATAATTTAAAATTCATACTGGGTGTCCGAACATAATTGTATTAAATCAGAAGGTACAATAATAACCACTAGCAGATACCAGCGCTCGAAATTCTAGTGCAATTTCTAGGCAGCTTTATTTTTAAAACGCATCCAATCCACAAACCAACACTTTTTTGGTTTATTATTATTGTGAATGAAGATAACAAACTCATTAACAACCACATTAAAAATTTAATAAAACACACATAGCATATTTTTTACTTTTTATTTATTTTAGTTATTCAGTCTATGGAATCATCCTTACAGACTACTTAAAGTATATGTACATTTATATTATAATTTATATATATAATTAAACATTTAACAAAATTGATATATAACATTTATTTAATTCAGTTGATTTAATGCATTTAAGTGTAATATAATATCTCTTCTCACAATATCCAAACTTTTATTAAAATCAATAATCTGATACAGCATATTAAACTCATCACAAATTTTACGTAGTTTGTACAATAATATTTGATAGTTAGAAAGTTATAATTTCTTGATGATCGAAAAGGAATATTTATATTTATTTTGTTGATAAGAAATTCAGATTTAAGACTACCATTTAACAGTTTTAACAGGAAAGTAACATTTAGCATATGTCTGCGACTTTTCAATGTAGCAAGCTTAATTAGAGCCAGACGATTTTCATAAGATGGCAACCTCATATTAGGATCCCAGCCCAAACCACGAAGACAAAATATAAAAAATTGTTTTTGAACTGATCCAATTTTATTCGAATGTATATGATATTGCGGATCCCAGACTACAGACCCATATTCGAGTATTGGTCTTACCAAGGTAGTAAACAATTGTTTTGTCGTATACGGATCCGAAAACTCTTTAGCCCACCGTTTAATGAATCCAAGTACACCAGTAGCTTTATTTATTGTTAGCGAAATATGACTTCTAAAGTCTTATTTTTTATCCAGAAGTACGCCAAGGTCGTTGAATGAATCCACTAAATCAAGCACAGCATTATTCATGATATACCGACCATTAACTGGAATTGATCTTGTAAAAATCATATATTTGCATTTTTTGACATTTAGGTCCATTAGATTCATATTACACCAAGTAGTTAAATGATCAATATCATTCTGTAAAAGTGATTGTTGATCAAGATTGTTGAGGGTAAAAATTAACTTTACATCGTCTGCATACATTAATGTAGTTGAGTGTTTAATTACAGAAGGAAGATCATTTATAAATAGCGTAACTAAAAGAGGTCCCAAGTGACTACCTTGAGGTACACCAGATAATACTTTTATGTTGTTGGAATACGAGTTACGAAACTTAATACATTGTGTTCTGTCTTTTAAATATGATCCAATCCATTTTATTCGCATTATACCAAAGCCCATACGGTCAAGCTTAAACAACAATAGATCATGATTTACTTTATCGAATGCCTTGCTAAAATCATTATAAATAACATCTGTTTGTTTCATATTAATAAAACCATCATTTACCAAAGTTGTAAGCTCCAAAAGATTTGTTATTGTAGAGCGTGATTTGCAGAATCCATGTTGCGTTGGAGATATGATAGAGGACACATGATGTGACAACGTGCCATATAAGTTTTGGAATAGCACTTAATTTATCAATACCTCTATAATTCGAAATACCAGCTTTAGATCCAGACTTAAAGAAGGGAATAACAAATGATTCTTTCCAAGTGGGAGGAAAATAACCCAATTTAAGGGATATGTTAAACATATAAGTAAAAGGAGTATACAATAAATGTGCGCAGCGCTTTAAAATGCAACTAGGAACACCGTCAGGACCAGCAGCATACAACAATTTTAATTTTGTCAGGGCATTCAGAACTGTATGTTGATTGATGGATGGTATATTAATAATTGAAGATTCCGATATTATGTAGGGATACAGATTATTAAATACTGTCGAAGAATAAGTTGATGCAAAAAAGTCTGCAAACATATTACTTATGGAGTTATCATCTAAAGATTCTAAATCACCGTACTTCATAACCGAAGGAAAGTCCGCAGTACGTCTTTTGGAATTAATAAATTTATAAAATGATTTTGGATTATTTTTTAGATTATTCCTTACTTTAATTAAATAGTTATTATAGGCAAATTGATTAGCAATAATAAATTCCGATCTTGATATCGAGTATTTCATATAATCTATCAATGTTCCATATTTTCTATAATTTTTGTACATTTTGTTTTTCTTATTTTTAAGTTGAGATAGATGTTTTGTATTCCAAGGAGGACCATTCGATTTAGTAGGTAACATTTTAGGTACAGATGCCGAGAAACATTCAAAGAGGTGATGATAAAATGTATGCAAACACAAGTCCAAGTTATCATTGCAACGAGATAACACATTTATCCAGTCAATTTGGAATAGATGGAGTTGTAAATCTTGGTAATTAGTTTTATTAAAGCAAAAGATTTTATCGCTGTGAGTTAACTTTTTTTTATGAAGAGGATAGGAACAAAAGCAAGATATCTCATGTGTTGGATGGTATATATCTTCCGGATTAGAAATAGGGCTATGCCGAAATATTGAAAAGTCATTAGGTTCATTAACGAAAATAAGGTCCAACAGTCTACCAAATGCATTTGTGACGGAGTTGACTTGGAAAAGACAATTTTCCAATAAACCATGAATAAATGCAGCTGAAGAATCGGAATAATGAGATGGAACTAAATAATTGGTATCAGGATCAGCTTTCCAGGATGTAGACGGCATGTTAAAATCTCCAATTAACATTAATAAATCAGATGGTTTTATATAATTTTGAATTAAATCAATAGCTTTCAGATGATCCTCATAAACAGAAAGCGGAGAGTTAGGCGGAATGTATGAGCAAATAATGTATAAGGACCTGTTATTAATTTTAGCTAAAACACATATAATCTCAATATGCAAAAAATCGTTTAAGATAATTTCTGCAGACGAAAATTCGTTTAGTATAGCAACCAATACACCGCCACCAGACTTTTTTATTACATTATTACACTGACTATTATTTTTATCAGATTCAATTCTTTCACAACTTTCTCTATCTTTTCTGAAAATTTGATATTTAGGGCAAAAAATCTCAGAGTTATTAACTTTTTTACTGAGCCAGGTCTCCGTAAATATAATAATATGATTATTGAAGCCAAAGCTATTACAATAAATTGACGAAAGTTTTGAATTCATACCTCTAACGTTTTGATACAAGATGTATATTAGTTTTTTGGATTTTGATCAGCGGATTTGGGAAGCCGGGAACTATCTTCTTCTCTATGTATAAATTCACGTATTAATGCGTTTTTAGTATTAATGCGTTTTTATGTATAATTGATGCATGTTTTAGTAGCAACTTTAAATGCGAAATTTTAGCCGTTTCAAATAATACCTTTCAAATAATATACGTTTGGTCAAAATCGGGGTAAAACGGTAGAACAAAACATCGGTCACAAGAAATCGCCTAGCCTATTAATATTATAGATATGTTGCTAAATGGTGTTTGTATACTTTGTTTGCAAAAAAATATTTCCACATCTCAGTAAATACCAAAACGTAAACATGCATGCTACAAAGGTAGCAGAAAGCGGTTTGACACATTTCTAACCCATATACATATGCTGCAAGAGGCTTTGATTTGGCTTTGTCTAAAAACCTAGACAAATCAATTTTGAGTTACAAATTTATAGCTTTTACTGTATATCGAGTGACTGTTTTAGAGGGGAATAATATTATTATTCATATAATATCAACGAATAAAAGAAGCCCTTTAGAGCTCATCCCCTATAAATTAAATAACAATTTGTCGTTCATACAGAGCACATTTTTAATCTTGTGTATTGTTAAACTGTTCTAAATTAATGCCAAAAAGTTTTTTAATATTTAGTAGAGTTTTTAGATCTCCAATTGCAGTTCCTAAAGAATTTTGTGACAAAAATTTCACAAAGTCAACGACAAAGTTTATTTAAGCACATATAAAGTATCAAAAATGTCAGATATTGTAGATATCCCATTCTTCGTTTAAGGAGGACAGCAACATTTCTACTTAATGGGTTTTCGAGAAAAATTTAATTTTTGTCACTTATTGAAGTTTAACGCAATATTTTGTTTTCCGCTTTAATATTTGCAATATCTTTGGCCGCATGATTAAAATCTTTATTTCTGTAAATACACTAAGCTCTCCATCAAAAGTCAAAGGCAACTTAGGTACAACTAATTATATATAGAAAATAAGCATAAACCATATTTGAGTGACATTGTTATTAATTTGTTTGATTTCGGATATGAAAAAATTCATAGCGGATGCTATATTTAGATAGGGTTTGGTCGAAAAATGGACCGATCGTGACTATATTTGGTAAGGTCGCTTATTTTTTGTAATACTTTTGTTTTTTGATAGACTTAAGTGAAGGTCAGGTGGCAGCTTCATAAAGGGGGCTATGCCTAAGAATTGTCCTATAAGACTTATTTTTGGACTACTAATAAATTGATGTAATAAACGTACATAAACCCAATTTGACCAAGATTTATAATTTGGATATTGTGGCAAATTAAGTCGATCTCCTAGAAGTCATATGTATGGGCACTGGATCTGAACATGAACCAATTTTCATCAATTTCAGTAATGTTCTTCGTATGGACGATAGAAGCTTATACACTAAATTTCATCAAATTACATTAATTTTTGTGACCTGTAGTTTGATTGCAAGGTTTACATGGACACACGGATGGGCCGCCGGACAGACGGACGGACTGACATCGCCATACCGAATCAGAAAGTGATTCGGAGACGATCGGTATAATAAAATATGAAGATGAAATATTTTTGGTAGTTACAAAGTCAGTATACCCTGACCACAGTGTATAAAAATATATCATATACGATGGTATAATGAGATTGGGCTGCAGTTTATAACTACCAAAAATACTTGTCCTAGTCCTACATTTCCTTATACCGAACGATTTAACGATATTCGACCTTTGTCCGTACGTCTGTCTGTCCATCCATGTAACATTTTGCGTAAACTTCATGTTCCAAGTGAAAATATATTTTAATGAAATTTGCGACATCAATTTGGTGTAAATCAGTTCAGACACAGTCCCAATATAAATGTTTCTTATGCGAAGGACTTAAATTGCCCAGATATCCAAATTATTAAATATGTCGCAATAAAATTTGGTATGTGTGTATATATTGTATCGATAAATCATCAATTCAAAATAAAAGAGTTGACGAGAAGTTTCAGTCATAGTCATAACATAAAAAGTCTACTGATATTCACTTAAGGCGTGAGAGTGAAAAAAATCTTAACTCACGTTTTTCCTCTTAACTTTTGCGCAATCATTATTTGATTCTTTCTTTTTTTTTTTTTTGATCAATTTATTTATGAAAAATATATCAGTTATTATGCTTAATGACAACCCTATTGATTTGTTGTTAGTTTGGAAAAAAAAATTAATTCCGAAATAAAATTATTAAATATTTTAAAAAAAAATTCAACTTGGCCCTACAAAGGTCTGCAGTCAAAATATTTTCAATGTTATTATAAACTATCAGGAGAATTTTATCATTGATAGGAAGTATGGTTTGGTTCTTTAAACATATTGAAAGGAGTTCCAACACATCTGCTACTCGGACCATTTGGTACGTAAAATAAAAGCCAAAGCAGGTTTGAAAACATATGAAGTCTAAAAAGTTCCAGCCATAAACGCTGCAAAAACTTAGAGGCCAAGAAAGAACATGAGAATTTAAATAATATTTCATAAAAAACTACTGCTGCTGCATAATGGACAACAAAACGTATTTACTAGCAGATTTTTCGCAGCTTCCGGGTCAAAATTTGTATATTCCTAATGCTCGAGAAAATGTTGAAGATAAGTTTAGGACCCAAAAACTCAAAAGCTGACGAAGTTTGCAAGAAAGTTTTCGTATTATGACAAGCAATGAGTATTTGTGGTAGAAAAAAGAAAATAATTTAAATGTATATGAAGGTTTTAAAGGCGAAAAAGCCGTATTTTCACAATTTTTATTTGAAGATATTAAGAATGTTGGATTATTTATTTCCTCTACACGTTATAGTACAACATTTGAAGTATCTTCGAAAAAATTATTAATTAAAAATTTTAATAAATAAGTCGGTGACAGCGAATCTCCAGAGACGCGGTGAACATCATAACCCGTTACCGGATTATGTGAAATAAAAAATCGAAATGCGTTTAATAGGTGATATTTTGCCCGAAGTAATCATGAAGAGTTTTTTAATTTTTTTTTATTCTTGGCAGCATTTTGAAGTTTAAACACGATTTTTGGCATAAAATTTCGGTGAATTTGTTGATAAAAAAAATGGGGAAAATGGTTTAACAAAACTCTTTGTGATTTTTTGGTGATTTGTGTTTAGAAATAGTGTATAAAATATCAAAAAAATCGGTCAAGTATACTTTGAGTTATGAAGCTCACGGACTTCAAACTTCAAAAAGCTGATTTATATACGATATACCGTATGAGGCCAGTCGTTTGAAACGCTGTATCTTCCCTTTGAAATTTTGACACAATACTGCCGACATGTTGTACATTGAGAAAAAAAATAAGATATTAAAGCCTCACCTCCCCTTAAGGGGAGGCCTTAAGGAATTTTTGCAAAAAAGACTCTTTCCTTTTTTAAGCCAACATAATTTGTAAACATATTTTTAGCTCGGTTTGGTAAGAGACCTCTTGAGCAGTGGTGGCCATCGAGAGAATTGAGTTAGTAATAGTGTTGATGAGCATGTGTTAGTTGTACTACACTGATCGAAATCCATGGGCATAACACAATGCCGATGTTGAATTGGTTTGTGTAGATTTTGTATGAATGTTTATATGAATGACTAAAAGGGAAAATAGTTGAGTTCATTAAAGAAAGGCACATTCATTGGCCTTCATTTTTCCGCATTCAGAGGTAATACCGTTTAAAATGTATTCATATTTATTTTTAAATTTTCTTTTAGTTTTTACAGTAATTTTTTTCCGGCAAATGTCCGTAAGTTACTTAGCAGTTATTAGAACTTGAAAATTTTTCTTCTGTAATATAATTTCAATTAAATAAAAAAAAAATCAAAACCCGAGGTCCAATGGTTTCCTTATTATTACATTTTATGTATATTATGATTTTTTTGATCTCACTTCTTACATATATCCACAGACTTGCAGGTATAATATATTTTACTCAGACTTTGTTTGTATATGATTTTAAGAGAACTCACTAAATACGATCGGGTTCAGAGCATTTTTGGACCTAGTCCTTATATAATATTCATACTTAATATGAAATTTAGATATTTGCTATTAAAAATATCTGACAAACTCTTAAATTTGGTTTATATAGGTAATCAGCCTAGTGCGGCTATAACTTTCTGATAATAAAATAAGAGTTTTAAAACAAATTAACAAAAAACAAGTAAGAAATTTAGGTCGGTCTAGACCGACTATACGATACCCTATACCATGGATTAAAGATCGTATGTCCCCGGTCCAACTAATTGGATATAGAAAATAAGCACAAACCAAATTTGAGTGCCATTGTTATTAATTTTTTTGGCTGCAAATATGGAAAAGTTCACATCGGGTGCTATATTTATATCGGGATTAGGTCGAAAAATGGAAAAAAGTGGGCAAGGTAAAATGACTTTATGCTGATGTTTGAAACTAAGAAAAATATTTGACCTAGAGCAATCTTTTATTATATCGACCGACTCAGAATCACTTTCTGAGTCAATTTAACGATGTCAATCTGTCTGTCCGTCCCTGCGTCCCTGCTTCCGTCTATGTGTCTATGTAAACCTTGTAATCAAACTAAATGCTGCAAATATGAATATATTTTGATAAAATTTAGTGTATAAGCTTCTACCGGCCATTGAAATTGGTTAAAATCGGTACATGTTCAGACCTAGTCTCAATACAAATGACCCATATGAGATCGACTTAAATTGCCATAATATCCAAATTATCATATTGTTTCGGTCAAACTGGGTTTGTGTATGTTTATTACATCCATTTATCAGTAGTCCAAAAATAAACCATTTTTAGTCATAGCACCCCCAATGAACCTGATTCCCGATCAAAAATATTGGACAGATTTTTTCAAATTTGGTTTGTATATCATTTGCAAAAAATATGTGACGTTACCAAATATGGTCAAGATCGGTCCATTTTTGACCTAGTACCCATATAAATATAGCATCGGATATGAACGTTTTCATATCTGAAGGCAAAAATGCCACTCCAATTTGGTTTATGCTTATTTTCTATATCCAATTAATAAGGTCTCTAAACGCATGGTATCGTATAGCCAGTATACACCGACTATAATATTCTTACCTGTTTTATATCGGGTAATATATTGTTAACATCAAAAATTGTTTTTAGAAAGATTTGATTAAAAATATTTTTATTGTTTGGAAAAAAAATTTGGACTGGAAAAGGTTAACAATTTAAGCTGTTTAGGCCGTTAGAATTAGAAGAAGAACAAATCTTTCATTCATGCTTTTTATGAAATGACCTTTCAAGGTTCTTTCAGAAATTAAAGCCGAAATTTGTGATTGTCATTATTTTTAGGGTATACGAGTTTTTCAATAACTGGCATCATTAAAAAGTGCATTATTATTTTAATAAACTATTATTTAGAATTCCAAGCACTTGTGATGTAGAACCTAATTTCTAGTGTTTTAAATTGAATTTTTACTAACATTCTATTGACATATTTTGTGGTAGCTTCCAAAACATTGCTAAATAGGTGGGAGTGAAGCGTAAAAAGTGATTAATTTGAGACAGTATTTATTTCCATGAAAAAAAAAATATTATTATCCCCATATTTTTAATCCCAAATAACCAATATCGGCAAAATTTCACAATGTACACCCCAAAGAATGTACAGTAGGGATATAGCTTTTGGCATTTTTTTGCAAATATCAAAATTTGGCTGGCCAGGCTGAATAGTCCATGAAAAAATATGAATAATTCAGTTTTTACTTTTTCGCGATCGTTAAAAAGTTTAAACGCCAAATGCGATGCATTTTGGAATTAGGAATTTTTCTGTTTAAAATAATTTTTCAGTTTTTAGTTACTCTTTATTTTATTACCGAGAAATGGAATTCATGAATGAAATTTTTACTTTAATATTTAGGGAGGTATTGAAGTGTATATCGTTTTTATACGTTTTATACTTTTCCGCTTGTTATTGTTATTGATTATTTTTCATAAGAAGTTTTAAAACTAAAATGAAATTTAAAACAAGTAGGAAATTATAGTCTGTCTAGACCGAATACGATACCCTATACCATGGTCAGTGACCCTATCTCTTCGGTCCAACTACTTCGATATAGAAAATAAGCATAAACCAAACATGAGTGGCATTGTTATTATTTTTTTTGGCTGCAGACATGAAAAACTTCATGTCGGATGCTATATATATATGGGGATTAGATCAAAAAATGGACCGATGCTGACCATATTTGGTAAAGTCACTTATATTTTGCAAAAACATATACAAACCAAATTTGAGAAAAATCTGTGAAATATTTTTGTTTTTTGATATATTTAAGTGAAGATCGGGAAGCAGCTCTATATGTGGCCTATGACTAAAAATTGTCCTAAAGGTATTATTTTTGGACTACCGATTAATGGATATAATAAACACACATGTAAACCCAATTTGACTGAGATCTATATGATAATTTGGATCTTATGGCAATTTATATCGATTTCATAGGGTCATTTGTATGGGGACTAGGTCTGAACATGGACCGACTTTCACCAATTTGAATAGCGTTCATCCTATGGCCGATGGAAACCTATATACCATATTTGATCATATTTGCGAACTGTAGTTTGATTAAAAGGTTTCCATGGACACACAGACGGACGGACAGGCGGACGGACGGGCAGGCGGACATCATTAAATCGACTCAGAAAGTAATTTCTAGTCAATCGGTATAATAAAAGATGGGCCTAGGTCAAACATTTTTGGTAGTCACAAACAGCAGCACCCAAACCACATAGTGGTATCTACATATATATATAAAATGGAATGTGTGTTTGTTTATTTGTTTGTTTGTACCTTATAGGAGACCAAACCTCTGGACCGATCTTCCTGAAATTTTCACAGCATATAACTGGGACTCTGGCATGATTAATAGGGTACTCTTTTCGACCACGCCCACTTTTACGCCCACTTTTTTAAAATTATGTAATTGCTCCCATATAGTTTTTAACAGATTTACTTCAAATTGTATACACATTACACTCCAGGCGAGGTAGAAATAAACAATTCTTACGCTTCGCCCCCTTTCACGCCCCTTTTCATGCCAAATTTTGTTTGAAAGTTTTAAACCATTTGTTCTCCGTACAAATTTGTTCCTTCCAACGGATTTTTTTATTTGGTAGTATATTGCTCTTAATACTGTTAACGTCGCCATATAACTATGAACCACGCCCACTTCACCGCCCCCTTTTTTTAAATTCAGATACTTACTTATACCACTAACAATGTTTGCTATACAAAATACTTTTTTTTGTAATATGTATTTACCTAAAGTTTTATACACTTTTTATATAAAGGTAAGGTAGTCATACATTTTTTTAATACCAAATACCCCTTTTTCGCCCCATTTTACCTTAAATTGTAATTAATCTGCTTTCAATCTATATATATAAAAATGAATGTGTGTTTGTTTGTGCTTTATAGGAGGCCAAACCCCTGAACCGATCTTCCTGAAATTTTCACAGCGTATTACTGTGACTCTGGAAGGATTAATAGGCAATATAAATTGATTGGACAAAGGGGCGGTGCCACGCCCATATAACCCAAAACTTTAAATCGTCATATCTCGGGAATATTTGACCTACATCGGTCATATTTGGTACATATGGTATTGGCATGAATAGAAATACATACCAGAAGAAAAGTGGGCGGGACCACCCCCCTTTTTAGAAAAATAAAAAATCGTAATATCTTCTAAACTACTGGAAGGATCGTCATGAAATTTTCACAAAAGGATATTTTTGCGAAACACTAAGTCCTTTAACTATATAAAGTTGTTAGTAGGCAAAGGGGCGTGGTCCCGCCCATATACGGCGATGATATTTGGTATATATCATATTGGAATTAATAGCATTAGTACTACAAGAAAACTGGGCGGGACCACGCCCTTTTTAGAAAAATTAAAATTCATAATAACTTCTATTAAGCCCTTGACTATATAAAGTTGTTAGTGAACAAAGGGGCGAGGCCCCGCCCATATAACAATATTTGGCATGGATTGATTTGCTTAATAAGGTGTTTTCTTAAATAGGTATACATTTCATGCGAAAGTCGGCGGGCCACGTCCCTTTGTTTCCGATTTGTAGGAGGCCAGACCTGTACACCATTCTTCCTTAAACTTTCACAGTGTGAAACTTTCACTCACTATACACAATTTTTTATATTCGATTATTGATGTGCCAGGCTTTCCACCACATGTGCTACAACTCAAAATTGGAGTGCCCATTATTTTACTGCGCAATATCGATCCACTACGGCTTTGCAATGGCACTTGACTTGCAGTAAAAAAATGCTAAATAATTTAATAACAGGAAAATATAAAGGAACAGATGTACTTTTGCCACGCATTCCAATGAGCCCAACTGATTTACCATTCGACTTCAAATGATTACAGTTTCCTGTTCGATTAGCGTTTGCGATGACTGCTAACAAAGCTCAAGGTCAATCTCTTCAAGTTTGCGGCTTAAATTTAGCAAATCCATGTTTCTCGCATGGACAGCTTTACGTTGCATGCTCACGTGTAGGGAAACCCAGCGACTTATATGTTTATGTTCCAGATGGACAAACTAAAAATATTGCACATTCTAAAACATTGCAATAATTAATTCTAAATTAAATAAATAATATTTTGTTAATGCATAAATATTTTTTTTTATTTTGTTTTATTTTATAACGATGAGGGGTAGCGAAGTACACCGGGTTCAGCTAGTATGGTATAAAAAGTAAAATCGCTGCTGCAAAATATTCCAAAATCTGTCCGAAGAGTTTGGTAAAATGCCAAAGCAGAAAGATGTTATTAGAAGGTTTTACGCCTTAGCAAAAGGAAAGAGTAAAAAGATAAAAGGTATGCCAATATATCTGATGAACTTTTGAATTTGTGGATAAAACTTAAAATAAGCACACACTAGTTTTGCTTTTTGGAGGCATTAAAAAGTTAAGAAATTGATATTTTTACCATTTAAAAAAATCTGAATGACAACTATTTAAATGAAATACTTGATGTATCCAGTGAAAGAGAATCTCTTTCTGGACAAGAAACGTTCCAAAATATAAATTTTAATGATTCTCAGGCAAACAAAATCAACTTAAATTGTAGTTAAATCAAGTTATAACTTTGGAAAACAATGTTAACGAGAGCACCAAAAAAAAAAGAAGCTAAGATATGCAAATAATTGGGCTAGGTCTGGAATAAACATTACCCCGCCGTTACCAATAAAAGCAGGCCTATACAAAGCTGTGATGAGATCCTCTAAACAAAAAGAAGAATAACTGGCTAAAACATTGAATGAAGATTAATGCCTTCACCTCGATGAAAAGAAGATTGGAAAGAAAGAAGTGCTGGTTATAGTTATAGTCAAAAACGAATTTAAAGAAGTAATATTAGGTGTTCTAGTACTTGATAGTGGATAACCTTTTTATATATTTAATGGTATCAAAGATACGTCGGATGGGTTTTGATTTGTGGAAATCCTTGAAAAAGATAATTTGTGACACGACTAGAATAAATACCGGAAGCCAAAATGGCGTTGTTAGGTTGCTCCAAAACTAATTCGAAATAATTTTTTTGGCAGCAGCAGATCCTGGATTTCGTACTTAGATATGTCATGGATGAGATTTTAGGTGGAAAAACATCATCTCTTATCATTCATTCTGATTTTGTTGTTGTGCTACAAAAATACCTTTAATCAAAACGTTATTAAATGTATGGACAGTAAAAGTCGTGACGATGTGCAATTTTTGTTTGAGTTTGATAAAACGTTTAGATATTATAACAAGTAAGAAAATTATAGTCGGTCGAGACCGACTATATGATACCCTATACCATGCGTTTAGAGACCCTATCTCATAGGCCCAACTAACTGGAAATAGAAAATAAGCATAAACCAAATTTGAGTGGGATTTTTATTAATTTTTTTGGTTGCAGAGATGAAAAGGTTCATATCGGATGCTATATCTGTATGGGGAGTAGGCCCAAAAATGGACCGATCCTGTCCATGTTTGGTAAGGCCTCTTCTATTTTGCAAAAAATATATACAAACAAAATTTGAGAAGAATCAGTGCAATATTTTTGTTTTTGATAGATTTAAGTGAAGATCGCGAAGCAGCTCTATATGGGGCCTATGACTAAGAGTTGTCCCAGGGATCATTTTTAGAATACTCATTAATGGAAGTAATAAACGCATACAATGACAATTTGGATCTTATGGCAATTTATGTCGATTTCATAGCGGTCATTTGTATGGGGGCTAGGTCTGAAAATGGACCGATTCTCACCAATTTCAATAGCGTTCATCTTATGGCCAATGAAAGAAGCTTACATACCAAATTTCATCAAAATATATTCATATTTGCGACCTGCAGTTTGATTACAAAGTTTACATGGACACACAGACGAACGGACGGACGGACGGATACACGGACGGACATCGTTAAATCGAATCAGTTAGTGATTCTGATTCGATCGGTATAATTAAAGATGGGTCTAGGTCAAATATTTTTGGTAGTTACAAACAGCAGCACAAAGTCATTATACCCAAGGCACATAGTTTTATAGGATATAATGAAAAAGGAAGGTTTCCATTCATTACCACCAGCGAGTAATGCCCGATGGAACTCCAAAGCAACAAAGCATTTATTCTTCTTTCAAATTATCAGAAAAAGCTTCTTCCTATCTATAAGTTCATATATAATCCATGGTAAGATGTTTGGTTTTCTGATCACTGTTTCCGTATAAATACCATTAAGAAGGCTCAAGAATGTTTTGGGTGCAAGAACCGTTTATAATAGACAGCAATTAATAGACAGCAGAGCAGCAACATATGTGCAGAACGAACTATGAGAATAGTGCAAGATTTGTTTAAACTATTCAAATCAATATTTTTTGTAGCACCTAGTTATCTATATATTAATACATGAAGGTAAATTTTTAGTTCCCTTTTTAAGCAATACGAGGGCACGGAGGAGTGTAAAAATTGGCACAGTTATAGTTCATATGGAGGAGAAGCTGAGAATGATAAAATTTATGTTTAATCTGTCTTAAAAATATATTAAATAAAATAAAATAAAATATTTATAACAATTCGTTACATCCTGTTAATGTGAATGATTTAAATTATATATCGGATGCTCTGTGTTGAATTGTGAATTGTTAAAATTGATTAATTTTTTATATATTTTTATATACATAGATAAAAAAAAAAACATTGGAAGGCAAAAATTGAATGAAAAAACAATATTTCCTAGAATTTGCACTCGAATTTCGAGTGCTGGGCTATACTAAAGGGTCCGCCATCTAACGTTTTTTTTTCAACTAGTGCTTATTTCGTGAATGGTAACACTCAGCTCATGTCTGATTTGACAGATAATTAGTTTTATCCTTCCGACATTACTTTGAAAGTCATGGTTGCAATCATGTTGCAGAATGTGTGCGAAAATTGCGTACGGATTTTGGAAGAAGAGAAGCACCGTCAGCTCCGTATGTTCGTTATCTTGTGGAAAAAGTGAAAGAAACTGGCATCCTCATCGATAAACCAAAGCGCGAAAAGCCAAAAACAGTGCGTACACCCGAGAATATTGCTGCTGTGGCAGAAAGTGTGCGTGAAGCGCCATCAACATCAATTCACCGTCGTTCTCAAGAATTGAACATTTAGAAGGCATCATTGTGACGAATTTTGCATAAAGATCTTGGTATGACGCCATACGAAGTCCAATTAGTTCAGGAGTTGAAGCCAACTGACCATCCAATGCGTTTTCGCTTCGCTAAGTGGACCTGCTATCGACTTACAGAAGATGCCGATTTTGCCAAAAAAAATCATCTTTTCAGATGAAGCTCATTTTGATCTTGGCGGGTATGTAAACAAGCAAAATTGTCGCATTTGGGGCACAGAAAACCCGCACGCATACATTGAAAAGTCGATACACCCAAAACGAGTCACTGTTTGGTGCGGATTTTGGTCCAGAGGCATAATTGGGCCATTTTTCTTCGAAAATGAGCAAGGAGTGGCCGTTAAAGTCAATGGCGAGCATTATTGGGCCATGTTAAACGAATTTTTGTTCACAAAAATTGAAGAGGAGGATATTGCCAACATTTGGCTTCAACAAGACGGCGCTACGTGCCACACAGCCGAAGCTACATTCGATGTTTTGCGCCCTGTTTTTGAAGATCGCATTATCAGCCGCAGAGCTGATGTTGTTTGGCCACCTCGGAGCTGCGATTTGAAAACGTTGGACTATTATTTGTGGGGTGCCCTCAAAGATAAGTGTTACGCCAACAAGCCAGAGACAATTGACGCTTTAAAGGACAATATTCGTGAAGCCATTGGTGAAATATAGCTGCACACAATCGATCATGTGCTTAAAAATTGGACCGATCGTGTAGGCTACTGCATGGCCAGCCGAGGCAGCCATTTGAATGAAATTATTTTCCATTATTAACCGGAAGGATTGTACTTTCAAATAAAAAAAGAAATTTGAGATAATATTCAGTAGTTTTTTTTTATAGCATTTTCAAAAAAAAAAAAGTTATTTGGCGGACCCTTTAGTTAATATTGTTATGTTGTTTTAAAATTGTTAAAAAAAAAATTTTAATCTTGGAAGAGTTTCAGAAATCGCATTCGTTGCGGAAGGTTTTTATTTCAAACTGATCTAAGATATCGGGTTTTATTATTCCCATAGCATAGTCCCTGGGAAATTATTAATCAAAATAAGTATTATCCCTAATGTACAGTAGTCACTGCAATAACATTATCGTAACAAATTTTTTTATACTCATAGCATTTATCTACTTACATACAAATTTGTTGAAAATAATTCATTCACCCACCAATCTAAGAGTGTTAAGCAACATAAATCACTTACCTAAAAAAAAACAGAGAAAAAGAAAAAATTAATTTAATAGATGTAAACAAAAGTTGGAATATTAAAATAAAAAAAAATAAAAATAAAACATATTTTAAGAAAGAAGTAAATAAATATAACTAAAAGCGATGAAAATAAAAATTTCATAATTTTTAATAAATGGAAACTATAACTCTATATTTATCTCTTTTTTTTTCATAAAAATTCCCCAAAATAACAAGTGATAATTTAGTTAGCGAAAAAACCAGAAATATTACCCTTTGGTCATCCATATGTAAAATTATGTTAAAGAAATGCCAATTTATGATTATAAAACACAAAATTGAAGCCATGTAATTTGTAAAAAAAAAAAAAATCGGTTTGTATATAAACCTGGCAAAATTGCAAAGAAAACAAATTTTGTAGAAACAGAAAAAAAAAAATTATAAATAACAAAGTTAACGTTTTTATGAAATTGAAACTCACGCAAAAACACCCTATGGGGTTAAATTCATTTTTAGCTGACATTTAACACAAAATTTGTGAATTAAAAAAAAAAACTGAAATGTAAATTTTTTTTTTGGAGGTTCGTTCATACATGAATAACAAACAATTGGTTGCAAGGCAAACATAAGAATCTCTGTTTCTGTTTCGAAAACAAAAAGAAGCATCCAAATTCCTGGCCAATGATGTTATTTGCAAGTTATTGCTTGTTAATAACAGAATATTGGTTGTTTATTGGTTTAAGCCTTTTAGCATTTATGATTTTAACATTTAAATCCTGAGAAATTGACATTCCTTGTCTGGGGATCGGCATTGATTAGTAATTAAACAATAACGCCGAAAATACATGTTATTTTATATACCATTTCGGACTTAAATATACTTGTTTTTTTCTGATTAAACTAAAAGTTTTCAGAATTTCATTTCCATTACTTTGATTACTGCTAAATGACGGTTATTAACCTGTTATTAAAGACCACCACTAGCATGAATACAAAAACACGAAAGAAAAGTATTGTCAATCTGAGAATCTAAGTAGACTATAGGATACCCTATACCATAAGCTTTGGGAAAGGGTTTAAGGTTTAATAAGCCTTAATTAAATTTGGAAGAGATTTTCAGATGCGATTGATCATGTTATTGTTTCTCTCAATTTTAATTCGCTTAATCTCCGAACTCAGAAAGCAGCCAGATTGTGTAGCTCAACAGTGTTTGTATACGTTTGTATACAGTCTGCAACATGTTTGATATTTAAAAATGCATGTACAAAGATCTCAGCAAAATTTTTAACTCATTTCTCTTTTGCCATGCGTGTTTCACGAGTCGATACTCGCGAAAAGCTTTAGGAACCAAATCTTAAATTTATAAAGACGGCTTAAGATGGAAACTATACTAGAATTGATTTCACGTTCTGAAAAAAATATACCTGATCTCATTGTGATTTAACTTTAGTTCCTAGAGGACTCTACTTCTGAACATCCAACGTATTTTATTTAATTCAGTAGCGAATATTTGAAGCCCATTAACATTTATGTCTCAAGTTTAGTTAAAATACCAATGTAAGACCCTAGACAAGAGGTGGCTCTACTATTTATTGTATATATATAACAAGTATATTCACATTACACATATCAATTACCAGACGATGACCTCTTATACTCTGTATTTTGATTAACTAAACGAGAGCCCTAAAATATAATAATTAAGACGAGCAGATCTCAGTCCTCGAAATTCAAGTGCTAATTTTAGGAAATTTTGTTTTTTCATTTAATAAAGACCCTAAAGGTATGCTAATCAATTTCTACCAATTCACAATTCAACACTTTTTAAATATCGATTGCGTTATTGTCGTTATTGGTTTGTGTCCAAAATTATTTTTCAATTCAACACAATTATTATTGTGAATGAAGAAAACAAACTAATTTTTTTTGCAAGCACATTAACAAATTTTATAAACACACACGTAGCATTGTATCATTTTATGTATGTGCTATCAGCAACCTTAAATGCATTTTACTCCAAAAACGTGTAAAAAACTTAAAAATCTGTAAATCTGGTGGACAGCTAAAAATAAATACCTTTCAAATAAGATACGTTTGGTCAAAATCGGGAGAAAACTGTAGAACAAATCATCGGTCACAAGAAATCGCCTTACCTATTAATATTATAGATACTTGATATACGAGGGCTGCTGTGCCATCCAACTCACTATCGAAAATGGACAACTTTAGTAATATTTGAAAAATTGATGATTGATATACCCGCTCAATTAATCGGGTACATAACATTTAGCAACAAAATTTAGATAAAGAATTGAAGAGTATTCTCGAATCAGAACTCGCAAAATTATTTGAAGCGACTTAGGCATAAGTTTCCAAGCGCCTAAAATGACTTGAAACCAAATGAAGTAGTCTTTCACTGTATTTTTAATGGTAATGAAAACTGGATTTATCGTATGTGAAGCCAACCAAGAACATCAACGCCAAAGCCGAATATCTACGGCACTGAAGTAATGCTCGGAATGCTCGTATTTGGTGGTATGAAAAGGGTGTGGTTTATTATGAGCTGAAAATACAGGGGCTGTAACATAGACAGCTGATGTTTTCAAGTAAAATTATGCAGAATGGAAGACCAGACACAAGACAAAAATTTTCCTTTACGATAATACTCCTTTACGATAATACAAGACCAAGTGAAGACGGACAACTTGCCCAATTCTACGTTTTGCTCCGCCACGTTTGAAATTAGTTTATTCTCATAATCATTTTTAAAATTAAAGAAAAAATCTAAATAAATCTTTTAACAAAAATTTCAATATATTTTTATTTTTCAGCTTAAAATGTTTTTAACATACTTTTTAGAAATATTTTCTTTCTCAAATAATTTTTTTATTATTTATTTGTTTTAACTGGTATAGCCCAACACTCGAAATTCAAGTGCAAATTCTAGGAAATATTATTTTTTCATCCAATTTTTTCTTTCAATGCATTTTTAATCTATATATATTAAAAATTTATGAATATTTAAATGAGCCTAAAGGTATGCTAATAAATTTAAGCAATTCGAAATTCTACACAGAGCGTTTGCTATACAATTTAAATCATTTAACAGCGTGTAACGAAATATTTTATTTTACTTAATTTAATAAATTTTAAAGACAGATTAAAGATAAATTTTATCATTCTCAGCTTCTCCTCCATATGAACTATAACTAGGCCAATTTTCACACTCCTCCGTGCCCTCGTATTGCTTAAAAATGGAACTAAAATTTTCCTTCACGTGTTAATATATAGATAAATGAGTCAAAAATACTGTATCAGCAAAAAAAATTTAAAAAGTCTCTAAAGTTGAAAATTAACAAAAAGAAATATATATTTTTAAACTAACGTCGTATGGGAAGTCCTATTTCACCCGCTATATAGCCCAAACATTGCCTATTCTCATAGCAGGTATCTCAGTCGGATTTCGAGGTCGGTTTTAATCCGTCTGGAATTATTTTATTCACATAAAAAAAATTTTAATTCGAAAAAATTTAAAATAATGATCTCAATATTTTTGATGTGTAAACAGCTATACGCTCAGGGGTAAACCCCCTATTTTACAATACAGTCAACAACCCTCAAGTATAACAACGTTAAAAATTTCACAACCGTACAAGTATAACACTATTAGTAATATAACAATATCGAAGTATAACAACTAATTCAATAACCAAAAAGTATAAGTATAATTAGAAATATAACAATATACAAGTACAACAGCTAATTAGACGAGGCTAAATGTATGAAAACTCTAAATTGAAAAAATATACTAAAAATATACTTAAGTACATCAACTAAAAAAATCTTTAATTACTACATGTTTAAACATCTTCCCTGTGATCGGACTCGCATAGTTTTTTATTTTTTTAGAGTTTAATCAAGCTCACGATCAAATGATTTTACTTTGATTAAAGGAAAAAACTTTAACAAATTTGTTTAAAAACCAATCTAGTGAGAATCCATGCAAACATCAACCATACAAAAGTCAACCTTAAGTGCAATTTTAATATTTTAATCATTTTTATTGATATCATTTCAATGGAAATGGTATGAAAATATGACAATAGTTTGTTAGATGTATTTTTGAATATTTTTATAACCCCTATTTTTTCAGTAAAAAGGAAAAGTGCAATTAAGTAATTTTGAAAATATAGTGTCATGTCTATCACATTACAAAATACTTCTTTTTACTATAATTTTTTTTTAGAACTCATGTTTTTTTTATATACTTTACTAATAAACTAGCTCTTTTATTAACTATAAACAACTGTTTCTTATTTGTCAATCAAATAACTTCAGAGCATTTCTGTGTTTTACAAACATCCTCTAAAATGATGTCTTTTTGTTGTCATGTCTGTCACGACTGCTTATTGTCCCCCAGTTATTAATAACAATAATACTTTCTCACTTTTGAATTTTGTATATTTTTATATACACTGAATAACTGTTACTATATAATATTAAATTAGAAAGATCCTGAATGTCATTTCGTCGTTCGTAAATTATTGTGTTCTATATGCTTTTGTTAAAGTTTAGTTGCTAAAGTTTAGTTGCTAATTAAAAAAAACTGAACCGATAAAATTGTTGCGACCTTCCTACCAACGAAAGTACTATAGTTTGTGGTTTTTTCTGTTTAAAAAAAATTCCTCTTTGAAAACGCCTTTAAGAGTAAGAACTATTAGAACTTAAACATGGATTAATCAAAAAAAATCATATAGAACACAATAACTTACGAACGACGATTTGTGTCACTGTATAATTTGCCACCTGTTTTATTTCAATGGTATGAGGTAGAGAAGAAGAAGGCATAAATTTCTTATATACAGAGTAGTTATGAATTTTAGAAATATATGTATGCTTTCTTCTTCTCTACCATGCACCATTGAAACAAAATCAAAATTTTAATATTAATTTCAGTATTAACTGCAATACGTCTGAAAATGACGTCTACTCTAACAAAATATTTGTTTTATGTTTTAGTTTGTTATATTAGAAAAAGCTTAAATAGTATAACTCTTTGCTCGGATTCTCATTAAATTGATTTATTGTTCACAACAGTTGTATTCATCGTCGCGAACAGCAGTCTGCAGACTGTTTTTTTTATATGAAGTTTAATCGATAGAAAAGGAGAGAAAAGTAACGAGCAATTTTTACTCGTTATGACTGCAGACTAATTTGATTTTGAAACGCAGTCTGCAGTCTGTAGACAAAATATTGCCATCTCTTGTTTTTTATTTTTCCTAAAGATTTTTAAGAAATGTTTATTTTTTATGTGGTGCTTTGGCATCTCTGTTATTGCCATCATATGTGCGAAAGGCGGAACAAGGTAAGCTGTTTAAATTCAATATATATTGTTTTGACTGGTTACCTGATTTTTACCTGCATTTACAGACTTGAATAAACTAAAGAAGCTTATGTCAGAGGTACGCAACCTTGCGGATCCATGTGGTGGAAGTTTTTAAATGTTTGTTTCAGCATTCTTGGTATCAATGTAGCATTAAATCCTTTCATTCAAAGTTCGCGCAATATTTCAGGTATTTCATATTTTCTTCAATCAAAAGGTATTTTGCCAATAGATAAAACTATTCCACTTCTAATTGAAGCAAAAGTAATATTTGTTCGCGGCTCATATTTTCACAACTCATTTTATTTCTTTTTAGTTTACGTTTAAAATTGATAACAACACTTTTCAATTTCGCAAACTACACATCTGATAGCTGAACAGCTGTTAAAAAAAATGTCTGCAGTAACTCAACCTACAGACAATGAGTCGAGCTGCGGGTTGCTAGTTATAATTCAACAAACGATTCTTCAGTCTGCGGTTTGCGACAATGCATCCACCTTTACAGTATGTAGATCAATTTTGGAACGAAAATATGTCAATGTTTTTTGCTTTACTTAAACTAGAAACATTTGATTTTGAGCTTGAATAATTTCAAACTCAATCATTTAAAAGACAAAGACCGAAAATAAGATTTTTATACCCTTCACACCACTGTGCAGAAGGCATATATCAGTTCGTCATTCCATTTGTAACGCATCGCGTCGATATAGCGTCTGTCTGTCCGTTTGTCCGTCCGTCTGTTGAAATCACACTAAGGGCCATTATTACAACTAGCCAATAGCTAAAGTTAGGATGTTATCGGGCAGTTTATTAGTTTTTCGTTATTACAACTATACATTAAGGTAAAAGTGACCGATAAGCTAAAGGGAAGATATTGTTACCTTTAACTTTTAACGTTAGGTTTATGTATTTAATGTTACCACATTATCTAATCTATGAAAAAAGAAATTCACATCAATTTAGTTTTGGAAATAAATTTATTTACATATACTTAAATATATACTTGTATATTTCTTAAAAAATTTTATTATACATTTAAAACAATTATGCAATTTATAATAAAGGTTTTTAGCTTTTATTCTATTGTTTTTATTGTTTGTTTGCGAACAAATAAAGGAACGTTGCCACTACGTATTTTTATAAAGCAATTCATTTGGTCAAAATTAATCGGTGTTTCCTTTGGTGTTGCCACAATATGAAAAACATTAATTTTAATTTAATGGGTAATTGTAATAAGGAAAAAGAAGTTAAAGGTAACTTTATTGCTCACTTTAGCTAAGGTTACCTTTAACTTACATTAACTTTAAATGCAAGTTGTAATAATGGCCCTAAATCAAATAAAGTTATGATAATATTGTTTATCATTATTTCGAGCAAGTCGGTATTAGAAATGGGGTAAATCGGGCATCATGGTGCCAAGATATGTCCAGAAATATGAAGGCACCTCTAAAAAATTATACAAATTCAGTGTGTTTGTTGTAATAATTTGGTATTCAGCCCAATTACAAATATTCTCAAGGAATTTCTTTCTCACGGAAAATACTTTTCTCGAGAAAAAAATCCTCCAATTATAAATTCCGCGTGAACACAAAAATGAATAAGAGGCATCATCGAATTTCGAAGCCAGTTTTTTTGCTTATTGCCAATTTGCTATTTCTTTTTTGTGTGTTTGCAAACGAAAATAAATTTATTTTAAAGAAAAATTGTATAAAAAAATGAATAGCATAGCTATGATGCGAACACTTGTGGAGGAAATTGGTGTTGTAGAATAACAACTACGAAATTGCTAAAGGATTGCTAGAAGTCAATTGCGGGATGAATCTATGGAAAACGCAATCAATGCCTGAATTGGCTTTCATTAAAGTTAACAAAAGTTGAAGATGGGCTTTATTTGTCGTCTTCAACCTACAAGAGCAATAAAATATTAATTTTTGTATTTAAATTTTGATTTATCAAAATACTTCTTACTTTTTTATATAAACTCCCGAATGTTTTGCAAGGGACATTTTTTGAGGGAAATAAACAAATTCCAGCGCATTGAGAATAACTAATATTTTCCCATCGAATTGTTTTTCCGAAGAAATTTTTATTCATAATAGGGGAAAAGGGAGAAGTGAGATATTTCATGCGGAATTTTTATTCAGAATTGGGCTGATTAAGTTTATCAAATAGTACAATAATTTCAGATATTAAGGCAAACATGAAACCCACAGCTGAGTTATTTAACACTCTTACTTGTTTATTTTTATACTAGCAGATTCCAGCGCTCGAAATTCGAGTGCAAATTCTAGGAAATTTTATTTTCTCATTTAATAAAGACCCTAAAGGTATGCTTCACAATACATCTCATTTTAAATTACGAAAACAAACTCAACACATTAACACAAACACATTAACAAATTTAATAAACGCACACGTAGCATTGTATAATTTTATGTATGTGTTAGTAGCAACTTTAAACGATCATAACTTCAAATAAATGTTCCAGACGATGAAAATTCGTAAATCTGGCTAACAGCTAAAAAGAAATACCTTTCCAATGTCAAAATCGGGGTAAAGCTATCAAAATTACATCGGTCGCAAGAAATCGCCTAGCCTGTTAATATTTTAGATATGTACGAGTAAAACTAGAAAATAATAAATTATTGTTTAGTTTTTTGTAACAAATTTTTTAAAGTTATTATTTTTAATAATTTTTTTATTAAATTTAATTATAATAGCAGATTCCAGCGCTTGAAATTCGAATGCAATTTCTAGGCAGCATTATTTTTAACTTAGCCAATTCACAAACCAACACTTTTATGGTTTATTATTATTGTGAATGAAGATAACAAACTCATTAACAAACACATTAACAAATTTATTCAAACACACATAGCATATATATAATTTGATGTATGTGTTAATAGCAACTTTAAATGCAATTTACTCAAAACAAAGAAAAAGATTTTAAAATCGGTAAATCTGGCGAACAGCTAAAAATAAATACCTTTCAAATAATATACGTTTGGTCAAAGATGGGATATAACGGTAGAACAAAACAGCGGTAAAAAGTAATCGCCTAGCCTATTAATATTATAGATTTCGGTATCTTTTTCGCCGTCTTTATACCCTATACCACTATGTGGTTTGGGTATAATAACTTTGTGCTGCTGTTTATAACAACCAAAATTATTTGACCTACACCCAACTTTAATTATACCGATCGAATCAGAATCACTATCTGATTCGATTTAACGATGTCCGTCCGTCTGTGTGTCCATGTAAAGCTTGTAATCAAACTGCAGGTCGCAAATATGAATATATTTTGATGAAATGTGGTACTTAATCTTTTGTCGGTCATGGGATGAACGCTATTGAAATTGGTAAGAATCGGTCCACGTTCAGACCTAGCCCCCATACAAATGACCCCTATGAAATCAACATATACAAATCTTAGTCAAATTGGGTTTGTATGTATATATTACATCCATTAATCAGTAGTCCAAAAATGATACCTATTGGACAACTCTTAGTCATAGGCCCCATATAGAGCTGCTTCCCGATCTTCACTTAAATCTATCAAAAAACAAAAATATTGCACTGATTCTTCTCAAATTGTGTTTGTATATATTTTTGCAAAATACAAGAGACTTTACCAAACATGGTTAGGATCGGTCCATTTTTGGGCCTAGTCCCCATATAGATATAGCATCCGATATGAACTTTTTCATATCTGCAGCCGAAAAAATTAATAAAAATCGCACTCAAATTTGGTTTATGCTTATTTTCTATATCCAGTTAGTTGGGCCTGAGAGATAGGGTCTCTAAACGCATGGTATAGGGTATCGTATAGTCGGTCTAGACCGACTATAATTTTCTTACTTGTTTTTTTTGTTTTGTTTTGTTTTTCTTTTTTGGGGATAATCTGCTAAAATATATTAAATATATAAATAACCTGCCCCATACTTCACATATTCATGCAGAAAATCACCACAAAAATGTCGAAAAAAGTCACACATATAAATTATGTAAGAAAAAAATTAAAATAAAAAAGAAATTTAATGATAAAAATTAAAAAACTAAATTTTTTTATATTAAAATATGAACCGAATTTTTAGTTTCTTTTTAAATTTATAATAATTTAAGGTCAATAAAAAAAAAGTCCAGAAGTAGCAGAGCAAAGCAACCACAGAAATAAGGCTCACTTATCAGGACGAAAGCGGGGTTATCTGTGAATGGTTATTATATATGTCGATTATCTTTTATCCGAATATGGCGAGAGTACACACTAATTTCATTGGCAAAAAATTGTGATCGCCAGATTTAACTCCTTCGATTTCTTTTGTTTCCAAACTTAATAAAAAAGCTGGATGGGCAAATATCTTGCTCAAACATTGAGAAACAAATGGAGGTTTCGACATATTTTGAAAAACTTTGGATTAAGTGCATCGAGCTGAAAGGCAACTACTTTGAAAACGAAATGATTTTTGTTCCTATATTTTTTTTTTTTATGTATGGCCAGGGACTTATCAGACAGCTCCAATATCTTCACTATTCCTTTATTTAGAATTTATCAAGCACTAATAAACATGTACTTCATGGAAGCTATAAAAACAACACCATTGGAGTAACAAGCCTATATTAAATTTGTCGGTGATAAGACAACTTTCGAACACTTCCTGATTTCAAGAATAATATTTATTTGACTTTTGTAAATGGTCTTTTTTTTTGCAGTATAAATGGTCACTAAAGCACTGATAAACTCACTATAGTCTACACTCACATGGTAGGGTATGAAAAGTTTGTTGAAAATATTGATGAAGTAAACAAAAAAAAAAAAAAAACCTAAATTTACAATTGAGCTTTAAGGCGATTTATGAATTGGTTCATTATTTTGCAAAATGACGTTCAATTTGTGACCAATATTTTCTTTTAAGTTGACATTTTGAGTGCAAGGTGCCACTACGAACAGTTACAATAATTTACGGATGCACTGGCGAAAGGAAAGTTTTCTACACAACATCTTCAGTAAACGCAGTAGCAGCAGCTTGCAGAATGTTGTTTCACCATACTTTCAGCAGTAATTTCTGAAAGGCACATATTTCAATATTTTTTATAATTAGTAATTTTTATTGAATGTTGCAGTAATAATTCAATTAAAAAATACTTGATTAATAAAATTCCTTTCAAAACATATTCAATATAATTGAAATTGTCTATAATGTGTTACCCCACAAACTAATAATATATTGCCTATTCTAATAACAACTAACACCTGCCAATTTTTATGCTCAATTGCACTCGTAAAAATTGAATTGAATCTATTAAAATAGCCAACTATTCAAAACTCAGAGCCATAAAATATTTTCTAAATAATTAAATAAATGTTTACAAATAAAATAGTTGTCATATCATAAAAAATAGCAACAATCAAATAACACAAATATACTCGTATTTATGTCAACAACACAACAAAATAATCACCTACAAATAAACTCAAGCAAGCACCACCAACACCAGCTGCTGCAGGCAAGAAATTGCCGCCGCCACAACCACCTACAATGACGCCGTTCCCATTAGCTATTTTGTCTCATTTCTATTGAGAAAATATTCAAACACCCGTTTTTTTTTTCCGTAAATTTGACAACTGCAAAATACAACAAAAATTATGCCGCATACCAAAAATTTTGACATTTTTGTAAGACTAAGACAATTCTATTACGACACTTTACAAAAATTAAAAAAAAACTATAATTTTTTATACAGTAATTTTATATACTATGCTCGAAAATTTTCCGAAATTTCTTTAACAAAAATTTATTTTTAAATACTCGTTATTACGAGTTACATAGGATGTTCGGCTATTTTGTAAAATCCGTACAATTTTTGACCGTAGTGTACGTCTACTTTGCGTGTACATACTTAGGTATGTATTGTTACGAGGGCGTTCTTAAAACAACCCGACCTGGCGTATAGATGTGATAGTAGTTTATAAAAAAACAGGTAAGAGTGTTAAATTCGGCTGTGCCGGATTTTTTGATACCCTCCACCTGAGTCTTAAATTTTTAGTTATTAATTTTTAAATTTTAATTTTTAATTTTTAATTTTTAATTTTTAATTTTTAATTTTTAATTTTTAATTTTTAATTTTTAATTTTTAATTTTTAATTTTTAATTTTTAATTTTTAATTTTTAATTTTTAATTTTTAATTTTTAATTTTTAATTTTTAATTTTTAATTTTTAATTTTTAATTTTTAATTTTTAATTTTTAATTTTTAATTTTTAATTTTTAATTTTTAATTTTTAATTTTTAATTTTTAATTTTTAATTTTTAATTTTTAATTTTTAATTTTTAATTTTTAATTTTTAATTTTTAATTTTTAATTTTTAATTTTTAATTTTTAATTTTTAATTTTTAATTTTTAATTTTTAATTTTTAATTTTTAATTTTTAATTTTTAATTTTTAATTTTTAATTTTTAATTTTTAATTTTTAATTTTTAATTTTTAATTTTTAATTTTTAATTTTCCATTTTTCAATTTTCATTTTCCATTTTTCATTTCCAATTTTTAATTTTTCAATTTTCATTTTCCGTTTTGCGTTTTCCATTTTCCGTTTTCAATTTTTCATTTTTCAATTTTCATGTTCCATTTTCCATTTTTCATTTTCCAATTTCCATTTTTAATTTTTCAATTTTCAATTTTCATTTTCCATTTTCCATTTTTCAATTTTCATTTTTAATTTTTCAGTTTTCATTTTCCATTTTTAATTTTTTATTTTTCCTTTTCCATTTTTCATTTTCAGTTTTTAATTTTTCAATTTTCATTTTCCGTTTTGCGTTGTCCATTTTTAATTTTTCATTTTTCAATTTTCATGTTCCATTTTTCATTTTCCATTTTTAATTTTTCAATTTTCATTTTTCATTTTCCATTTTTCAATTTTCATTTTCCATTTTTCAGTTTTCATTTTCCATTTTTAATTTTTTATTTTTCCTTTTCCATTTTTCATTTTCCATTTTTCGCTTTTAATTTTTCAATTTTCATTTTCCATTTTTCGTTTTTCATTTTCCATTTTTCATTTTTCATTTTTCAATTTTCATTTTCCTTTTCCATTTTCCATTCTTCATTTTTCAATTTTCCATTTTCCATGTTTCAATTCTCATATTCCATTTTCCATGATTTAATTTTCATTTTCCATTTTCCATTTTTCAATTTGCATTTACCATTTTTCATATTTCATTTTCCATTTTTCATTTTCCATTTTTAATTTTTCAATTTTCATTTTCCATTTTTAATTTTCCATTTTTCCATTTTCCATTTTTTATTCTCCATTTTTTCATTTTCTATTTTCCATTTTTCATTTTTCGTTTTAACTTTTTCTTTCATATTGGCGATTTTTTTTATTATAACATGAGCTATGTTGTTGTGTTATTGGTATTGTTAATATATGTATGTATATGCATAATTTTTTGTGGCATTTTTTATGTTGTTGTACAACACTAAACTAAACTAAACTGTTACAACAAACACACTGGGTTTTATGTTTTTTTTAGAGGTATCTACATATTTTTGCTCGTATCTAATCACGATGATGCCCGATTTAGCCAATTTTCAATACCAACCTGCTGGGAATTATGGCAAATGATATTGTTGTAGCCTTAGCCAGTAAGATTGCTTTTTTTGTGAATGAGCGTAATTTCAACAGACAGACGGAGAGACGGACATCGCTATATCGACTCGAGCTGTGATAAGGATCAAGAATATATATACTTTATGGGGTCGGAAACTAGTTTTTCGATGCGTTACAAACGGAATGACAAACCTATATATACCCTCTGCCACTGACTGTGGAGGGTATAAAAATACTTTGATAAAAATTTTTTAATATTTTATTATTTTCCATAAAAAATAAAAAAATCTTAATTTCGATCCTTATCATTTTAATGATTGAGCTATAAATTATTCAAGGTCAAGATCAAATGTTTATATTTTAGATAAAGCAAAAAACATTGGCACATTTGTTTCAAAAATTTATCTATATTCTGTATGACAGGTTATACAGCTCAAAAGACGATAATAAAAAATGATAAAAATAAAGATGATAAAAATGTCGCATTTTATTTGCACTTTTTTCGAAAAGTGTGTTTTTTATACATTCTAAATTAAGAGCAACCATATTTTATACGTCAATCGAAAGGTCTCAAATTCGAGCACTCGTTAATCGCAAAAAATTGTAGCCATTGACTTCTTTCAGGTCATAGTGTGAGAATATTTCCACATTGTTTCTTTTTTTTTTTTCTTGAATATTGTCACCACATGACTTCAAAGACGATAATTAAAAATTTTTTTGCATTTTATGAACACAGCACTTTGAGACCTTTCGATTGTTGTATAAAATTGGGTTACGGCATAAGTCAACCATTTGCACTATAGGAAAACAGAAGACGCCACTTTTAGCTGCAAAAGGTGCACTAAAATCGCGCTGCAGATGCGCTATACCATTGGTTTTTATGCCAAAGAAAATTTTATATTACAGTAGAGAGTACGCAGTTCAAATGTAAGGCTCTGAAATTTCATAAAATAATTATAAAGCCGCCTTTTTGCCAGTGATGGCTGACTCACTAAATTCAAAAAACGCTATGGTATAAAATTACGTAAAAAATCTGGCGAAAAGCTATCGTCTTTTAAGGAACTTGTAGCTTTATTCAGCAATAAATTAGCTGCTGTTATTAAGGAGGACGACTTTACACATGTAGCAGTTTTTAATACAGATGAATCTGGACTTTATTAGAAAATGTTGCCAGACAAAACGTATGTACATCAAGGGGGAAAATTCTGCACTGGCAGAAAACTCTCAAAGGAGGGAATAACGTTCTTAATTTGTGCGAGTGTTGAGGGAATAAAGAAAATTAAACCTTTTTAGATTGGAAAAGTTCAAAAGCCAAGATGTTTTCATAACAGACATTTGGCTGAATGCTTCTCTTTTTAAGAACTGTTTCTTTTTAATTTTTGTACCGGAGCTGAGTTGTTATTCAATTCAAATTTTTATCGAGTTTATCTTTAAACAATTGCAGGTGGAAAACTTTTTAGTAGCTAAAAAAACCTCCCCATAAAAGCGCATCTGTTGCTCGATAATGCTCCAAGTCATCCCTCTAAAGAAGACTTGATGAAGGTAACTAAAGACGGAAACATTTGTGTTATGTGTATGCTGCATAATGTCACCTCAATAAATCAACCGATGTTTCAGAATGCGATAAATCTTTTAAAGCTGAATTATCGTAGTAGCCTACTATCGAAAATTACGGCCTCAACTGAAGATTTTGAAACATCTTTAGTTGCTTTGGCAGGGGAAAATTTTGAAGGTGACACGGTTTTAATAACGAAGATGAGGAGGATGAATCTGCATGATTGGAGTATTGATAGCCCAAATGAAGAAATTGAACAGAATAATCATAGTGATGGTGACCACGTGAACCCATTGCCAAAGGTTAAACGCGAAGATGCAATTAAATGTTTTGACACATGCATTTAATGGACTGTTGAGAACAATATTGAAACTTCGCAGACAAGTCCAAATGGGGTTAATGGGGTCATATTATTTTTTCCGAAACCCTAGGCTGTTAAGATAAAAGATAACATTTTAAAGTAGAAAAGTGAAAAATTTTTGATACAAAGTATTTAAAAAGAGTACATTTACTGAATATTTCAAAAATACTAATTTTACTCTAAATCCGCAAAAAAATCATTTAATTAAAAATTCACACAGTTAATCTCTGACATATATTTAACAAAATTTTAAAGTGCCAGATCCATTTTTTGAAATTTTGTTTAGGAAAATTTTTTAAAACTTAAAAGTAGGCTAAAAACTGGGTAATAATATAAAACTTCGTGTCTGAGTGCTTATAGGTATAGAGACAAAAAAAAAAAATAAACAACTTCTTAAAGTTGAAAAAATTTCCGCCAAATTTCACGACCTAGTTTGTTTTTTGATACAAAAGTGGTCTGGAGCATTTGCTATTTCTGTGCGAGTTTTTATTCGATTTTGAAGTTATGTAGCTTTACAAAGAGATAATTTATTACTGAAATCGATTCGTATAACAACTTGTCAAAAAAACTAAACTAAACTCTGCAAAAAAAAAAAGTCATATTTTCCCCATATAAACACACTTGAAATCAAGGTTCAGAAAATACACACATGAAACACACAATGTTCTGTTCAAAAGCAGCCAACACATATCTTTATTTTCATATCAATTATGTGCGTTTCTAAATTTTCTACGGTGCCCAACACCATCATGACTGTGTTCGTTTTAATATTTCGTTATTTACACGAACATTTTTCTATCACATACTTTTTGTTTCGATCACACATAAACAGATTCGAATGTTGCTTTATTTGAAGTTCATGTTCTGGTACGTGTACTGAAAAAAAACAGAACATGTACAATAAACAGGTTCGAGTTCAGTTATATTTTAAGTCGTGTTCTGGCTCGTGTACTAAGAAAAAATAGAACATGTACAATAAACAATAAAAACCAGTCAATAAAAACAATTGTAAATAATTTCAACGTAAATCACAAAAAAGTGGCCAATAAAATTTTAAAATATTTGACAATTGTAAACAATTTGCAACGTAAGTCATAAAAAAGGGTCAATAAAATTTTAATAAATTTAGTTGAAACAATTGTCGTCGTTTTTATCGGGTTGTATCAGATCGCGAATTGATGTTTCAATTTTTCGCAGTACACGAGCCAGAACACGAATTTAAAATATAACTGAACTCGAACCTGTTTATTGTACATGTTCTATTTTTTCTTAGTACACGAGCCAGAACATGACTTAAAATATAACTGAACTCGAACCTGTTTATTGTACATGTTCTGTTTTTACTTAGTCCACGAGCCAGAACACGACTTAAAATATAACTGAACTCGAACCTGTTTATTGTACATGTTCTGTTTTTTTTTCAGTACACGTACCAGAACACGAACTTCAAATAAAGCAAAACTCGAATCTATGTGGTTTATGTGTGATCGAAACAAAAAGTACGTGATAGAAAAATGTTCGTGTAAATAACGAAATCTTAAAGCGAACACAAGTCATGATTGTGTTTGGCACCGAAGAAAATTTAAAAACAAACATAATTGATATGAAAATAAAAATATGTGTGTGTTGGTCTAAGTTATGTTTGTTTACATATATGTACGAGTTTTTTATTCAGTGTGTGTTTTTTTCTGAACTCTGCTTGAAATTGATAGACCCTAAATTTATATTTCTCAGTTTTTTTGCTATTCGCATATTTTTAGGGGGATGAGACTTTAAATTTGAACACTTTTTTTCCCCTCCATATATTGAAACGCCACCCTAGTGAACATATATACATATCTACTGATGTATAGTTTAGCACCTGTTAATTTGACTTGAATTTTAATATTTTTTAAGCTTTTATCTTTATTTTGGTTTTAATAAAAAACTAATTTAAATTGAACTTTCTGCATACTTTTTTTTTTTTTTATATAAAAGGAGAAAAAAAAAACTGTAGTCCAATAATATGAATTTCCCAACATTACGAAAAGGTCTGATATTATATAATTCGTACTGTTGGACATCCACTGTAATTAAACCGAACCAATATTGAAGCCGAACTAGATTCTACTCTGGGAAGTCTGATCCTACCTTTACGCCTAAAAAATATTGCCAATATGAATACCATAGTGCATGTTGACCGCAAATTTGGAGATAAGAAAGCTGTCCGAGAAATAGGTGCCGCGTTTACTCATAATAGAACGAAAACATTGTCGTGAAGATGCTTCAATTGGGTGTCAATTCGTAATCATGGATGAGAGATGGTTCACCACTTCACACTTGTAAGTAATATTCAAAACAGTGGACAGCGTTGAAGTGATGAAATTAAGAAAAAAGGCCGCATTTGGCGAAAAAGAAAGTGTTGTTTCATCAAGACAATGCACCAGCTCACACATCTACTATTGTGATGGCCAAAGTCAGTAAATTAAAATTCGAATTGATTCACCACGCACCTTATTCGCCACATTAAATTTCCTTAGATTATATTCTTTTTCGAAACTTAAAAAAATGGTTCGGTGAACAAAGATGTCAACAATGAAGATGTGGAGTCTGCGGTTGATGACTATATTAAGGACTTAGACAGTTCATACTATAAACAGGCTATCGAAGCTATAGACTACCGCTAGCAAAAATGTAAATCGAGCTAAATGGAGATTATGTTGAGAAATAAAGAAAATTTTCCCAAATTTGTTATGTTATCTTTGCCAGGTCGAGTTGTTCTGAGATAGCCATCGTAGATTATTTTTTATACCAAAAAATTTATACAACTCATAGAGCCTTTTTGAAGCTTTCTTAGAACAGTTTTTTTTTATACTGAGTTATTACGTGTTTGATGTAGACAATTGTTGTGCGTCGTTAAAAACACCAACCTAAGCCAAATGCGTTATTTTGTTGACGAAAAAAAAAACTATTTAATTTTATTAATGAATGTTGGAAACAGTGGTGACATTTTTTTTATAAGTAGTTGTCGTTATTTATATTTTTAAGAGTTGTATACAAAATTTGTTTATATTTTGTTAAATGTCAAAAGAATAATTTTTTATTTGAGCTTGCATTAGAGCCCGGGTGTTAAAATTTGTATTTTATTTTTCATTGAAAAATTTTTGGGTTTTCTAAAGCAAAACTGTGTGAGAAACAATTTAAAAAGTATTGATAATATCAATTGCTTATTACAAATCTTTAAAAAAAAAATTGCGAATTTCAAGTTTCGTTCATAATAGAAGAACCGTTAAAAGTGAGAAACAGATGCTTCCTAAAAATAATAAAAATAGGACTAATGCCCGTTTTCTCAATAGGCGATTATATTTTATCCCAACGAGAAACTGCCGATTTAAGAAATTTGGTTTTCTCAATGTCTGGTTTGCTTCTATTTTGTCGCAAAGCTAACCGGCACTCATCTGCCAATTATTTATTTATCGTACAGATAAATTATTGTGCCAACTTTCTTATCAATTTTGAGAGGCATTGCCAACTGAAAATAATTCTCCCAAATTTCATAGGTATTTTGAGAGGCATTGCCAACTGAAAATAATGTTTTTGTCGGTACATTGAGAAAACCAAAATTGTTAACCGGCAGTTTATCGGTCCAATAAATTTATGTCCTGGTTAAGTAACAGGCAGTTTGACGATACATTGAGAAAACCGGCATAATTCAAATTCATTAGTTATTAATAGTTCTTCACACTTGCTAGAAAAATTATACATAAATTCACTTGAAGATGGAAATTTTAAATATTAATAAAAATTGTAATCAAATATTTTGAAATACGAACTTTTTACCACATTGGTAACTTTACTTGTTTTTCAAAAAAGTTACTGAGCGCTTCTAACTACAACATTTTTTTTTTTGCTTACAGCCCATATCACGCAGCGTGGCACAAAAAGTATTCGCACATTTACAATTAGGGGAATCCCAAGAATTATGTATGAACAATTGCAAAGGTCTGTTACATCGATTTTATTTTGGTAGAAGACAAAGTTTATTTGCAAAAAAGAAATCGGTGCTGACGAGAGACAAATTATCCTAAAGCTTAGAAATGAGGGTGAAATAGCTTGAATCATAGCCGGATGCCACTCCTCCACTCAATTTGCGCAAAACCTTGTTCTTGACGCCCCCTTATTTGGAATTAGTAAAACCGAATATCAGAATTACGGCTTCCAAATTAGTTATAAATCAAATAATTATTCGGCAAAGAAGATACCGTTCGCAAAATATTTAAAAATTTTGACTATCACGGTCGTGTAGCACGTAGAATGCCATGCATTTCCGAGTTCAATAATATGTAAACACGGCTCCAGATTTTGGAAACCTGTTTTATTTTCAGACGAAAGCAAGTTTTACATTCTCGGCAGGCGTTAAAAAAAGAAAATTTTTTGCCAATGATTAAACATTATGGTTAGGAATTGTATGGCATTTAACGGGTTCGTAAACAGGTATTCATTGGATACCTAAACACTTAAAATAAAATTTAAAACGAAGTGCACAAAAACTGGGCCTTGTTTCCAACAATATAATGATCCAAATTATAAGGCATACAATGGCAAGTTTTGGTTGCTCTACAATACTAAAAATCACCTGAAATCACTATCCCAATCCTAAAGAGCATTTGTGGGATTTTCTGGAGAGCAAAATCCGGCAGATTCAAATAATATCAAAGTAAATGTTAAAAAGGATTCTAGCCAATAAGGGTTTCCAACCTGTCTTGCTTTGCAGACGACGTAACGATACTGTTAAGGGGGAAAGATCCTAGAAATTTATGTAAGAGGGCATCGGATGCACTCGAAATAGCACACGATTGGGTACAGCCGAGGGGCTTAATTGTGAACCAAGAGAAAACTGAAATATCCCTCTTCACTAGGATGACGAAAATAATCGACTTTGATGAACCTCGCTTCCAGGGCAAAACGATTTAAATCACACAAACGGTGAAATACCTTGGGGTGATTCTCGATAAAAGCTCACTTGGAAAAACCATATAGAAAGCAGGGTTGCGAAGGCTCATCGTGCAGAAGAGCTATAGGCTCAAAATGCGGTTTACACCCGAGGATGACACATTGGCTATACACAAGCGTCGTTAGACCTATTCTAACCTACGCATCCATAGTCATATGGACGTCAATGAACAGGAAACGCTACATTAAACAATTCCAAAAGATACAGCGCCTCTGTTGCATATGGATCAGTGGTGCAATAAGGACTACATCTACGAGGGCTTTAGAGAATATACTATCTATACACCCAATCGAGATCAGAATTAAATATGAGGCAGCTCTGGCCATGTTACGATTAAGGGTAACAGGGGAATATATCACCGACCACATGAAAATTTTAGACCAAATTCCGGGATATTAGCTGTGATAAAATCTCGGAAGTGTCAACAGGTATACCCTGCAGTATACGAATACCAGACAGGGAAAGTTCGATGAACGGAAATATTCTACAAAACCTTCCAGGGTCACACTACTATACGGACGCATCTAGTCTGCATGGTAAGGCTGGCATAGGTTTCTATGATGAGGACCGTTCTACAGGTCGCGATAACGGAATGTATTAGGTCTATTAACGCACGGGATTCCCCAATTCCCGAAGACGTGAAAATATTTACGGAGAGTCTAGCGGCCATCAAAGCGATATCCGCGGACAAAACTAGATCAAGGACTATCCTTGAGTGTAAGAAAGAGATTGTAAACTTCTCCGGAAGAGGCAGACTTGAAATCGTTTGGATCCCAGGACACAGTGGTATAGTGGGAAACGAAATTGCTGACGAACTGGCCAGGAAGGGTTCTTTCCTGGAAAGAGTCAATTTGGAAAACCCAATACCTTTTAATTCTCTCAAATTGGAACTGGCAGAATGGGCGATCAGTTCGCATGTATCAAGTTGGGAGGAGACTGACGTGGGTAAGGTTACAAAGATACTATGGGGCATTCCTAACACTACGAAAATTAAGGAAATCCTTAATCTTAGTAGGGGAAACCTTAGTAGGATAATTGGCATCCCCATTGGACACTCTGAGCTGAGGGCTCACCTATACCGTATAGGACGGGTGGAATCGGCCACTTGTAGAGCTTGCGGAGAGGATGACGATACCCTAGAACACTACATTACCTCTTTTACTGTCCTGCATTTGCGATAATAAGGGTCAGATATCTATCCAACGACATCCTACCAGGCCTGACGGGTCTTAGGGGGATAAGCTGGAAAACACTCAGGGAATTTGCTGATGAAACCGAATTTCTAAGTTAGTGGAGGGGTGGATAACCAGATGAACAGATGAACGTAGAGATGTAGAGCGCACAACAAGCCGACCTATTGGCTTAGGTGTATATCCGGACACAACGGATATGAGCTATGTATTTACGTAAACGTACGAATACTTGTTCGTATGAAATTTATTGAATAAAATTTTTTAAAGGAAATAAACTTTAAGTTTATAATAAAAAAAAACTAATACATAATTTATTAGAAAGAAAAGTTCAGCTTAGTTAATTTATTCTAATTTTTTAATTTTAACTGGACGGATACTTTTTCTAGCAAGTGTACATTTTCACTCGTGACTATGCGTAACTGTGCGTAACTATGTCAAAGTTAACCTTTTTTCACAGCAAGTCTATCGACCAAGTTTAAGATCGATCGGATAAGTGGAAATGAGTTTTAAATGACTCCGTGACTGTGCGTGGCTATGCGTGACTATGTCGAAGTTAATATTTCTTTGCAGCAAGTATACCGACCAAGTTTCAGAATGATTGGATGAGGCGAAATCCATTTTAAGTCTCTCCGTGACTTTGCGTGACCATGTGGGACAGTGCGTGACTAAGTCAAAGTTAATCTTTTTTACACAGCAAGTGTATGAAGTTTCAGATGGATTGGATGAGGGGAAATGACATTAAGATTACTCCGTGACTGTGCGTGACTACCCCAATATTAATCTTTTTTCACAACAAGACTATGAGCCAAGTTTCAGATCAATTGGATAATGGGGAATGGGGTTGACCCACGACAGACAGACAAACAGAGAGTATGAGTTAAAAGAAAGAATTTAAAAATAAAAAATAATATAATAATTGTTTTTCTTTAAAATGGATTTTGTGCAGGAAAAGTATATAAAAAAAGAATTTTTAATAAAAACCCGAAATAGGTTTTCAAACCAATGGGTTGTGATGCAAAAGTTTCTCGGCGAACAGTTACCTGGATTATTGCAAATTTAAAACGAAAGTATTTCTATAAGGAGAAGCTCAGAAAATGACAGAAAATGAGCTATAACTACTGACTCTAGAAGATAAAAAAATATTGGCACCTTTTAAGAAAAAATCAGAATATTTTGGGCATAAAAGCAACTCAAAAAATCAGTTGCTCGAAGTCTTTCGTAAGAATAGTGAAAAAGGATCCAGCACTCAAATCGTATAAAATACAGAAGGTGTCGGATCGAAACTCCAAGAACAACGATGAAACATAAATGCTGAGCAGCTTATCACAGCTATGGATTTTCAGGTAAATAGTTCAAGCTAGTGGGATTGTCCGTGAACCATTAAAAAATAACGAAATTCTCGAAAAAAAATTTTAGTTTATCAGACGTATTGTAATTGTGAGATTTGCATATTAAGGAATGATGGAAAAAGAAATTACTTTCATTCCTAAAGCAGCATGAGGTGTCTACGTTTTTCAAGGTCTAATCTTGCATTATGTAATTACCAGTAAATCGGCCGTTGAATGGCATCATAAAAAATAACGTAAATGTTTTACCATATGCGAATCCACCCAACTGCCCATTAAAGTGATATTGGGCTTTTACAAAATGAGTGAATGTACAAAGAAAGTGTTCCAATTATACCAGCTTTTTTTATTCGGAAATGGCTTCAAAATCACTGAAAGCTACGTTTTCTTTTTCTACTAATTCTCAAAAATAAGTAACCAATACTAACTGCTTATAAAATTTTGTACCAATGACTTATTATTCAATATCCAAGAACAACAACAAGCAATACTATTTTTATACCCTATACCACTATGTGGTTTGGGTATAATGACTTTGTGCTGCTGTTTGTAACAACCAAAAATATTTGACCTACACCCATCTTTAATTATACCGATCGAATCAGAATCACTATCTGATTCGATTTAACGATGTCCGTCCGTCCGTCCGTCCGTCTGTGTGTCCATGTAAAGCTTGTAATCAAACTGCAGGTCGCAAATATGAATATATTTTGACGAAATTTGGTATTTGATCTTTTATCGGCCATGGGATGAACGCTGTTGAAATTGGTGAGAATCGGTCCATGTTCAGACGTAGCCCCCATACAAATGACCCCTACGAAATCAACATATATTGCCATAAGATCCAAATTATCATACAAATCTTAGTCAAATTGGTTTGGTATGTATATATTACATCCATTAGTAATCAGTAATCCAAAAATGATCCCTATTGGACAACTCTTAGTCATAGGCCTCATATAGAGCTGCTTCCCGATCTTCACTTAAATCTATCAAAAAACAAAAATATTGCACTGATTCTTCTCAAATTTTGTTTGTATATATTTTTGCAAAATACAAGAGACTTTACCAAACAGGATCAGGATCGGTCCATTTTTGGGCCTAGTCCCCATATAGATATAGCATCCGATATGAACTTTTTTATATCTGCAGCCGAAAAAATTAATAAAAATCCCACTCAAATTTGGTTTATGCTTATTTTCTATATCCAGTTAGTTGGGCCTGAGAGATAGGGTCTCTCAACGCATGGTATAGGGTATCGTACAGTCGGTCTAGACCGACTATAATTTTCTTACTTGTTAAATCTGTCGAATACTTTCTTAGATTCAGAGCTTTTAAAAAAAAGTGCTGAAGCTACCCCAGTCTTCCCTTCATACATAACTTGAAATTGAACCTAAATATTTATATAATGAGAATAATAAAAGGATCCCATACATGCATGCCATTAATTCATATTGGGGACTTACGAAAATATACTTAACCCCGCTTAATGGAAGCACGATAGTAAATTTTGGGTAAAAATATAAACTAAGTGAGAATCTTAAAAAATAGGGTTATAATTTTTTTACATGCAAATAAGTATTTGCATCGCTGTTACTTATAAACATTTTTCAATATTTTTAGATTTTTATATGATATCACATTTTAGTAAGTAATGCCCCGGCTATTGGGCCTACAAAATGCTCTATGTTATGACGAACTTTTTAAATCTAAGTAAGGCTAGTCACTGGGCCTACTACCGACAGGAGAATGTTTTAAACAGACAGACAGACGGACATAATCAGATCGACTTCTCCTTGTATGAGAACCAAGAATACACTCATATGTATAGTTTATTGCTCTCCGGAATGGATTACAATGACTTACAAATGGATTGACAAACTAATATAGTCGTAAATTAATTCTGCGAATCGAATACCGTCATTGAATTAGTGCCCTCGGATTTTATTTACAAATTCATAGTTTACCAGTTGTTGCGGTGACAATTGTTCTAGAAGTCCATAGATTATAACGGACAATATTATAGCAGGATATCACTTAAATTTTCGATAATTATTTTAAATTGAACTATCTTTGTGCTACTTAGGCATTATAAAATATAGTCTTCCCTACCTTATACAGTTTAAATTGTTCTTGATATAAAACTAAGGCTGTTGTTAAGGTATCACGTAACGTGGCCTACAAAAATGCTTTTGTTTTCATTTCGTGACGCACAAAATTCTAATGCGTGCAACTTCCTTTTTCAAAGTTACACACCTTTTTTCTTGTTGTTGTTGATGTTATGGCCTAACACATAAAATAGGAGTTTATTTTTAATTAGATGTAACGACAACAAAAATGTTCAGTTCCACACCGGCAGGGAGTCAATCTACAAAGTGTAGCAACAAAAAAAAAAAAAAAAAAACATAAACAATATGGAAACAGGCAAAATGAAATAATTACCATAAATAATCACAAGGAGGGAGATGCATGATTCAAAAAAATAAAAAAAAACCGAAAAAGTTTCAAAGAAAACCAATAGGCCTAAAAATAAATCACAAATGATGGCGTCTTGTGGCCTCAGGAATTTCTTTTGCAAAAAAGAAATATATACATATATATGTATATATAAAGATATATATATACATAAATAAAAAAAAGAACGAAAAGAAGAAGAAAAAGTACAAAATAAATACCGGCATATACATACATGCATACATAAGTAAATACATGCACTAAAAAGAAACGCAACAAAATCAAACCAAAAAACAAATGATGCAACTGTGAAATGCGTGCTTGCTTGTTAAAGTTACAGGCGCGCAAGTATGAGTTAATGCTCAAGCATGTGGATACGAGTATCAACATTATACAGAAATAGCGTGGCACTTATTTCTAGGAGACATTTAAAATATATGAATATTTTTTATAACTTTTTGATAAAATATATAGTGCTATATATGGTGGCGCGGGCGCGGAACTGCTTCGTGTTTCGGCCGATGTATTTGCAACAGAAGAATTGGTTGACTCAATAGTTTCCCATTTTTTCCCTCTGTCTGCGTTTTTTCTCTCTTTCGTACAATTTTAATTCTTTCAATTCTTTATTAGTCATATCTTCTTTTTGCTTTTTGTTTTATGTTAGATATCCGAATATTTTCATTTTTTTTTTTGGTAATTTTGATCTTCTGCTTTTCTTTTCGCGCGGCATTTCTTTACATATTTAGAATTGTTTTGGTCAGATATTGCAAAAGAAAAAAAAAGAGAAGATTAAAAGTGTTCTCGCGTCGATTATCTCTTATTCAATGCCTTTTCTCATATCATTCTCAGCTTAGAGTATCAGGTACTTGTTGTAGGGGTGGGACTTTTCATAGAGACGTGTAAAACTACATATCTTAACCATACCCCCACTAAGCTTAAACTTACGCTACAAAACACTTATTAGCTATTATACAAACTGCTGTGTGGGACAAAACCTTTTAAGTCGAGTTCAAAATTAACGCTTGAGAGAAATCAATGCTGTGTTTACTATGTGAACACCAATTATAAATCTGTCCCCATTACACATAAAAATATAAATAGTTCTTTAATTCTGTTGTGCGGTACTGCTTCATTAGGGTATTATGGTGCCTATTATGAGCTACGAGCAGTAGAGTAACCTGATGGCATGCAAACATCGATGCGTCTCAGGCAATTAGGCGACAAGCAGAGTGCAATTAGTCACTGAAGCTCAACTGTTTTTGCCGGTTATCGGCTAACCTGCCTAGAGGTTGTTGGCAGCCCCAACGCTAGGATCGGATGCGAGGCCTAATCAGTCACCCATCTTAAAAACAAATGATTACTGAAACCACAACAAATAACAGAAACCAACGGATCCCCACGATGACGACCTTCAGTTTAAAAAAAAAATGATACGAATCGGAACATGGAACATGCGCACACTCCTAGATACATCTAAACTGGCCCAAGTTTGCAGAGAATTTGCCAACTACAACCTGCTACTCCTAGGATTGTGTGAAACCAGATGGCCAGAAGCAGGAGAATTCAATACCTCCGAGAATCTTACTCTTTTATATTCCAGCAAGCCAGAAGACCATCCAAGATCGAGCGGAGTCGGCAATGCATTGATCGACTGGAAACCTTATGGTAATAGAATAATTACCGCAAGATTTCGCACCAGGGCTAGAAACCTAACATGTATGCAATACTATGCACCAACCGAAAACTCTGAATCTGCGGAAAAGGAAAGCTATTATAGCCACCTAAACAGAGTACTGTCATTGATATCTCGTGGTGACATCGTTATATTTATGGGTGATTTCAATGCACAGGTAGGTGCAGATAACACGGCGTGAGGGAATAATGGGACAGCATGGCAGCATCGGCAGAATGACGGAAAATGGAAATCTTTTCACTGAAATATGCTCCAACAACAACCTCGTTATTGGAGGTACCTTATTTCCCCACAAAATCTCTCACAAAGCCACGTGGGTATCTCCAGACAGAGTGACCGAGAATCAAATTGATCATATTGCCATAAGTAGGTCATGGCGCAGAAGTGCGGTCTAAACCTGCAGCGGACTGCTCTTCTGACCATCATATGGTAGTAACCTTCGATGAAAGGTTGCCGCCATCTGTAAGCCGGAAAGAATCGTACGCAAATACGATGTGAACAGGTTAAAAAAACCAACAAACCCTTTACAATTACGTTGAAGAGCTGAAAGGAGGCTTAGCTATACAACGAAAAATTATCACATTAATTCAAGCCCTGTATAAGGATGTTAAATGTCGCGTAGTCCATGACAACGCGACGTGGTAACTGGTTTTAGTCAGGGATGCATACTATACCCCTTACTTTTTAACATCGTTCTAGATGTTACAGTGCACAATGCTACTCGTGTGGGCAGAGGTATAAGATGGGGACTCAACCAGCAACTCGAGAGCCTGGAATACGCAGACGATATCTGCCTTTTATCTCACAGTTACCGCCATATGGTAGCTAAACTCAAGTCCATCGAGACCGAAGCATCTAAAGCCGGCTTGAAGATACACATAGTAAGAGCAAAGTGATGCGCTGCAACATCCTTAACAACTTAAAATTCAAGATACAGGATGTTGAACTTGAAGAAGTTAAATCCTTTTGCTATCTTGGCAGCATTTTAACGCATACCGGTGGCTCCAGTGATGACGTAAACTATCGTATCTCAAAAGCTAACCAGTCCTTCGGTATGCTTCGCTCTGTATGGAAATCTACAATAATAACTAAACGTACCAAGATAAGCATATTTAACTCCTGCATTAAATCAGTGCTCCTTCTTTCCTGTGAAACTTGGAACACAACACCACGCGACTTGAACGCGATCCAAGTATTCGTTAACCGCTGTCTTCGTAGGATATTTTGGCCTAACATCATATCCAACGAGCTACTCTGGCGGCAATCAGATCAGCGTCCTATCCGAGCCGAGGTCCTTAACCGAAAATGGCGCTGGATTGAACACGCGTTCCGCAGACCTCAAGGCGACATTGCCAAAACTGCTATCGATTGGAATCCTCAGGGCAATACTCGAAGAATAGGACGACACTCGCACACTTGGCGGCGCCAACTCGACACCGAAGTTAACCAAAGCGGCATGAGCTGGAGTGAGATAAAAAAATATATCGTCAAATCGACCCCGATGGAGCAACTTTGTTGTGGCCCTTTGTACGTCATAGGAACCATAGGACATAATATATAAATATATACATATATCTATTATGAGCTACTTTCGATTATCGATTATGGTCGAATTAACTGATCGAACGAATTTTCATTTAATATTATGGTGCACATTCGATAAAATAGCGCTATTGTGTATTTTACTCAATTGGATTATTCACAATAGTACATATTTATCAGCTGGCACTGTATAAAAATATTGTTTGTTTACAAATTTATTAAAGAAAAAAAAAAATAATTATTTATTAACATAGAATTATGGTTCTATGAATGTCTGATGGAGATGAATGCTTCGTCAGGAGAGATGCTTCCAACATTTTGCAAACGGATTCCAGTACGTAAGTATGCGAGGTTTTAACAAGGGTACCATTTGTTTACAGGTTTATAGAAAATTTTCGACTGCAAGGAAGCGTTTATGGAATTGCTGTTTACTACAGATGAACTGCTGTGGCAATGCACACAAGGCAGATCAATCTCATGAAATTAAAATAATTTACAATTTATATTTTCAATAAGTTTTACAAAATGCCATCTAGCATCGAAAGCAAAATTGTGTTCAATTGAAAATTCGTTGTACAACGAAATTTTCGACCGTGCTGCCAACTCATAATATGAATTTGACATTCGAAAGTCGATATTCGATAGCCATCGAAGATCGAATGCAACTCATAACAAGGGCCTATATTTTAAGTTAGAACTATGACATTATCTGCGGATTTCAATGACACATTTATTTTACTCAAACATCTAGTATCATTCTTTGAAGACATAACAAAAAAATCTTACTAAGTTGGTTTTCTTTGAACATACAGGCTATATAAAATGAGCAAAATTTGATAACGTTGAAAGAGAAACAATTGGTGATTTAAATCGATTTTTTAATTGTGATAAATAAAAAAATGTTGTCTACAATTTTTTTTAATTTGTGCTTGAATACCTAAAGTATCCGTTGATAATAAAATTATGTCCATAATGTAGCTTTTAGTTTTCAAGCCTATGGTTGCATTGCTCGTGGAATGCTCGATCAGACGGTTGAAACCCCACTATTATTATAACCAGAGAGCGGAACCTCATGAAAATCCATGTTTTTTGTCGTTAGTCTAAGAACAGTATAAACAAAATATCTTAGCGAATCAAAGAATTTGCATTAAAATCGCATCGATTCGTTAGTGCATATTTTTGCATATTTTGCTGAATATTAATATTTTTGCATATTTTCCTATAAATGCATATTTTTGAGACATATTTTGCATTATTTTGTGTAAAATTCAAGTTTTGGTATATCTTTTTCTATTATTTCATTTAAATGTTTTTTTTACGTTTTTACATAGTTGCATATTTTTTTTAGAACGCCTAAAACTATGTTATCGTTTCTTACAATTTAATTTTCAACATGCTAATCATTTTTACATTTTATATCAACCATCATAAAATCTATAATATTAAGGCGATTTCTTGTGACCGATGTTTTGTTCATCCGTTTTATCCCGATTTTGACCAAGGGTATATTATTTGAAAGGTATTTCTTTTTAGCCGTTTTGCAGATTTACAGATTCTTAAATTTTTTCCTTTATTTTGAGTAAATTGCATTTAAAGTTGCTACTAACACATACATAAAGTTATACAATGCTCTGTGTGTGTTTATCAAATTTTTTAATGTGTTTGTAATAAAAATGAGTTAGTTTTTTGTGTTGATTTGTGAATTGGGTCTTTATTTAATGAAAAAATAAAGTTTCCTGGAATTGGCACTCGATTTTCGAGGACTGGAATCTGCTAGCTGGATTAAATGTATTCCGATTTACAATAACGTTTGTCGCTTTTTTAGAAAAACAAAATTTATCCAAAGTTTTTCCATTCCAAACTTAATTTTATATTGTTTATTAAATCATACAATATACAACTAAAGGTGCTATTACATGATGTGTTTTTTACATATGTACTCTCAAATTTTCCCACAACAAAAGTTGTACACATCGTGTGATACATATGAAACATTGTTTATGTACAATACATGAGGAATGTCACACGTACATTTTTCAATTAGAACAGGTTCTATTTTTGCATGACAAACAAATGAAAATACAACACTGCTTGTGGCGAAAGAAAAACAGAGTATATTTTTAAGATTAATATTGAAAGAAAAATAAATTGTTTAGTATTAATTAACAATTAAAAAATACATAACCTTTTTTTTAACAACAAATTTTTGTAAATTCACAAATTAAATCAGCTGTTGTTTACATTTAGAGGTTATGTCATATGGAAATACATACGCACGTGTGATAGCAAAAATTATGAATCGTATGTAAAAGACAATTTTGACAGACATGAAGAATTTCATATGGATAAAAAAAAGTGACAGTACATATGTAAAAAACACATCATGTAATAGCACCTTAAGTTTTAGCATTGCTAACGTGTTTACTATTTATTGTAAGTATTGCATTGTTGGTATTGCAATATGTATATATATTTTTTAATTCAGTGAATATCTTTGTAGGAAAAATGCCAAAAATCAAGTCATCGACCAAAAGTTTTTTTAAAAAAGTACGTGGCGGAAAACGAAGTATTTAAAACAGTAAAACATGCGATAAATCAATAACGTTGCAAAAAAAAGTTTTTAGTGGATTAACATCTTAATAGCCAAAAACACAAAGATAAATACAGCCAAAAAAAATCGAAAAAGCTTCACAGGGTCTATCACTATCCAGTCATTTGGACATAAAAGAAGTCAGTTTTATATGGACTAATGTGAGGCATTTGTCTCTGCCGATATCTCTTTTATTAATTTTTTAAAAAATAATCCAATGAGACCATTCCATCTGAAAGCACTATTAGAAAAACATATGTTAATAGAATATATAACAAAAAACTTAGTGAAGTAATTGAAATATTAAAACCAAATTACGTTATTTGTTTGGCTAATGCCATGCACCCCGTTTGACTTCTTATGGAAAAAAAAATATTTCTCAAAGCACCATCACGAGTTGCTATATTAAAAGAAATGTATCCAGAACTTAATCTTCATGGATAGAGGCTGTCGTATACTACTCCAACAACTTTGATCAATTCAAGGATATTGTGGGAAGAAAAAAAAAGAGATTTTAGACTTGCAGTCCATTAACGATCAGTGGGTATTTGTTAGTTCTAATTATCTATTCCTTGTTAACACAATTAGTAAACTGCAAGAATATAATTCTTTATCAAGCCAAGTAATAGTTATTGACGAAGCTATTAACAAAATTAATGCGGTGAGGGGCGAAGTTGGTGAAACAGTTTGACGCAAATTAGATAAGGTCACCAAAAAAAAAAAATGGATTTTATACTATCAAACAAATTTCTTGTTTTTTTAAGCCCATGTGATGAAAACGTAAAAAAAGAATTCTGCTTAAAAGAATTGTCGTCATTTAAAAATGCACCAATCACATCCGTGGATGTTTAGCGGTCTTTTTCAATGTTTAAAAACTTTTTCTTTATCTCTGTAAATAAAAATTTAATTTAATTTTTTGTTAATCTTTGTAAACAATGTATATAAACTGGCGGTTATGAAAACAGCACCACTCCAAAATCTCATGATATTATGAAATCGTTTAAGTTTGCGCTTAAGAAAATGATATTTTATGTAATTTAAAGAAAATTCGATTCTAGTACAAGGTAAAAAAATAAGAAATATATTTCTGGAAGTTGCATATACCTTACTTCTTCCAAAAAAAAAAAATTCACCTGCGGGAATATCAAAATTTTTATAAGTTTGTTTTTAAATTAATTTTACTCCCCTTACAGACTTTATAACAGCCATTATCCTTGATGGCAAGGAGTCAACAAGTACCTTCATGGTTTCTTCGTTAATAACGTTGTACCAAACGCATTGTAAGGCTGAAATCAATTTTTTTATTTTCGGGTTTTTGATCAGTAGTTTTGATTTAAAAAAATTTTAAAAAATTTTAAGTGCATAGTTTTTTAATTTTTAGTGCATATTTTAAAATTTTTAGTGCATTTTTTAGGCGCCTAAAACACACTTTTTAGTGCATGAAGTTCCTGTATCTGATTATAACCAATACAAATTCGCTAGTTGAAAGTCAAGTGTTACCCTAATGTGATCATAATATCATGCTGTTTTAAGCTGCAACACTTGAGGGGCACATTTCAAAAACCGAAAAAAATACAGTTTTTTTGAAAATTCTGTTTTTTTTTTCACAGTATTTTGTTGTTTGTTTCATGTCTTTTGCATTTGCACTTGTCTGTTTTCCAGTTATTTTTAACTGTAACTAAACTTTAAAAGAGATTCTCATATCAATGGCACAACAATATGCAAAGGAATGAACTACAATAAAGAAAGCAATTGAGTTATTATTATTATTATTGAGAAATTGTAAAGAATTTAAATGAACAATAAAAATAATGAACCACTATCGGATTTAAGCAGACAGAAAAGGTAAGAGTATCTTGAATAATTTGAATTCATGCCAGAATTGAACAAACATTTTTTTTGAGGTGGACTTTTTTTAAGTTTTCTTTTTCTTTTTATTAATAAACCAAGGTTTCTAATATAGGCATTTTTGGGTAAGATATAGCGATATTTTGAATATCAAACAAAACAAATATGAATCGGTCTAATGTATATGAAATCGGTCTATATGTATAGGGTTGGTTTCATATAAAAAAAAATAATTTTTCAACATTTCTATAGAAAAAAAGTGATTTATTTCCTGAGGTTATTATTATTATTACAGTAACGAGGGTATGAAATTTTAGTTAGGTATATTACAAACCGTCGGAAAGGTAAATTTGTCTAGTTTCTCATTATGAGTTTTCTTTACAAGGTTTAAAAACAATGACACACAAATCAAATTGAAAATAGTGCATATGCCGTCGTCTTGAATTACAAAACATTTATTTTGATAGATATCCAACTTGCACCCACCCCACTTAGCGGCCAAAGGAAAAACCTAATCTTTCTTTTGAGCAAAAAGGCCTTTTAAAAAAAAAGTAAAAAAAATTCTTGATTTAGCAAAAAAAAAAAAAGTAAAAAAAAAAACTTTTTTAAGTTTGAAGATTGAAGAAATAGCTATCTAATGCCGTTTTCTTTTCTGACAAAAAATGTCGCCCTTATTTTGTCCTTTTTTGGAAAAGTGTATTTTTTATATATTCTGAATTAAGAGCAACCTTCTATTATATATCAATCGAAAGGTCTCAAAGTGCTGTGTTCATAAACGCAAAAAAAATTGATTATTATCCTCTCGGAAGTCATAGGTTGAAAATATTAAAAAAATGGGAACAATGGGGAAATATTCTTAAACTATGGCTGGAATTTTTTGTGATTTACGAGGGCTCGACTTCGGGACCTTTCGATTGATGTATAAGATAAGGTTGCTCTTAATTCAGAATATATAAAAAAAAGCACTTTTCGAAAAAAGGGCAAAATAAGGGCGACATTTTTTGTCAGAAAAGAAAACGGCATAAACTATTTGCGACAAATTTTGCTGAGAACAATAGGCAAAAAGTTACATGGATGAGAAAAAACTCCTGTTTGGCCAAAATGTCAAATTTTGACTGTCTCTAACTCAGTGACTTCTTGACCGATCTTGTTGAAAAATTGTGTCTAAACTACTATCCAATAGGATAGTCTTTCCGACCGGAAGACATCAGTGTCAAAACTTGGGTCACTTGACATGAAACCCCCTATATATATATTTTGAGCATAAAGTTTAATTGAAATCTGAAGTCTTCGGGCTGATTGATTGTTATATGTGTATTATATGGAATGATTCAATTTTAATGATATTTAAAAGAAACTAAGAACGTAAGCTTCCATTTGATATACCAACTGGGCGTGGCACATCTCATATAAAGTAAATATTTATAAAAATAAATCTGGAGCAGTATCAGAGCAGGAGTTTTAACGCTTTGTGTATATAGACTAAGTATTAATGGGAGTATCGGACCAGCGGCCGTGGCATCTTCCATACGAATTAAAATATCTGGAGTACTATGAAAGCTATAGTCTTGAAACTTTGCGTGGCTCATTAATTTATTAATGTAAGTAGTCGAATTATTAATGTAAGTAGTCAAATTGGGTAGGATTGAGCAAGTGGGCGTAGCACCTCTAATATGTTTATGTGCTAGAATATTGATAACCCCATTTGAATTGCTTACGAGCATGCCCAGTAGACGTTGTATCAAATTCTAAATTGAAATAATCCTAAATTTACATAATTTTTTGCACAAATTTTTAAAATATAACCCATGAAATTTAAAGAATAAGAAAACATAATAAAAAATTTAATGTTCAGACAATTTACGGAAAATATACTGGAAATAAACAAACATTAAACAAATTTCGGTTTCTATAATTTTTCTTCATTGCAATCTCTTAATATAAACATATATCATATTTTGCAGAGTTGGTATTAGACCTTTTTCGTCCTCAGATAATTTAGTTTTTATATAATTTCGTTTTATAGAAAGTATTAATTACTATTTAAAACATTTCATTATTTTTCACTTACTGGAGTAGAAAACCTATAAGTTCCCCAATAGCTTCATAGAACACCAATAAAATTCATTATTTAACGCAACCGGCATTATAATAACGAAAGTCTGATCTCTATAATAATGTTTTGAGACCTTAGAAATCTTACCACATTTCGACAAAATTTCAAATGATTGTTCGGTAAATATGTCGTGGTATTAATATTAAAAAAATGCTAATTTTAAAATATTTTTATCTGAACTAGCTAGTAATATGTGAATTTAAGGATACATTAAATAATAATAATAATTATGAAAAAACAGGTAACAAATTAAAGTCTTACTACGCAAAATAAAAATATTCCCGATAAAAGCTTATATACCAAATTTGATCCAAAGATATATTTTTATAATTGCGACCATCAGTTTGCGTACGTATACTGACAGACGTCCGGGCAAACGCTAATAAATCGACAAAGAAAGTAATTTAGAGTCGATCGGTATAATAGGTGTGCGTTTGTAAAGTAATATTGATTGTTTAAAAATATGAACAGAAACTTATTAAATTTATTTCGTCAAGAGCATTCTTCTTAAAAAATTTTACTTTTCTTAAAAAGGGTAATTAAAAAAAATTTATTTTAAACAAAATGGAGCTTTTTTTAAAAAAGGTACTTTTTAAAAAAAGGTAGTTATCGAATAAAGGCACTTAATTGAAAAAATGTACTTTAAAAAAGGTTAATATAAAAAGAGAGTTTTTTAAAAGTGTACTTTTTTTAGAAGGGTACTTTATTAAAAAAGGGAATTATTTTTAAAAAGGATACGCTTACAAATGTGTAATTATTTAATAAAAGGGTAAAAGGGAACTTTTTTTAAAAAAGCGTACTTTCTCAAAAAGAGGCTACTTTTTAAAAAAGGGACTGTTTCTAGAAAAGAATACCTTTTCAAAAATGGCACTTCTTCAAAAAAGGTACTTTTTTGAAAAAGGTACTTTTTTGAAAAAGGTACTTTTTTGAAGAAGGTACGTTTTTAAAACAGGGTATTTTTTAAAAAAAGTGTACCTACATAAAAAAAAATGATATTTATTTTTAAAAAGGGAACTTGAGATATACTTTTTTTTTTTCCAAAAAAAGGTACTTTTTAAAAAAAGGTACTTATCGAAAAAAGGTACTTATTTAAAAAGAGGGTTATGTAGAGAAGGAAGTATTTAAAAGGGTTCCTTTTTAAGAAGGGTGCTTTATTTAAAAAGGATACGCTTAAAAAGTGTAATTATTTAATAAAAGGGTAATAGGGAACTTTTTGAAAAAAGGTAGTTTCTTAAAAACGTCACTTTTTAAAAAAGGGACTGTTTTTAAAATAGGATACTTTTTTAAAAAGATACTTTTTCAAAAATGTAATTTTTTAAAACAGGGCATTTTTTGATAAAGGGTACTTATTTAAAAAAGGATATTTATTTTAAAAAAGGGTACTTAAAAAATACTCCTTTTTTAAAAAAAGGTACTTTTTAATAAAATATGCTTATCGAAAAAAGGTACTTATTTTAAAAAAGGAACTTAAAAAAGGTTAATTTAAAAAGTGTACGTATTTAAAAAAGGGCCCTTATTTAAAAATAGGGTAATTTAAAAAAGGGGTTTTTTTAAAACGGTACCTTTTTAAAAAGGGTACTAAAGGGATTTTTGTTCAAATGATACGCTTAAAAAGTGTTATTATTTAAAAGAGGAAACTTGTTCAAAACAGGGTGATTTTTTTAAAAAGAATACTTTAAAAAAAAGAGTAATTTTTTAAGCAGGTACTTTTTTACAAAATACACATTTTTAAGAAAAGCTTAATTTTTTAAAAAAGGGAATTTGTTAAATATAAAATGTACTTTTTTAAAATAGTCTTATTTAAAGGGGATCCTAATTTAAAAAAAAAAAAAAACTTTTTTTAAAAAAGGTTCCTTTTTTAATAAAAAATTATACTTTTTTGTCAAAGAGGGTAGTTTCAAAAAATTTGATTTTTTACTTGTACTTGTAAAATAAGGCGTTTTTTTAAGAAGAGTTCCTTTTTAAATAAAGGTTACTTTTTAAGGAAAGGGTAATTCATTGGAGAAAGTGTATTTAAAAAAGCTTAATTGTTGTAAAAATATAGTTTTAGTAAAGGCTACTTTTTTAACAAAAAGGTATTTTTTTTAAGAATTGGTCCTTTTTTGAAAAAGTGGCGCTTTTCTTAAACAAGTTTCTATTTTGAAAAAAGGGTATTTTTGAAAAGTTTTCCTTATTTAAAAAAATATAACTTTTTTTGTTAAAAATAGTGCACTTCTTAGAAAAGGGTACTTTTTTTAAAAACGGTACTTTTTTTAAAAAGGGCACTTTTTTAAAACAGGGAAATTTAAAAAAGGGTACTTTTTTACAAAAAAGAGTATTTTTTCAAGCAGGTACTTTTTTACAAAATACACATTATTAAGAAAAGCTTAACTTTTTAAAAAAGAGAATTTGTTAAATATAAAATGTACTTTTTTAAAATAGTCTTATTTAAAGGGGATCCTAATTTTAAAAAAGGTATTTAAAAAAAATACTTTTTTTTAAAAAAGGTTCCTTTTTTAATAAAAAATTATACTTTTTTGTCAAAGAGGGTAGTTTCAAAAAATTTGATTTTTTACTTGTACTTGTAAAATAATTCGTTTTTTTAAGAGGAGTATCTTTTTAAATAAAGGTTACTTTTTAAAAAAAGGGTAATTCATTAGAAAAAGTGTATTTAATAACGCTTAATTTTTGTAAAAATATAGTTTTTGTAAAGGCTGCTTTTTTAACAAAAGAGTATTTTTTTTAAGAATTGGTCCTTTTTTGAAAAAAGTGGCGCATTTCTTAAACAAGTTTCTTTTTTAAAAAAGGGTATTTTTGAAAAATTTTCCTTATTTAAAAAAGGTACTTTTTTGTTAAAAATAGTGCACTTCTTAGAAAAGGGTACTTTTTTTAAAAAGGGTACTTTTTTAAAAAGGGCACTTTTTTAAAACAGGGAAATTTAAAAAAGGGTACTTTTTTACAAAAGGGAAATTTAAAAAAGGGTACTTTTTTACAAAAAAAGAGTACTTTAAAACAGGGTACTTTTTAAAAAAAAATTTAAGATTCTTAAAAAGAAAGGGTACTTTTTTTTTAAAAAAGGGTGCTTTTTTAAAAATGGGTACTTTTTTAAAACAAGGGCACTTTTTTGAAAAAAGGTTGTCTCAAAAAAATGAACTTTTTTATAAAAAGAACACTTTTTGGAAAAAAGGTACTTAAAACAAGGGTACTGTTTAAAAATGAGTACTTTAAAAAAAAAGGTACTTTTGAAAAAAGGGTACTTTTTAACACAGGGTACTTTTTAGAAAAAAAGATTCGTAAAAAGGTACTTTTCAAAAAAGGAACTATTTTTATAAAGGGCTACTTTTTTAAAAAGTTACTTTTATACAGAAAGGATAAATTTTTTAGAAATGTACTCTTTTAACATAAGGGTAATTTTTAACATAAGGGAAAATTTTAATAAGGGTAATTTTTTAAAAAAAGGTACTTTTTAAAAAAAATTTCCTTTTTTAAATAAAGGTTAATTTCGAAAAACATGGGTACCTTTTCCAAAATAAATATGTTTAAAACGGGTAATCTTTTTAGAAAAAGCGAACTTTTTTAAAAAAGGAAACTTTTTTAAAAAATTAACTTTTTAAGCAAATGAATTTTTTGAAAAAATTTAATTTTGCAAAAATGGTATTTTTAAAAAAATGTACTTTTAAAGAAATTTACTTTTTAAAGTGGGGCAATGTTATAATAAAGGGTCTTTATAAAAAAAAGGTGTACTTTTTTAAAAAAATTTACATTTAGAGAAAAGGTACTTTGTCAGGAAAGGGTTTTTTCAAAATGCTTTTTTTGGGTATATGTTTCTTTCATGTTGGCGATTTTGTTTATTATATCATGATAATGATAAAGAATATGTGGCATCAATTGCTTAGGGTAATGTGACTCGTGAATTATAACCATACACATATAGAAAATGCCTTAATTACAATGTCTTAAAAAATAAGAAGATTTATAACATATACACATATTAAGAAAAACAACAAACACATTGAACATTGTATTTTTTTCAAGAGTTTTTTTTAACATTTTCATTCATATTTCGTGATGATTCGGACCGATTTTAGCGGGATGTTAATAAACGATTTTATGCAACAACAAAGAGTACAGCTCAGTTATTGAGGCTGTCAACGCGATTTCCACAGACAGACAGACAGGCGGTCATCGCCTTCCTTGTTATGAGGATCAAGAAAATACATGGTTTTGGGGTCTCCGGAATTTATTTCTATTCTATACAAACGGAATAACAAACATATATATATACCCTACGCACTGTGGTGTGGAGTGTATAAAAATTAGATTTAATATAATTTTCAATCAAGATGACTTTTTAATTTATACAATTTTTCTAAATGTTTAGTGGCTGCGAGAATTTTGTATATGAACTCCGATTATTATGAAATTTAGCAAGTAGTATTTTTATATCTATTTGTATAGATCCAGCTAACAGACGAAGAGAAATTCGAGCAATTGCTATGGTGCTCCATCTTAATATACATATTAATTAATTTATGAAATAAAATTACAAGTTATATAAAAAATTTATTGATTATTCTAATCTCTTCCAATCTGAAAAAAACTATTGATTTTGTTGTCCTTGATGTATTTAAGTGTGGTCACATCTGTATTTTCTTAAGTAATAAATTTGAAACAACACAATTTAAGCAAAATATTATAAATCTCTCGCCGAAAAAAAAACAAGCAAAAAACACACCAAATGACATATTGACCCAATTCCTTAGCAGCAAGCAGCCATAAGAAAAAAAAGGTATTGTTAATTTTTGTTTAATTCACTTAATAATAAATTTATGTACGTTTATTTGTACATTCGTTCCAACCAGACAGTTAATCAGTTAAAAAATCCATTAAGTCCTTGGATTGACTTACAATAAAATTCATACAAATTAATACAGTTCAGACAAATACTCGTACCAGCAGAGATTTAGGTACTGGTGGTTTTTGGCCAAATATAATATGTATGTAATACACAAAAACACTCGCATTGGATTTTGTTTAAAACAAAAAATAAACTCCTGCAATCTTAAATTTTCTTAGTGAAGGTTGGTATTAAAACAATCAGAAAAGTGATTTTGATTTTTTTTGACATTAATGTATAAATATTTGACACTTTTCATTATTTCGAATTTCTGTCGCTTTTATATATAAAAAATCGTGTAAGCCAACAAAATACCATCACTTTTATAGGACGTTTAGACTACACATCTTTTCAAACTAAAGGATTTGCATAAAATAATAATAATTATCTAGAATCACAACAAAATTTAAAGCAAATCTCATTGTTATGAGGTGCTAGGAATAGGTTTGTCCATTAAAAATGTTTTAAATTGTCGGGAATTGTTCCCGAATTCAACGCAAATCGGTCGACTATTTAAATGTAGTACAATACAGTATGATTTTACTGTTTTATTATAAATAAGTAATTAAATTGTAGTTGGGGTTTATTTTTACAATCTCAATGCTTTAGTAAAGAGTAATGGCGGCCAGTCACTTTTTTAAGCATTTGTTCATTCATTTTGCCGTTTTTTTTGTGTATTTTATTTTTTGGCGGTTTTGTTTGCAAAATAATCAGAAAAAAAAACAACTTTAAAATCGTGTGTAGGCTTGCATTTAAGCATTTCATACATGAAATTGTAATTTTTATGACATGTTCAATTAATTAAGGTTGCACTTGTTGTACGTTCATCATCATTTGCGGCAGCACGAACAACACAGAAAACCATCGGCAGCAGCAGTAGTCACAACTATAAACAACCTTAATAAATTAAATTTTTGTAAATGTTTATGACAACACAAAACAACAGCCCATTCATTTTTTGGACACTTGATTTTATTTACAAATAAAACATATATTTCAAAGTAGAGTTTCAACTTAATATAGAGGAAACTTATTTGTTTGTATAAAAATTACGAAATCTGAAATAAATAAACAAGTCATACATCTAAATTAGTATAAAACATTATCACTTTCTAAAACCAGAAAGCTTATTTCGACCTTAATATAATAAAAGAAGTTTTTTGTTTCCTGTGGAATAATCACCCAGCCACTACGTAGAAACATTAAATATTTCCCAACTAGCCTCCTTCCAAAATTTCTTGGAATTATTTTATCTCTTAAAAAAAAAAATAATAATAAATAGATTTCTTGAAGTCCCCAAAATAGGCATTTGCTTGATCAATCGTAGCAGCTAAATCTCTTTCCTTCGAAGGTCTGAAAAAAAATAGCCACTGGCGGCTAAATCTAGACAATATGGAAACTGAGGAATCAATACAAGTCATGGAATTCCGCCATGGTGGCTACATACGTATGCAACCAAGCATCGTCTTGATGTAAAAGCTGCTTTTTTCTTGACCAAATGCGGCGCCGCACAGCGGACCATATTTTGAAAAGGCGGCCAAAAATCATTTTTTTTTTTTTGTTACCGATTTTAAAGTTATGTTTTTCATTTGAAAGTAAATACTAGTAAGCCTCGGGAGCCAAAAAATAGCGACTCTATCTCAACTATATCACAGCGGACAGGGTCTTCGAAAATGGGCTTTCTCAGTATTTTGCTAAAATTAAAAATTTCTTTGTAAATTTTTATTTTTGAATGACTGTAACTTTTTTGATTCAAAAGATTTTGAAGTGGAATAAATTTTGTATAATTTTGTGGCTTCCATACTATTAATTTAAAAATGTAAAATCACTGAGTCATTCCAAAATTTAAAAAAAAAATTTTTTTAAAAAAGGTCAAAATTTTCCGAAAATCTCCTACTTAATAGAGCATAACTCCTGCCGATCAAAAGCAGTCAGAAAAAATCTTACACTCTTCTATAGTCCGAACCCTCCCCTATACTACTATATCCCATTATACACCCACCAGTTTCCGCCCGTGTGCCCCAGAACAATTTTTCTGACCCAAGGTTAGATATTTTCTGCAAAATTTATGAATACAAAAGTTGTCCACTATGTGGTTAGGCTATATTAAGTTTGAGGTGATGTTTGTAACTGCCACAAACATTGGACCTTTATCCATCTTTTATTGTAAGGATCGACTCAAAAACACTTTTTGAGTCGATCAAACGATGTCCGTCCGTCCGTCTGAGTGTTATGAATACAAAAGTTGGTCGGACCGGTGCACCGCGGTGTATTTTTTTGCGTGTCGGTAGAGTTGTCAGGAGTTGTTATATACTTATAAAAAAGGGTTGAGATATAATGCGCTTAATTGTTACAGGTACATTTCAAAAACATTAATAGTCTGAATTAGAGCTATATAGTTTGAATACCCGACAAAATGGGAAACAATTTAAATAACAGGTAAATGGTAAAAAAAAAAAAATATAGCGACATAGCAGGTATGCTTCACCTTTTAAAAGGGGTTAGGGTGTGGATTTTTTATGCTTCTAAAAGTGGTAATAAAAGATAAAAATTTTTGTTTTACATAATTGCAAGAAAGAGTATTTATATTAATGTTTCCTCAATTATTATTCATTACAATTTGTGCAATAGCTAAGTACTGTTACAGAGATCTGGCAGATATTTATTTTCAACGAAATGATGTAGATGATGTAATTTTGCACATAGTGAGCAATAACTTCTTTAAGAATTGTAACCTAGAAGACATTGAAATGCACAAAGGAAAAATTACTAATTTTGCATCGAATTTGAAAAGATGGTACATTGAATGCTCTCATAGCAAGGCAAAGATGTACAAACGTTACCAAGACTGGTTAATAAAGGAACTTATTTTTAAGAGTGCATCTACAACTGCCAACGAAAGTGGAAAAAAGGTTCGACCAGCAAAACCAATTGACGGATGTAGTGAAAGATCTCGAAGGCGCAAGCTGGAGAATATCAATGAAGAAATTTCTCAAAGAATTATTAAGGATTCATTTTTGCACCAAATTCAACCAACCCAAAATAAAAAAAATAAAATTGAAATAATTGAAAAAAAAGTAGAAGCGAGCCCAAGGCTCACAAAGATTTTGAAAAGCAGTCCTACACCAATTGAAGTCAAGAAATTTACGCCGGAAGAAGCGTTCGCCCTATTTTTGGATTTGAAATTGACCAAAAATCAATATAAGGAATTGCGGAAGCGAACCAATGAAAAGAATTGTGGGATTTTTCCAGAGTATCGAGATTTAGTTTCTGCCAAAAAAGAATGCTTACCTTCACAATCTGCTATTAGTGTCACTTCAACATCAACAGAAATAAAATTGCAAGACCTCCTTGAACACACTGCAGAACGATTGCTAAATACGCTTGATACTGATCTTTTAAAAAAAATTGGTAATGGCAGCATTACTTTAATTTCTAAATGGCGATGTGATGGATCCTCTGGTCAGAAACAATACAAGCAATTTAATGCCGAAAATTCATCAGATGCTAATTTATTTATGGTATCTTTCGTTCCATTGCGCTTAACAAAAAGGTATAGCGTCTTAGAGCCGTCAACTAGTAGAGCAACAGAAATTGATATATGGAAAAATGAAATTCCTTCTCCAACAAAGTATTGCAGACCAATAAAATTTGCATTCAAAAAGGAAACCAAAGATGTCATAACTGAAGAAGTTCAAAAAATAAAAGATCTAATTAAGGAACTTCAACCAGTAATAAATATTTAAATTTGATGACCAAGACATTGAAGTACATTTTAAAATGTGTCTCACAATGATTGTTGGAAAAGTTGCACAAGTTTTAACTGGAACAAAGTCAACGTCAAGCTGCATCAAATCAATTAAGCCGATCCGGAAACTGCAGCATCTGTCACAGGTGTAGATCATGAATTAATAAGACGATTCAAGATCATATTACAAGTTCTAGCATGCAGCAGAAAGATAAATGCAAAAAAATTTGGAGAGTACGCCAATAAAACAGCTATACTTTATAATGAAAAATACTCTTGGAGATATATGCCATCCACAGTCATAAAATTTTGTACCATGGGGAACAAATAATTCAAAACAATATGCTACCAATAGGAGATCTATCTGAAGAAGCGCAAGAAAAAAGGAACAAAGACTACAGATTCCTTCGCGAGCACAACACAAGGAAAATGTCCAGATATTGTACTAATGAAGATCTTATCATTATTTTGTTGTGCACTTCAGATCCATATATGTCCAACATTCGTCAAAAATGGAACACCACCTCTATTGAATTAGACGAAGAAGCTAAACAAACAACTTCTAGAAGATGAAAATCAAGGCTATTTAAAGAAATTTTTACTAAAATTGGTTGATTTAAAGTAATTTTTCATTACACTAACAATAAGTTACACTTTTTTTATATAGTTAAAAAATTTTCTTGATTTAAAAATTTATATATTTTGTAAATTTACAATAAAAATTGTTATATTTCATAAATTTACCATAAAAATTGATATAGAAATATTTAAAAAGACAATAAAAAAAATTTAACTAAAGCAAAAACATACGAGTTTTTCATTGAAACTTCTCTATCTTGAACCAATATAAGGTAACTTTTAAGTTCGCTGCTTAATAAATTATATTTTAACCCGGGATCTTTCAAAAAAAAACAAACTTTGGCCCTTGTGCACATTAGGACTAAATAGTTTACGGGGCCAAAGTTTGGCATTTTCTGAAAAAATTAACTTAAAAAATTGTTAAAAAGTATTACTTGTAAAATTAACTGAAAAAATAAGACATTATATTAAAAAAAAACCTTTTTTACCTTTTAACACTTCACTTTTGTACTAAAATTCAACTACAAATGAAAATGTATTTTAAACCCTCCGTAACTTTTTTTATTTTCGGTCGAGAATTACGTTTTATAGCAAAACTTAAAGGCTAAAGTCTCACCTAGCAAACAAAAAAACAGCATATCAAAATTCCGATCCAATCATAAGTTATAGAATTTTGACCGCCTTCTGGTCAAATGGTTCACTGTGCGCCGGTTAACCCGGAGAACCATTGTATAAAATGTTGCTTGATACGCAGTGTATTTGAAAGGTTCTATGTTGCATTCACGGCGCCGCGGGGCAAATATAATACGTGTTGCGGTTAAGCAATGACAAGCCATGTTGCTTGATACGCAGTGTATTTGAAAGGTTCTATGTTGCATTCACGGCGCCGCGGGGCAGATATAATACGTGTTGCGGTTAAGCAATGACAAGCCATGATTTTGCGGTCAATTGTCAGCCAACGCGGCACCATGTGATATTCACCGGGCATCAACAATCATGCACACTTTTATTTTCTTATCGGCCTACGCCGCACATTGGCCCTCTTAAAACAAATGAGGTTGCAAAAATCAAAAATTTCATGTGCTCTTCCGAAATTTTTAATAAGCTCAAAGATTACAACCTTGATACCTTCAGTAAAATCAGATGTTTAGTTTAGATGATATAATCCTTCAAAGTGGACCGATGTGTGTATGAAGATAAACCGTTGCACCGATTTTCCTGAAATTTTTACAAAGTCTTACTGTGTATCTGGAAGGAACTGTAGGATATAATTTCTAAATATTTACAGAGTTAACTTTTAATATCATATATAGTGAACACTATGAAAGCGAGATTAGTAGCCACGACGAAAATGGGAGGGATCGGATAAGTGGGCGTGGCACCTGCCATACGAAGTAAATATTCAATATAATAAAGCTCGAGTACTATGGCAGAGACAGCTTTGGAAATTTGTCGGAGGTGATCTATTACTAATGTGAGTAGTCCGACAAAAAATGACCGGGATCAGATGAATAGGCGTGGCACCTCCCATAAAAAGTAAATATTAAATGTTATATATCTGCAGTACTCTAAAGGTGACTGTAATTTTGACAAGTACATTAATTACAAACGAGAGTAGTCGTGGAAAATATGGGCGGAATCGCCAAATTCAAAAATCGAGCAAACCCGAAATCGCCAAAACAAAAATTAAGAATTAAGAATTGACAAAATTGAAAATCGCCAAATTTGAAAATCACCAAATTCGAAAATCGCCAAAATCGAAAATCTACAAAAATAAAAAATTGTCAAATGATATTCCAAATTCAAAGTCAATCGCTAAGGATTGCCAGAATTAATTATGTAGCTCGCTCCAAAATAGGAACGCCGAAAAATATTATAATGTTTGCACTAAATAAAAAAACAGTGAAGTAAAAAAAGATATGAAATAAATAAAATAAAATGTTTTTATTACAAAATATAAACTTCGTAGAAAAAATTGTTTATGAAAACATACGTTTCATAGGTCTCGATAAGTCGTAGCGTACCACGGCAGGGCATCAGTGTTGCCATAATTTGAAATTGTAAAAATGCTAAATTGCGAAAAAAAAACAAGATGCTAAAACGTACTGGAGTCAAAAAAAGATCCCAAATTTTTTTTTTTCAAATTTCATTACCTTTATATTAAAAAATTAAATACTTATTGATAAATTCTCTGGTTTTTAAATCGAAAAATTAATATAAAACCAAGGTTCAGAAAATACAAACATGAAACACACAATGTTCTGTTCAAAAGCAGCCAACACATATCTATATTTTCATATCAATTATGTGCGTTTCTAAATTTTCTACGGTGCCCAACACAACCATGACTGTGTTCGTTTTAATATTTCGTTATTTACACGAACATTTTTGAATCACATACTTTTTGTTTCAATCACACATAAAGCACACATTTTTGAATGTTGCTTTATTTGAAGTTCATGTTCTGGTACGTGTACTGAAAAAAAAACACAGAACATGTACAATAAACAGGTTCGAGTTCAGTTATATTTTAACTCGTGTTGTGGCTCGTGTAGTGAGAAAAAACAGAACATGTACAATAAACAGGTTCGAGTTCAGTTATATTTTAAACACGACTTTTTTTTTCGCAATTTAGCATCTTTACATTTTAAACACGACTTAAAATATAACTGAACTCGAACCTGTTTATTGTACATGTTGTGTTTTTTCTTACTACACGAGCCACAACACGACTTAAAATATAACTGAACTCGAACCTGTTTATTGTACATGTTCTGTGTTTTTTTTCAGTACACGTACCAGAACATGAACTTCAAATAAAGCAACACTAAAAAATGTGTGCTTTATGTGTGATTGAAACAAAAAGTATGTGATACAAAAATGTTCGTGTAAATAACGAAATATAAAAACGAACACAGTCATGGTTGTGTTGGGCACCGAAGAAAATTTAAAAACAAACATAATTGGTATGAAAATAAATATATGTGTGTGTTGGTCTAAGTTATGTTTGTTTACATATATGTACGAGTTTTTTATTCAGTGTGTGTTTTTTTCTGAACTCTGTATAAAACATAAGATTCGATTTATATTTTTTAAATTTTAATTAAAATTATTTTGGATTTCATCTGCATTTTTTTTTAACATCAAATTGAGTTTTTTTAATTTTAAATTAAATATTTTTAATTTTAGAGGGATTTGTTTTAATTTCAAATATAACAGAATTTACATTTCAAAAGATACGATTATATTGCAATCATTGGTTTATGGAATCTAATATTTCAGTGATGTCTTTATCTTCAAGTTCTTCTTGGCTCTGATATTTTTCTGACGATCGACTTTTATCAACGACATCGCTCGCTATATTGTAAGGGTAACAGCATCCATTTTTCAATTTCAAACCTTCTTTTATACGTCTTACAGAACATAACAACTCGGATTTTATTCTGTTCAAAGTTTGCTTTTAACTAAAGCCATTAAACTAAACAAACGTTCAACTTCGGCTTTTGAGAAAGACAAAACTAATAAAGACAATACAAATATTGATAACTCTTTAAATGCATTTTCGCTAATAGAATTTTTGTTAACTTCAATCCATAAAGAGGTTGTATTCAGTGTTGTAACCCAATATTGTTCTGTGATATAACTCCATTGGATTTGAATTTTTTCTGTTTCAGATGACCTAAATTTAAACTCTTCTAATATATTGGTTATTGGTTCTTTTACCCGGTTTAATGTGTTTTGTATTGAAAATTTTGGCATTTTTTTAATACAATAATATTTTTTAATTCATTAAAAACTGTTGTTGGTGTTTACGTTTGGGCAATTCGTTGTATCTGTTGTATCGTGTATTACTTTAAAACAGTGTAAAATTGTTGTTGGTAATTTTCACTGAAAAATCTGATAAAACGATACAACTTCATTTGCTATGTTTTGCAAATGTTGTATGTTGTATCATAACATATCAGTCCCAAGTGAATGCCAGTTTTTATAAGAAAGAAAAAAAAATGTACATACAATTTTATCAGCATAAATAATTGAACCCGTCATTTCGAAAAGGGCATGAGTCCATACATTAAAGCTTTTCAGGATTAACAAAAAACGTATTTGTTCGGAAAAAGTCTATGGTGGTTAAGAAACTGAATATAGAAGTTAATAAATAAAAACATATATAATTTTTGTGCCATTTATTTATTTTTAAAAAAAGCATGTATCATACAAATTTTGGTGGTTGAAATTTTTGGACTTATGCCCTTTTCGAAATGACTTCTTAGAAATAATCGCAAATCCAAAGATTTTCGGAAGAAGTGACATTTAATCATCATTATTTTCTTCATAGTGTTTATTAGCTGAAGTTGTTGGCCATGCAAAAATCTCTGCATAGAAAGTTTGGTACTGTTCTGGAATGTATTTTTCTAGTTTTTTCAAATCTGGTATTTTCTTTTCATTGATTGGCACTTTGCCAGCATACGCAGGAGTATCATTTGATGGTAAAGGCGGGCTGGTGCCCATTCTCTGTAAGTGCTGGAATTCATAACTGGTTAAACAATCTATAGATTCACGTGTTGTAACAAGGCCTGGTGTAGACTTGGAAAATGTGAAATGTGACACTTGGTAAATAGCAAAAGTTTTTTTTTGTCCTTGGGTACTCTTTTGCCATAGGAATCCACAGAAAGCACCAGTTTCTTGTAATGGTTCGGCAACCATTTTTTTATGTCAATAATTTCTTCAGTTTTAGGCCTTCTAATTTCAAAATTTTCATTAGCCTCAACTATAAGATTTTCATACTCGGCTGGTGTGTATATCCCGTCATTTTTTCGAATATGTCTCTTTGCTGAATGGCCTCGTTTGAGTATGTAATATTGTATCTCAGTTGTATTGATATTTTGTTCCCCTACCAAAGATAAAAGAAGACGGACCATGGCATGATTCCGATTTTGGCCGGCACAACCATCTGAAAATAGTTGCAGTTCTTCGGCATCATGACCAATATTTTGTTTAATATAATCCACGACAAAGGTACCCACTTCGTTGGGACCTTTGGTAGCGACTCCTTCACAATAGGAATAAAAAACTGACTTACCAGTTTTAAGATCGTAAATGCAAAACTCATATAGCCACAGTTGACGTAGATAAAAAACATCTTGCACTGGAATGTGTGGAAGTGGCAAATTTTGCATATAATCAAATGCAATCCCATAAACCTTTGGATCATTCTTGCATTTACTTTCCACTTCCTGTAACTTTTTGTAAAATTTATTTGCATGACTTTTGTGCATCTCGAGATCAGCTTTATACACTCTTTTTGCATCGTCATTAAGATGAGGGTTTTTTAGTTTAAGCTTTAACTCTTCACACAGTGCACAGACATCAATTTGCTTTCTACCAAATGATAAGCTAAAGTTTTCTTGAAAATATTTTAAGTAAAACTTATATTTTACTGGATAATCTGGATATTTTTGTTGGTATATTGTGTGCATAATTTTCAAGTTGAGTTTTTCATCTAAATAATAGGATGATGTATCTTTGTTATAGTAGTGTACACATTTAACAGGAAATGACTCAATATGCTCCCTTATTTTAGTTAATGTATCACCAGCTACTGCATTGGTCCGTGAGCCCTCTGACTTACCTCTGTGATCAATGGGTTGCTTATTTGTTTTTAATAAATCACATAAACGTCTAACTTGTTTCTCGGAAATTCCGTGTATGCCGCAAAATGCTTTTTGCCCATTTTGTTTTTTACACATTTAATCTTAATGTCATATATGTAGGTAAATTCTCTTTTCTTAGGACCTTCAGATCTGGGCCGTTTTCTCTGTATTTCTCTTTTTTCAATCAATATCTGCAAGTATGTGTCTTGGGCATTTTTACTATCAAAATTGTTAACGAAATGGATGATACTTTGCCTAACATCTTCAGATATATCTTGCATACATTTTAAATTACATCTGTAAATAAATCCAACAATCAACAATATCATGTGCTCGTAACATATGCGGTAAAACATCATGAGGAATCAAATATGTTGAGAACGAATTTGGAACAAACAACTAACCTGCAGTCAGCTCCTGTTTGTCTTGGTGCCACATCTTTCCCTTTATGGTTCTTATGAGATTCCCCAACAATTTTGGATTTTTTTATTTTATTATGTTTATAATTTTCAATGTTCTTTACACCACGCACTCTTTTTCTAGATTTGTAAGCATTTTCGGCAAGCTCGCGATTTTCCATTTTCGTGAAAGTCCAGAGATGTGACGGAAAACGTTTTCGAACGAAATTATATATATATTGATAATTCTTTTCAAATGAAGAATAACTTCAAGCTGATGCAAAATATTAACTGTTTTTTTAACGTAGAATACGTTATACATGTTTTACGTGAACATTACTGAACCAGTGTTGCCACATGCAGTATTTTCACTTGTTTTCAAAAGTGCATCGAATTGATATAAAGTGTACCCAAATTTTGTTAAAAACTATCCTAAATTTTTAACATAAAAATTAAAGATAAATCGTAACTTAACATGCATGGCAATCACAAACGAATATTAGATAGATTTAAATCAGGGCATAAGTCCCGGACTCGTGCCCTTTTCATACAGACGTTAGATTTGGAGGGCCATATAAGATAGTTTGTTGCACTTGAAGATCTACCATATTCACAGAGAATACGTAAAACCCTTAAATGAATTAAATGGCGTCAAAAGGTGATATTTGAAAAAAGTGTGACTCGTGCCCTTTTCGAAATGACAGGTTCAATTAGAAAATAAAATTGGCAAATAATGCAAATAACGCAAATACATCGGTAAGTTTATTTATATAAAAATTAATATTTATATTCTTAGTATGAATTTTCTCTTTTAGTCTCAATCGACACGTTTTACAATTTTTTTTTTTATTCATATATCATATTTATTGTATATCATATGACCAAAAAGCAAACACCGACACGTCTTTTCTCTTATCCGAAACAACAGAAGCGACGAAGCGACCTCTCCTCGTTGGATCGAAAATTACTAAAGAAAACGTTCTACAACAAGAAAATACAACTGAGTGTTCACAACAAATGATTGTATTGTGTATTTTAATACTACATACGACTTACAACACCTGTTGTGAATTGCCCAATTCTTCTATTTCAAAATGTTTTGTTATATATGTCGAAAGAAACGAGCAGAGTGGTAAAAAGGGTATTACACAAAATTCTCGTATTACACTTTGAGAAATTAAAACATATTAATACCATTAGAATTAAAATTGTATATTCAAAAATAATGAAAAAAATCAAAAAAAAAAAGATGCTAAAAGCAACTGTTTATTAATAATAGATGCTAAGTTAGCATCTAGCATCTTTTCATAATTTTTGGATGCTAAACGACAAAAAAAGTTTCTAAATCTAGCAACTAAAATGCTAAAATGGCAACACTGCAGGGCATACTAGTCAATTTATATAATTTTAATGATTCTTTATGTTAACTTTATAAAATAATTATAAAAAAAGAGTGTTGCGATATAACGAATTATTCGATTTAAATATATTATTCGCCAAACATGGGCTTTGTTAGCATTTAAGTATATCGTTACCTAAAATGCAAAAAGGCGAAACTAACAAAAATATAATTTTACAGGAGGAGCAAAAAACTTTGTTAAATGAAAACTATAAACATTTTTAATGAAGTTTTTTCTAATTTCACTTTAAAAACACCGACAAATTTATTTTTAAATAAAACAATTTTTTTTTTAATTATTTGAAGAGTTATGTTAGATACGCCTTTTTGACTTCTGTTTTTCTGAAACACAAAAAGACGTATCTACAACAAATAAGTTTAAACATATAGTTGAAGTATTTTTTAAAATTTAAAATGTCTATTTTCGTCTTCAAGAACGTATACGAATTAATAATTGATTATAAAAAAATTTTGTTTATTGATTAAAATAGAGTTTAACATAAGGATTTCAAATTAAAGGTTTTTCATTTTTAATTTGAGATATACATATATTCATAAGTTAATTCAGTTATATATTTTAATTTTATATACATATAAATGCATTTTAAACAGAGTTCAGAAAAAACACACACTGAATAAAAAACTCGTACATATATGTAAACAAACATAACTTAGACCAACACACACATATTTTTATTTTCATACCAATTATGTTTGTTTTTAAATTTTCTTCGGTGCCCAACACAACCATGACTGTGTTCGTTTTAATATTTCGTTATTTACACGAACATTTTTGTATCACATACTTTTTGTTTCAATCACACATAAAGCACACATTTTTGAGTGTTGCTTTATTTGAAGTTCATGTTCTGGTACGTGTACTGAAAAAAAAGCACAGAACATGTACAATAAACAGGTTCGAGTTCAGTTATATTTTAAGTCGTGTTTAAGTCATGTTTAAAATATAACTGAACTCGAACCTGTTTATTGTACATGTTCTGTTTTTTCTCACTACATGAGCCACAACATGACTTAAAATATAATTGAACTCGAACATGTTTATTGTACATGTTCTGTGTTTTTTTTTTTTTTCAGTACACGTACCAGAACATGAACTTCAAATAAAGCAACACTCTAAAATGTGTGCTTTATGTGTGATTGAAACAAAAAGTATGTGATACAAAAATGTTCGTGTAAATAACGAAATATTAAAACGAACACAGTCATGGTTGTGTTGGGCACCGTAGAAAATTTAGAAACGCACATAATTGATATGAAAATAAAGATATGTGTTGGCTGCTTTTGAACAGAACATTGTGTGTTTCATGTGTGTATTTTCTGAACCTTGATTTTAAAATTAGTTTTGAAATGGAATATTGTCATAGAAATAATGACTGTCTGCAGGTAGTAATTTTTTAAGATCCTGTAGATGTTGCCATTTTTTAAATGAAATTTTTATTCTCTGCTCATGTAATTGCGAAGGCGCAACAAGTGTGAAACTCTTTCCAATTCTTTGTGGAAGCTGTTCGTACTCTTCAGTTATATTTGTTTTGAAGTAAATGAATCCAGTTTGAAATTTATAAATCTTTTACAACAATTTTATAGATTTAAAATTGATTGATCGTGATCGTTACCTGGTCTAATCGAAGAATATCGCTTAGGAATAGACTCATAGTTGAGAAAGTAATTATGATTTAAATGATGCACTGTCAACGGTTTAGGGCTTCTCCGGGCAGCTTTTATTTGTTCAACAAATTGGAATGGTAAATGTAATTGTTTATTTTTTATTTTCCTTTCAATCAAAGAGTGGGTTGCATCACATTCCATTTGAGTGTGACCAACTACCATGTACTTGTGCTCTATTGTGATGTTTTTTCTACGCATAAGGAAACTAAAGCATTAGAGAGAACCACATTTCTATTTTGGTAAAAACAACCATCAGAATAGAGAATAATGTGGTGTATGTCAGGGGATTTAACAACAGCATTTCTTAAATAATTTACGATAATTGTTGCAAATGTCGATGATACCAGATTTCCTTCTGTTTCATCCCAAACATAATTATCGGAGTCATGGTTTGTAACATTATAAATTGTGAAATTATGAAGTTGTAATTTCATTTTATAATAAGCGGAGTTGGCTTTCGATTGCGTTATAAGCTTCACTGCTTGCATATCCATACAAATTAGTAGACTCAACCCAGATTTAGCATGTTCAATATCGTTTCCTTTTTCGATTCTCATTTTCTCTATTTCATTTCTGTGATTTTCAAATTCATCCTGTGAAATATTTTTCGATTTGTATGACAAACAAATGTCGCATTGGTCGTTTCGTGATTTGAACATGGAGTAATTAGAAGTTTTTATTAACTTCATGAAGTTTGGAAAAGATACTGCCTCAATATCATTATCTTCGTGCTCTTTGCATGCCTCGGTATAGAGATCATATATTTGTGCATAATATTTGAAGTCTACCTGGAAATATTGTTTGGCTGTATATTGTCGACGACAATGTGATTCCAATTTTGGAACGTCTTCCAACCATTTTCGCAAAAAGCTAAGTCTTTTTATATATAATTGTCCTTGGTTTGTTTCTCTCTTTGCTTGAGTCTTAACAGACTGTTGCTTTACAGGATTCATTTGAGTGCAATGTAAGCCACTAGCATTTATGCATAATCTGACCATCTTTTCAGATATTCCTAATGTTGATAAAAATATTTTGGCACACACTTGAATACGATTTGTATTATGCCTCAGAAAATAGTATTGTGTATTTGAACGTCTTGAGTTTTCCACCATAGTACGCTGTTTTTTTGAGCACTCAATCAGGTTTGTTACATAATGTCTTTTTTGGTCCCACGTCATCTTCCAGAACATTTCAAAAATTTCCTTACGTATGTCTTCCGAAAAATAGGAGCAGTGTCGCAGTGCACTTTTTTCGCAGAATTTAGAGTTGCACGCATTTCTCATTTCTCTCGGTTTTTTATCACTCATAACTTTTCCTTTGGACACACCTTTATATGTTTTTCCTTCCATACGATTACTTTTATTTTCTTGTCTCCGATTTTTGACAATTTTATTGGAACTTTTAAACTCCTCACTCTCTAAATTTGTTTGAGACATGTTTTCACAATTTGAATTCGTTTGAGTAATTATGAATATTATTAAACTTCACAGTTAGTAATTGTTTATAATTTATTACTTTTTTCACTGTTATTTCATAAATAACTTTGATAATTGTTATTGTTTCACACAGTTTTTTTTTTTATATAAAAGTAGTCCGTCTTTATAAAATCACATTTCCGAATGAAAATTAAAGCTACATTTCACGATCACTAGACTGACTCATTATTTTTTGTTTAAGCTTAAAGTAACATTTCATGTTGATAGACTACGACATGAGATAGAGAGAGAAAACTTCATGTATGTGTATGTGGAATAGAAAGAGATGTTGAAGTATGTACAAAAGGGACTGAAAATATAACTGTAAAATAACAAATATCAGTATATACATACGTACATCGAGAAACTTCTATAAAGTGTAATTAGAAAAAAGTAATAAGTATGTACATAATTTGTGGTAAGTGTTGCTCAGCTTTGTGGATACAGGGAAGTAAGCCCGAAAGGGAAATATACCCCATTACAAATAATAGACTATATTTTCTTAACAAAATTTAGTTATTTAGTTTAATGGCATTCATATAAATCAATCAAAAACTCGATTTTGAATTTTTTGTTAGTTACGCCTTTTTGCATTTATCAAATAAACACACATTTAGTTACGTCCTTTTGTTTTTTGTTAATAAAAGCGTCATTTTTGATCGCAGAAGTGTAAAATTTTGTCAAGACACGTAGTTTAATGGCATTCATAATAATCAATCAAAAAGTCGATTTTGAATTTTTTGTTAGTTCCGCCTTTTTGCATTTTAGGTAACGATATATTCCTTCAGATTTCTTTTCACTTCAGGTATTGTTAATTAAAAAGAAGTGTTACTTAAGTCAAGACAAAAGTTCATTTAACTTCGTTAACATTAAATAAAGTTCTTCGTCAAACACAAAACTTTTACTTTTGTTTAAGAACTGTATTTATTTACATTTTATATAGTTAAACTTAATTGGAACGTATAGTTTCACTACAATTCAGTGAGAAAAACTAAGAACTTCAGTTCAAACAATGATAATGCAATGAAAACAACAACAACAAAGTCAAGTTAGTACACCCTATAGCAATAAAGCAAGTGGGAGTGGATGAATTGCATTGTTATAATTTTCCTATACTTTCATTGTCATTAGAGAAATATTAAATCTTTTGGAGACCAAAGGCAAGTTAGTTAAGACTTATGGTGATTTAATAAGGAATCTGATACAATAAAATGTGAACAGCGAATATGTTCGTTGAATATTAATTCAGAGCTAGAATTACAACAATGATATCTGGCATCATTCGGTCGGTCTTGATCTCTATTTTGCTTTGATGTTTTTTTTTTAACACAAACTTAAACACAATGTTGAAGTAAAACTGTGTGTTAGCAAAGTAAAAAAAAAAGTTTACTCTTTATTTACGTGAGTTTAATAAGCACAACAATGACTTCTTGAAACGGTGTGTAAACAACAGGACAAGTGTATTTAGTTGCCGGCTGAAGGCAAAACGTAAATACGACAATAACGAAAAATTCAGTCGCCAAATATTTTTACACAGGAAAGCAGTGTTCTTTAAGACCAGTTCGAAAATTTGTTGGAATACACTCAATTAGTACAAGTGGAGTAAAATTATTGGCTACTTGAACTGCAAATCATTTACACTGCCAGAAAATTCCGAAACTGAATCTGCTGAAACTCATTTACAGCTTTCAGAGCTTAAGCTCCACTTCGCAAGTGCTTATGCATGTGTTACTTTTGGGATCAGAAGGTCGTGTGTTCGATTCCTGGGGTTTAGGCGAATGTTTTTCATACTTTATTTAAAAAAGTTAACAAATGATCATATGAAAGGTTCAGTTTAGACTTTAATTTAATTTAGCACAAATCTCAGATCACAAGTTTATGGTCTCTTTCAGTTCTTTAAATATTTTCTTTTACTGGGAGGTAATCAAAGATCAGTTGATTTTGACGAAAGGAGGTATACCTCGTTTTCATCTCCACCTAATTTATTCTTGTACACCAATACCATAGTTTGCTTCGCTTCGAAATGCGTCGTTTTGAAGTTGCGAAGTATTTAAGACAAATGGGTAACTGCATCCTTAAAGATTGGATGGAATAATGTGCTACTCCTGTACTGAAAGCTTACTATTCTTCACAAAATGTTGAGTTTAAAGTGCTGTTGCTGCTAGACAATGCGCCTGGCCATCCTGCTTTTTCGGATGATTATACTGATACCACACCAGTGATACATCCAATGGATCAAGATATTATATCCATCTCCAAGTCCTGTTACCTGCAAAGAACATTCAGTTAACTTCTAAAAATAACTGATGGAGAAGACAACGAAAATGGTAAGCCTTTCAGGAAAGATTTTTTGGATGGATTGTAACATCCCGATGGCCTTTAAAAAAATATAAACCTCTTACGGAAAGAAGTAAATTAATCGCGTATGAACGGATTTTTTTTAAGTATTGACCAACACCCAGGGGATGTCTCCTAAGAAGCAGTGCATTGTGTCATCTCAGGAAAATAGGTTATGGGAAGGGGATAAGACGGAGTGGTATTTGTGAATTTTCTCTATAATGTTATGCGGTCAACTGGATATTAGACTATAAATGAGTTTGATCTACTAGAGGAGGGGGTATAGCGAACTGAAACTCGGGCCCTTGGAATGTGTTCGCTATTGTCATTTCACATGGTAGTGTCTATAGAACAGCGTTGCACAACCCACATTTCCATGATGTTCCAACGCGTCAATAGAGGATACCCTACACTCATTAATGAGCGTCAACGCCCTCCTTTGCATACGGTCCAGTCGCTCCATAATAAATTTTGAAGCTCCTGCCATATATGGGAGTTGCATTCCATTTTTGGTCGGATGAAAGTAGTATAGATTTTCAGGAGATCAGAAGGAGTGAGTAACTTTTGCACCGTTTTAATAAACCAAGACAGTTGGGTGCTTCTTTCGACACTTGAAAAACATCGTCGTTCCAACGAACAACGCATTGAATTCTCATGCCCAGAACATGAAGAGTATCTGATTCCTCAATACCTATACCACCCATATATAGATGGCATTGTTGAATCCAAGGCCATATGGGTCAACAAACAACACTAAGTCTTTTGCGCATTGAAATCAACCCTATTCACTGTAACCCACTCGGAGATATTTAATAGATCTTAATTGAGTGTGTCATTAACTATCAGCCTTTTGCAATATCAACCTCAGAAAGGCTTGGCCTACAATTGAAGGAAAATGATTGACAAATGTTGCTGTCATTTGCGAAGGAGAAGATAGGATTGAATGTTTGATCGAGGTCATTCAGTATGATAAGGAAAAGAGAAGGAGAAAGAACAGAACCTTGGGTTAACCCTGAATTAAGCTGAAACCTTTTGGATGAGACCCCATCAATAACAACACGCATTGCTCAGTCTCTGAGATAACTCTGCAGCTGGTTTAATTGTCACAAGATATAGATCAAGTTTGAGTGCTGAAACAATAAGTGTAATGTGTTTTTTGGGACCCTACTTCAACAAAGAATTTATGCTTCTTCCCCGGTCCCAATTAACGACGCAGACCGAGGTATTGGCGTATAAAGTAATTGTTTATTATATTCTATACCACTATATGGTCAGAGTATGTAGTAAGTTTATGCTGATGTTTGCAACTACCAAAATATTTGACCTAGACTCAACCAATCGACTCAGATTCACCCCCTGAGCCGATTTGGCGATATCTGTCCATGTGTCCTTTTGTCTGCCTGTCTTTCTGTGTGTCCACATGTTCAGACTAAATGAAGCCTCAGAGCTCAATAAATGTATACATTAATTTTCTTGTTATATATATAAATCTCACATATTTATATTACGTGCAATTAGGTATTTACATAATTGAACCACACATAGCCTTCTTATGTTAGGTATGTGTTCAGAATATTGGAATTCCTTCCTAGAAAATTGCCTATAACGGGATTCTCTTTAATGCTCATGTGAAGTGCTTACATCAGGTCTTCCTGCAACTACAAAGTCCTAAGGTTAATCTTGCACGATTAGGAAAAATGCCAAAGGAGGTGCCTACGACACGGTCATTTTCGTTGTTAAAAGAAGTGCCTACATCAGGCCAACCTAGACCAAGTGAACTAGTAGTGAATTATTTATATTAAGTATTATCTTTAATAATAATCATAAGTGAAATAAAAATTATGGAACTTTGAGAATTACAGCCATCTCGTTTTTTCATCTTTCTCCTTTGCAAAAATAAATTTCTGCAACGACCCGATAGCTATACCCCAGGGAAACTTGTCGTTACATAGGTTTAGGATCTTTAATAACCTATATCCACCGATCTAGTTCTGCAGGATATTTACGAATAATTTCTAACTCTGCCGATGCAAAATAAAAGCCCGAAACAGCATGCCCTAATGACTCTAAAATCTTATGTCTCACATTATCATGAAAGGAGAATGCAAACCATTTGCTTATTCGAAAAAGATAGAATGAACCTAATACCAGGTAAATAATTTTGCAGATTCTTAGCTAAACTCCGCCAATGAATGAAACGCTATCTTACGATGGGCAATTTTTAATTACTATCACCTGTAAAAAAATGTTTTAAAGGATTTTTTTTTTTAAATTTTGACGCTTTAATGTGTTAAAATTTGTTATAAATTCAATTTTGAAAGTATTGTCCATCGCTAGCTACTACTTTTTCCCATATTTCTGGTAACATACGGATTCGGCGCCGGAAGACGACTCATCTTTTGAGGTTATTCACGAGTCGATCCAATTTTGGAGTTCCTCAAAGGAGGGGAAGTGCTGTTCCCAATTAAGCGTCTCAAGGTATGTTTTGACTGGCCTTTCAATATGTTGTCGAGCATTGTCATGCTGAAGAATAACTTTATCGTGTCTTTGCTCGTACTGCGGCCGTTTTTGTTTCAATGTTCGGTTCAAGCGCATAAATTGAAGTCGGTAGAGTTGCCCTGTGATGGTTTGACCTGGTTTTAACGGGTCATAGTACACCACGCCCAATTGGTCCCACCAAACACAGAGCATGACCTTGCCACCGTGAATATTCGGCTTTGCCGTCGATTTTGGCGTTTGGCCGGGCGGCCCGTATGAGTTTTTGCGCTTGGGGTTATCGTAATGAACCAATACTTCATTTGTATTTGTATTTATTTATTAAATGCGATTTTCCATTACAACAAGACACAGTATCTTATAAATTACAGTAATGGAATCAGATAAGTTATTCACTATATATTTAATATCAGTAACTCTTAATCTAAATTTAAAATATTATAAATTACAATTAAAAAACATTAAAAAAAATCAAATAAAATCAATTAAAGTATTGGTATAGTAATTTTCTAAACCCTATTGCGTTGCTTGTATTTTGCATGACATTAGGAAGCTGATTCTAGAGACGAATAGTTAGAATAAAAAATTGACATTCAGAGGCATGGTCCCGGTATTTAAATTGAATTATTCAATTCCCTCTAGAAGATCTTGCGAACTTGATTCGTTCAAAAATATATTTTGGAGCCTTTGTTATAATAATTTTATGTAGAAATATAATGTTCTTGAATTTAATATAGTTGTCAAATGACATGTGTAAGACATGACACGAGTATTGGGATACATGATCAAATTTTCTTAATCCAAAGATATAACGAATAATGTTGTTGAAATTTACAGTAAGTTTTCTGTTATCCCTAGAGTTGCAACCTGTGAAAACCTCAGATGCATATAGTAATGTTGGTAAAAGATATGTTTTAGCAAGTAGCAATCTTATTTTCAGTGGAGTAAAGTGCTGTGTTAACCATAAACTTCTTATCATACTATAAATTCTGGCACAGGATTGATTAATATGATCTGACCAAGTCAGAGTTCCATTAAACACAACTCCGAGATTTCGTACAGAGTCTACGATGTCAATTTTAGAGCCCCCCCAAGGAAGACATTAATCTCATTCTCCAAATGCACCACTTTCTTCTTTATTATAATACACTTAGATTTATTTGGATTAAGTCGTAGACCATTTGCCGTTGCCCAATTTAGAATACTTTTGAGATCAAAATTTAGTTCTTGAGTTTTGGAAATAATTGAATCCTTGGTACTACTTAAATATAGCTGAATGTCATCAGCGTACATCTGAACCTTAGAGAATTTAATCTGTTGTGGAAGATCGTTGGCATATATCGAATAAAGTAGTGGTCCAAGGATTGAACCCTGTGGTACCCCTCTTATAACTTGCAGTGAGTTTGAGATGGAGCTACCATTAGCAACAGATTGGGATCTGTTTGTGAGATATTAAAACATGAGTCTAACTGCTAATGTAGAAAAGTTAAAAAACCTCTTCAGTTTGAGGAATAAAATTGAGTGGTGCACCGTGTCAAATGCCTTTGAGTGATCCAATAAAACCAAAAAAGATATTTTTCCATCATCCATGTTACTTCTTAACTCCTCAACTACAGCAGATAAAGCTGTTATACAGCTATGTTGTGGCCTGAAACCAGATTGACGCTCTGTAAGTATGTTGTTGTCGTTTAAATACCTAAAGATTTGTCTGTGTAAAAGGTGCTCGAAAACTTTTGAGAGATATGGAAGAATTGCAATCGGGCGGTATTCGTTACCCGTTTTTAATATTGGTATAATTTGGGCATGTTTCCACTCCATTGGAAAGACGCTAGTAGTGATTATGGAGTTAAACAAGTACATTATGAAACGGACAATCCATGGTAAAATCATTTTTATAAATCTGGGGTGTATATTATCAAGGCCCACTGCATTCGATTTAATAGCATTGAAACTTTCAACTACCTCTGTTAGTGTTACACACTGAAAGTTAAATTTGGGAATGTTTAAATTATTACAGGGAAAATCATCATAAAATTCATCAGTCACAATACGATGCAAAAATTCCTTTATTATTTGCCGTTGGAGCAGCTGTTCATAAGTGAAAAACGTCGTTCGACGTCTCTCGGCTTCAATTCATACGGCACCCAATATCCTACCTTCTGGATCATTCCTATGGCTTTTAAACAAAAGATATAGCTTGTTGAGTCACTTCCAATGCTTTTGCGAGTTATTCTTGCGTTTGGCACGTGCCTTCATCCAATAGAGTCTCCAATTGGGTAGCCTCTAACTTTTCTGGTCATCCTTCGCGCTCTTTGTCATCGGTATTTAAATCACCATTTCTGGAATACCGAAACCAGTACTCAAAATCCTTTAAAACTTTCTTGTATACCTGATAATTGTGAAGAAAGTTTACGAGTTCTGATTGAACGATTGTGTATTTAGATTTGGATGTTTAACCTAGAACTTCTAAGAAAAACGGTATCGATATTATATACTCGGAAATGTGGATTTCGAAATCCTAAAGGAAGGAATCCACATCTATCACTTTCTTCTAAAGAAAAAAAAAATTGAGGAGTGAGATCGATACCATTGAACGTAGAGTTCTGATATTATTTATTTAATTGAAATTATATTAAAACTTACAAAAAAAAAAAGAGAATTTTTGTATCTCTAATCACTTGTTATGATATTATGGACCTTTTTCGGTACCCCGGCCTTTAGGGATTTGCTTGTGGTTTCTGTCATTATTTTGGAATAGTTAGTCCGTCTCTTTTTAAAATCTTTCACTCTTTCGGGCACCTTTTTATATTGCTCCCATGGTTAAAAACCCATTTTTTCTTCACTTTGTTGTAGCTTATGAAAGGAAGTAGTCTTCTTTGCAAACACTCCTTAATAAAAATTTTGGTATTTACAGCCCATCTATAATATTAATAGGCTAGGCGAATTCTGTGACCGATGTTTTGTTCAACCGTTTTATCCCGATTTTGACCAAATGTATATTATTTGAAAGGTATTTCTTTTTAGCCGGTTTTGCAAACTTACAGATTTTAAAATTTTTGCCTTTATTTTGAATAAATTGCATTTAAAGTTGCTGCTAACACATACATAAAATTATACATATGCTATGTGTGTGTTTAGTAAACTTGTTAATGTGTTTGTCAATGAGTTTGTTATCTTCATTTCACAATAATAATAAACCAAAAAGTGTAGGTTTGTGAATTGGCTAGGTTGAAAAATAAAGTTGCCTAGAAATTGCACTAGAATTTCGAGCGCTGGAATCTGCTAGCTGTAATAAATGACTTGCTTCTTTTACAATACCAGGAACTTATCTCGAAACATTTGCTTGCTTTTGTGTCTTAAACGTATCTTCGATATTTCCTCAGGCATTAGAAAAATAAAAATTTTGACCTGGAAGCTGCGAAAAATCAGCCAGTACATACGTCTTGTCGTCCATTATGTAGAAGTGGTATTTTTGGACGAAATATCATTTATATTTCGTGCTCTGTTTTTGGCCTCAAAATATTTCGCAGCGTTTCTATCTGGAATATTTTGGACTTCGCATGTTTTCAAACCTACATCGACTTTAACATTTCATACCAAATAGTTCGAGCACTGAGCTAGCCCAGCTTTTCTAGTGAATGTGTTGGGAGCTATTTTCAATATGCTTTTTATTTATTTTTTGGCATTACAAACATCATGCACATCTTTCTCTCTTCCAGAGCCATGTTTTCTATCAATTGCCAAATGTTCCTGATACTATTTAATACTATTAGGTAACAGTATGAAATACAAATAAAGGAAAAAATTCTAATTTTATATAATTTTTTTTTATACTCCATCAAACTTCAGTAATTTTTGTATTTCCGCCAAACAACCCAGGAAAATTTTCGTACTAGCAGCTGATTGATTTTTACATTACCAATGACCTACCCCTGCCCACTGCATTACTTCTAAAGTGAAAATAAGGCGTTACTAATAATGTGTTATACAGCTACTTAGATACCATGCCAGCTCCTTTCATACTGCATTACTTTCAAAGTGAAAGTAATGAGTTCCTAGGCAACTAGCTACCTCCAATGACATCCCCGTCATAAAATAATGAGCTTATCAGGCAAACTTCAACCAGTTACTTCTCCTTATAAAACCCATTATTTGGTAATGTTTTTTTTTTTCTGGGAAGTAAAACCCATTTTTCTGTTAAGTAATTTTTGCATATAATTCTCTTAGCACCCTCTCGTGGCAGTAAAAACAATTAGACCAAAGATCTTTATCATATTTATTTGCTATCTTTAAAAAAAATCAGTCTTTGATCTCAATTTGAGACAATTTTTTTTATTTTCGTCCACGTGCACCGTGTAAACATCGCCAAATATGTACTTTTCTGTATGTATTGGAGTATGTAAGGTCTGTTGCTCAATCCATATGCGAAAATTTTGTTTACCTACAAACCCGTTAAGCCAATGATGGTCTCGTGGTTTTAATTTTTACACCAACTGGGTTTTTGCTCAACATTTTTCTCGTAGTGAACGATCAGAGCCTCAATTTCTGCGACCGACGGCGAATCCATAACTTTGGATCTTCTTCCATACTTTCGTTTACATCGGCGACATTCCCTTCATACATTCCTTCGCATATTCCTTTGACGTGTTTGTTTTGTTTTATCAATTGGTGAGTATGCCTATCCACAGTTCGACGGATGACTAGATTAGAAGATCAATTATGTGCGCCATAAAAATCATGAAGTCGGCAACAAGTTGCGCGAATCGAACACTGATTTTCAAGGTAAATTTTGATAATTTGGTTTACTTGTCCAAGAGTGAATATATTCATGATAATTTGCCAGAATATACTGATCATAAAAGTCAAAAAGAGAGGGCAGCATGACAGTTCATTTGGCAGCTAACCTATTCGTAAGTTCTATCTAAGCAAAAAAAAAAAAAGTGTTGAAGGAACGTTTGAAGAAACATAACGCAAAACCTCGGGAATACTCGATTGAATAAAATAAGATAAAAGTCAATGTCGTGGGCTGATTAAAAAAATGTGCTGAAAATAATTCCTTATTTTGGTTAACAAAAGTCATTTTTATCAGTGAAAGATTCCAGGTACAAATAGATTTTTTAACTTCAAATGAAAGAAAATTTTTAAAAGCGAATGAAAACAAAAGATATTCAAGAAAAGGTTAACAGAGGGAAAAACTTAATAAATTGAATTAAATAAATTGAATTTAAGGTCAAGGAGCACTGTGTCACGTGCGTTTCATAAGCAGAGGCAAGATTATGAATAGAAAAATCTCTGTGGCTCTGTGTAAATAAAGTGTAATGATAATGAAAACAAAAGTGAATTTCGTTTTTGTTGATAAACGTTTATAACAAAAGACAGTTTTTTGCAAAAATTTTAACTACAAAAGAAAACAAAAGGAAATGAAAGTTTTAATGAAAAAAGAATTGAAAAAAAATACAAAAAAAAAAAAAAACATTCAGAAGAGAAACAGGAATTTTATAATTGTGTTTTTATAGATTTAAAAAAAACTGATAATATTGTCTTAACAAAGTCGATGAAATAATTTTAGGTTGATAATAAACGAATCCACTGTCTGCCATTAACTTCTTGGGCGGCGTTTAAATTGAGACCATAAAAAAAATTTCTTTTACTGCTTTTTAATTTTCTTTTTTATTTTATTTTTTTAATTTTTTTGCTTAAAAGAAATGAAAATGAAATTGAATTTTTTGTTGTTGTTTTTGTTTTTATTTTCTTAGTTGTGACAGGATGAAAGTAAAAGTTACTAAAATGTCATAATGATTAACACGATTTCACTGTGTCAGCAAAAAAAAAAAAAAAAAAAAACAAAAAACAGTCATCTTAAAAGTTGTATTGATTTGTTGTATTAAATCATAAAAATGATTTACACAAATTTTTCCGGATATTAATCAAAACAAATTTTGCACCAATTTTATTTTTCTTTTGCTTAAAAGAGGTGTTAAAAACCGATTTATATTTTTAAGCTGTAGGTTGTTATGCAAAATATTGTCACCATCATCATCATCATCATTGTCACCACATATGTGATCACTGTATAATTCATGTGTTTTTTTCTTTGAGAAACTAACTAAACGAAATCAAACTAAAGCCGGCAAAATGCCACAAATCATTTTAGTATACCTTCGGCAAAAAAATAAACTTGTCATCATCATGATGATTTTGTTATTTTTATAACTTGATTTTTTTTTTTTTTGGTAAATTTGCTACTTAATCTCTCATTCATTCATATTTTTGAAAATGTTTCAAGTTTCGTTGTAAAATACATCCATCCACAAATCAAATAAATTGTCTGTCTATCTTTTTGTCTGTTTGCACAAAACGTTTTGTTTTGGATTCATATTTCTTTTTTTTTTTTGTATGTGGCAAAATATTGAAATTAAGTTTGGATTTGTGACAACATTGTATCGGTGATAACATGTTATATTACCATGTTGGTGTAATTGATATTTCGTACATATTTTAGTTTGGACTTTTATGGAAAATATATCTAATTCAATTATATTTGATATTACTTACTTTACTTGATGTGACAATCGAAAGTCGGTTTTGGCCTGAATTAACAACATAGAACGCCAGTAATTTATGTATCTTTTTGAAGCCTGGCTCCAATTGGTTAAACTTAGAGCTGTAAGATTTTGTAGCATCTGGTTCACCCTTTTCTACATTGCCCTCCTATAGATTTTTCCTTGCCTGTCTTCTGAGATGGAGCATCATTGTACATTCGCAAAACGTGCCCGAGCCACTTCAAAGAATTTTTAATGATTTTAATGTTCTCTTTAAGTGGGGGCCGTATTTCAGAATATTATTATTTAATATTCAAGCTAGAGCTCCAAAATATTTCTTGGTTTATAAAGAATAAAAATCAACAAATATTTTATCTCCTTATTGATTTAAGTTCTTAAATTTTAGCACTGAAAGATAGAGACATTTATATCTTGTTCGATTCCAAAAATTTGAAATTGTAACACTTTTCAAAAATTTTGTTCTTATAATAATATCGTGCATAGATGATTTAATAATACTGTTGTATCGTACATAAATCTGTAGTCAGATTACAAATACTTCGGACATAAGCTTGAAAAAACCAAATTTTTAGCTACCATTTTATTAAAGGGATGGATTTAGAATCCCTACCTTAATATTATATTTGTAACCCCAACGAAATAGTAATAGTACAGCTGGCACTATAAATAAAAATTTTTTGTTTACAAATTTATTAAGGAAAAAAAAAATAACTACTTATTTATTAACATGGAATTATGGTTCCATGATCGTCTGATGAAGTTGAATTCCTCGTCATGAGAGATGCTTCCAACATTTTGGAAATGGATTCCACTGCATAAGTATGCGAGGTTTTAACAAGGGTACCATTTGTTTACAGATTTATAGCAAATTTTCGACTGCAAGGAGTCGTTTATGGAATTGCTGTCTACTACAGATGAACTGTTGCGGCAATGCACACAAGGCAGATCAATCTCATGAAATTAAAATAATTTACAATTTATATTTTCAATAAGTTTTACAAACTGCCATCCAGCATCGAAAGCAAAATTGTGTTCGATTGAAAATTCGTTATACAACGAAATATTCGATCGTGCTGCCAGCTCATAATACGAATTTGACATTCGATAGTCGATGTTCGATCGAAAATCGAATGCAACTCATAATAAGGGCCATTATTACATACATATGAGGAAAGGGGAATTCCCATTTTATTCTGTTAGGTAAGTTATTCGAAGCATAGGTGCGCGTTAGGCCGAGGCCACGCAATGAGAGGCAAAGCGGCGAGCGGCAGAGCGATGAGCGGAAAAAATTAAAACATATGAAATACTACTGAAGTGGCCACACAATGAGCGGCATTTCTGAGCGTTTAAGCGGCACCGCTCAGAAATAGAACTTGTTCTAATTTTTAGTTGTTTTCTGAGCGGCAAACAATAAAAATGGCAAAAAAAAAATAGCTTTTCTTTGTTTTGTAAATCAGTAGCGCGATTCAGTAACTTCTTTTTAACGATAATTGAATCGTTAGAAAAAGAAAACAACAAAATTATCGATTTTGGTATTCAGTAAAATATTTAAACGATACTCGCTGCTAAAGTCAGCTATTGTTGTTATCTACAACTATTTTTGTGTTGTTTTTCAATCGATAACAAGTAAGAGTGTTAAATTCGGCTGTGCCGAATTTTTTGATACCCTCCACCTGAGTCTTTAATTTAAAATTTTTAATTTTTAATTTTTAATTTTTAATTTTTAATTTTTAATTTTTAATTTTTAATTTTTAATTTTTAATTTTTAATTTTTAATTTTTAATTTTTAATTTTTAATTTTTAATTTTTAATTTTTAATTTTTAATTCTTAATTTTTAATTTTTAATTTTGAATTTTGAATTTTTAATTTTTAATTTTGAATTTTGAATTTTTAATTTTTAATTTTTGATTTTTAATTTTTAATTTTTAATTTTTAATTTTCAATTTTTAATTTCTAATTTTTAATTTTTAATTTTTAATTTCTAATTTTTAATTTTTAATTTTTAATTTTTAATTTTTAATTTTTAATTTTTAATTTTTAATTTTTAATTTTTAATTATTAATTTTTAATTTTTAATTTTTAATTTTTAATTTTTAATTTTTAATTTTTAATTTTTAATTTTTAATTTTTAATTTTTAATTTTTAATTTTTAATTTTTAATTTTTAATTTTTAATTTTTAATTTTTAATTTTTAATTTTTAATTTTTAATTTTTAATTTTTAATTTTTAATTTTTAATTTTTAATTTTTAATTTTTAATTTTTAATTTTTAATTTTTAATTTTTAATTTTTAATTTTTAATTTTTAATTTTTAATTTTTAATTTTTGTGTTTTCCATTTTCCATTTTTCATTATTCATTTTTCAATTTTTATTTTTCAATTTCCATTTTTAATTTTTCAATTTTCATTTTCCATTTTCAATTTTTAAATTTTCAATATTCAGTTTTCTTTTTCCATTTTTCAATTTTCAATTTGAATTTTCCATTTTGCATTTTCCATTTTTCAATTTTCATTTTCCGTTTTTAATTTTTTATTTTTCATTTTCCATTTTCCGTTTTTCATTTTTCAATTTTCATTTTCCATTTTCCATTTTTCGTTTTTCATTTTTCATTTTCCATTTTCCATTTTCCATTTTCCATTTTCCATTTTTCATTTTTCAATTTTCAGTTTCCATTTTCCATTCTTCATTTTTCAATTTTCCATTTTCCATTTTTCAATTCTCATTTTCCATTTTCCATTCTTCATTTTTCAATTTTCCATTTTTCAATTCTCATTTTCCATTTTCCATGCTTTAATTTTCATTTTCCATTTTCAATTTTCAATATTCAATTTTCATTTTCCATTTTCCATTTTTCAATTTTCATTTTCAATTTTCCATTTTGCATTTTCCATTTTTCAATTTTCATTTTCCATTTTTCATTTTCAATTTTTAATTTTTCAATTTTTATTTTCAATTTTGCATTTTCCATTTTTCAATTCTCATTTTCCATTTTCCATTTTGCGTTTTCCATTTTTAATTTTTCATTTTTCATTTTTCAATTTTCATGTTCCATTTTCCATTTTTCATTTTCCAATTTCCATTTTTAATTTTTCAATTTTCAATTTTCATTTTCCATTTTTCAATTTTCATTTTTCATTTTTAATTTTTCAGTTTTCATTTTCCATTTTTCATTTTTTATTTTTCATTTTCCATTTTTCATTTTCCGTTTTTCATTTTTCAATTTTCATTTTCCATTTTTCGTTTTTCATTTTTCATTTTCCATTTTCCATTTTTCATTTTTCATTTTTCATTTTTCAATTTTCATTTCCCATTTTCCATTCTTCATTTTTCAATTTTCCATTTTTCAATTCTTATTTTCCATTTTCCATGTTTTAATTTTCATTTTCCATTTTCCATTTTTCAATTTTCATTTTACAATTTTCCATTTTCCATTTTCATTTTCCATTTTTCATTTTCCATTTTTCATTTTTAGTTTTCATTTTTTCTTTCATATTGGCGATTTTTTTTTATTATAACGTGATAACGATAAAAAAATATGTGGCAATACTACTAACATGAGCTATGTTATTGTGTTCTTGGTATTGTTAATATATGTATATGCATAATTTTTTTGTGGCATTTTTTTATGTTGTTGTACAATTATATTATTCAACCACTAAACTGTTACAACAAACACACTGGGTTTTATGTTTTTTTTTAGAGGTATCTACATATTTTTACTCGTATCTAATCACGATGATGCCCGATTTAGCCAATTTTCAACACCAACCTGCTGGGAATAATGGCAAATGATGTTGTTGTAGCCTTATCCAGTTAGATGGCTTTTCTTGTGAATGAGCGTGATTTCAACAGACAGACGGACATCGCTATATCGACTCGAGCTGTGATAAGAAACAAGAATATATATACTTTATGTGGTCGGAAATTAGTTTTTCGATGTGTTACAAACGGAATGAAAAACCTATATATACCCTCTGCCACTCACGTGTGGAGGGTATAAAAAGTTAAAAAGGTTGAAATGTAGTCATACATAAATACAAATCATTAAATAGTGAAAATATTTTGCTTCTTTTATAAAAACTTTTTATATAAATAATAAATAATAACATTGACAATGGCATTTTGACAACTAACCGCTCAGAAATGACGCTCAGTAATAAGCCACTTGCCGCTCACCGCTCTGCTGCTTGCCGCTTTGCCCCTCATTGCGTGGCCTCGGCCTTAGGAAGCAAGAATTTAGTTCCCAATAAGAAGTGTGGTTAAGAATTAATAAAATAACTTAAGAAAATAAAAAAATGAGTAAAAATAAAAGAAAGTGTGAGTGTGTGTGTTAAAGCGCTGACCAAAAGTGCAAGTACGAGTGTATGTGGAGGTTCACGGTTCAAGCCTCATGGCCGCCCTAAGTAGAAAAATTTCATATAGAAACAATCTATTCAATTATAACATAACAATTATCACAATGTTCAATATATCGCTGAAGAAGGCTGAAATGTCAGAAACCGGTCCGATTAAGAATACAGTGCAGTTATGAATTTTTGAAATATATGATTTTTTCTTCTTCTCTACCACGCACCATTGAAATTTTTTAATTAAAGGTACTTTTTTAAGAAAATTTACTTTTTTTAAGAAAAGGTACTTTTTTAAGAAAAGGTACTTTTTTAAGAAAAGGTACTTTTTTAAGAAAAGGTACTTTTTTAAGAAAAGGTACTTTTTTAAGAAAAGGTACTTTTTAAGAAAAGGTAATTTTTAAGAAGAGGGTTTTTTCTAAGTATCTTCTTAAGGAAAGGTAGCTACTTAAGAAAAAAACCTTTTTAAGAAGGGGCCTTTTTTAAGAAAAGTTATTTTTAAGAAAATGTACTTTTTAAGAAAAGGCACTTTTTTAAAAAAAATTAAATTTTATAAGAAGGTACTTTTATAAAAAAAAAAACTGTCTTTTATAAGAAAGTTACTGTCATAAGAAATGGTACTTTTTTAAGAAATTTGACTTTTTCTTTTTTGGGAAAATTAACTTTTTTATGAAAAGGTACTTTTTTTTAGGAAAATGTAATTTTTTAAGAAAAGGTACTTTTTGTACTTTGTGTGACAAGGTACTTTTTCTAGGAAAGGTATTTTTTTAACTAAATTTTTTTCTAAGAAAGAGTACTTTTCAACAAACGGTAATTATTAATAAATGGTAATTTTAAGAAAAGGTCCTTTTTTAAGAAAAGGTATTTTTTAGAAAGAATATTTTTTTTTAATAAAAGTTGCGTTTTTAAGAAAAGTTACTTTAAAATTAAAATGTATACGGTGCTAGTTATTAACTTATATTAAGACGTATGTCTGATAATATTTTGCAATTAAATAATAATGCTGCAGCATTCCAGGGTCACTGAGTCAGTGACAAATCGACATTTTTTAAATTAGATATATAAAATTTTAGATATAATTTTCATTATAAAATAATTTAAAAGTTATAATAGATGTCTAAATGCTCAAACATAAATTACTTTTTGTTTTTTTTTTCTTTCTTATTTTTTATACCAAATAAATAAGTGGCATAAAGTCGAATATTGCTGATATCGAGCTGAAACTTGGTTTATTTGAAAAATGTAACACTCTAAATATTTAAACAAAATTTTAAGTTAACTTAACCATGCCTACTCAGACCGCCCATATACGGGATCATAGCGTATATGTGATCATAAAGCAAAGTTGTGAGACCTGTGTATAAAAATCTAAAATTTGAAAGGGAGTTGGTTTTTTCTTATTACTTTTTAAGTAAATAGTGGTAAATATGAAAATGTATAAAAATTTTTGGATAACGAACAATTACCGTAACTAATCTTATATATTGAAAAAATTTATGAAAACTAAAGTTAGTCCGTCTGGTCGTTCTATCCGGCAGATTTCCTTCTTTTTTTTTAATGAAATGTATTTAGACACAGATATGTCATCAGTCATTGAAATTTACTCAACTTCCACCATACTCCAGTTATACTCAAACGCGATTCTTTCCTGTACATTTCTTATAGGACACATTCTCTCAAGCAATTCGAATTCTCACAGCTCCTCTTCTAATGAATGGATCTTGATCGTTTCACTCTCAGAACACTTAGTGGATCAAGTTCTTTCTTTCAACTGTTTAAATTCGTTAAGTTTGAGGAAAGTTATGCGTGCGCAATCAACTTTACATTATGCAACACGAAAATTAACGTACAGATTTCATTACAATAATTGCATAACACATACCCTGTGCTGAATTGTGAATTGCCAAAAATTTGAATACCTTTAGGTGGCATATACAAGGTGGCCTTTATTTCTGTGTGTTCAACAAAGATTTATAATGAAATAAACTTAATGAATTAAATAGATTAAAAAATATTGAAGGAAATAAATTGAATGATAAAATAAAATTTCCTAGAATTTGTTCTCGAATTCCGAGGGCTGGGCTCTGCTAGTTCTTAATTAATAATAGGCCTTTCATCAATTTATTCTACTAATCAACTATTTCTAACAATTCCGAGTCTGATTCCGAGTCGTCCGAGTCATGATCAAAACTGCAGTCACTAGGTGAAGACTGAATATTATTTCGAACAATATTATGGGGTGCTTCTAAAAGCTCAATTACATCTCGTGGAAGAGTTTGTTTTTTATGTTGAGTTTGTTTTTTATTAGTTTGGAACTAAAATTGGATGTATTAAAACGTGTTAAATCGGGAGAAAAGGCTATTGACATAGGAAAAACCCTCGGGTTAGCACCTACAACTGTAAAAACAATTTGCAACAGTGACAGTGGTAAAATAACTCAATTTGCTAAAATTGCCACGCCATTCCAATGTAAACAAGTCACAAAAGTAAGACATTCTTTAATGGTTTAATAGTCGCTTCTTTGTATTTGGATACAAAATCAAATTAAGCGAAGAATGCCACTGAGCAAAAAGGTGATTAAAAACAAAGCTCTTTCCATATTTAGCAATAGGAATTCAGAAGAATTTGAAGCTATCAACGGTTGGTTTAATCGCTTTATAACACGGGCGAATCTGAATAATATCGCATTAAAAGCCGAATCAGCCAGTGCAGATACATTAGCATCAGAAAAGTTTAAGCTTGAACTGAAAGCCATAATTGAAAATGGAGGTTATTCTGCTAAGCACGTTTTGAATGCTGATGAAACAGGGGCCAAATCACCGCATTCGATATCGAGTAAAATCAATCAAAATTTCATATTTGGGTTTATTATTTGAAGAAGGGGGAGAAACGCTCGACCATGATTCGTTTTTCTTCTTAACCAGAGGCCATTATTCTTCAACTGTGACAAAGAAAAATTATTCTTATCATTTTATTTTGGGAAAAATTAAAAAAAAAAGTGATCTTCCTGTACACTGGCATGCTAACAGAAAGGCTTGGATGACTTTAAGCTTGTTTAAAGATTGGTTGGAAAACTGTGCTGTTCCTGAATTCAAACGGTATTGTTTCACTGAAAGCATTGAGTTTAAAATGCTTTTATTAGTCGATAACGCACAAGGACGTCCTTGTCCGATCATGTAAAAAGTTGTTTTTATGCCGCCTAACACAACATCACTTATACAACCTATGGATCAAGGCGTAATATCCAACTTTAAAATATATTACCTACGGCGGACTTTTCGTTAACTTCTTGACGCAACCGACAAAAATGATAAACTCTCCATGAGAGACTTCTGAAAAAATTTAAACATAATGAACATTGATTCACATTGATATTGGGAACATTGATTTATCTTGAAAAGAAGTTAAAGCATCAAGTATGTCGGCAATTATAGCCAGAGTGCATTAATGGAGACTAACAGATTCCAATGATCGAAATTCGAGTGCAATATCTAGGCAACTTTATTTTTCAACTTAGCCAATTCACAAACCAGCAGTTTTAGGTTTATTATTGTGAATGAAGATAACAAACTCATTAACAAACACATTAACAAATTTAATAAAACACATATAGCATATGCGAAATTTTGTGTATGTGTAGCAACTTTAAATGCAATTTACTCCAAATAAAGGAAAAAATTTAAAAATCTGTAAATCTGCAAAACGGCTAAAAATTAATATACGTTTGATCAAATTCGGTATAAAACAGTAGAACAAAACATCGGTCACAAGAAAACGCCTAGCCTATTAATATTATAGATGTAGATGTTGTTAATGACGTTCCAAATATTTGCAGAGAGTTGGCTAATTTAGCTACAGAATCTGAATTTGATGGAATGGAGGAAGATGACATTAATGAGCTATTATCTCACGAAGAGGAGTTAGATAATGAAACTTTATTAGCCGTTAATGTTCAGCATGCGTTAGAGGAAGACATTATAATAACTGATGTTATAGTAGAAGAGAAAAAACTAACAACTGTCAATATTTCCGAAGCTATGCAATTGATTTCACAGGCAATATATACATATATGTTTGCAGATAATGATCCCGACAAAAATCGTAGCTCAGACGTAGCAGCTTCTGTTGATCACGCCATAAGTTGCTACAAGGAAATCTAAGCACAAAAGAAATCTTTAAAAATTCAGCAAACCTTAGATAATTTTGTTCACAAAGCAGTAAGACCACTTAATCAAGTGGATACAAGTGTGATTGATTTAGATTTATCAGACGAAGATAGCTCAACTTAATCTTAAGTGAGAATTTCTGTTTTTTCTTTAATGTATGTATATATATGTGAATATAGAAGAATTAAATTAATTTCTGTTATGTCTTTATATCAATTTATTCTTTCTTATTTCTTTATAATAATTAACAAGTAAGAAAATTATAGTCGGTCTAGACCGACTATACGATACCCTATACCATGCGTTTAGAAACCCTATCTCTTAGGCCCAACTAACTGGACATAGAAAATAAGCAAAAACCAAATTTGAGTGGGATTTTTATTAATTTTTTTGGCTACAGATATGAAAAAGTTCATATCGGATGCTATATCTATATGGGGACTAGGTCCAAAAATGGACCGATCCTGATCATGTTTGGTAAAGTTTCTTGTATTTTGCAAAACTACATACAAACAAAATCTGAGAAGAATCAGTGCAATATTTTTGTTTTTAATAGATTTAAGTGAAGATCGGGAAGCAGCTCCGTATGGGGCCAAAGGGATCATTTTTGGACTACTCATTAATGGACGTAATGAACGCATATAAAACCCAATTTAAGTAAGATCTATATGAGAATTTGGATCTTATGGCAATTTATGTCCATTTCATAGAGGTTTTTTGTGTGGGGGCTAGGTGAACATGGACCGATTCTCACCAATTTCAATAGCGTTTATCCCATGACCGACAAAAGCTTATATACCAAATTTCATCAAAATATATTAATATTTGCGACCTGCAGTTTGATTACAAGGTTTACATGGACACACAGACGGACGGACGGACATTGTTAAATCAACTCAGAAAGTGATTCTGATTCGATCGGTATAATTAAAGATGGGTCTAGGTCAAATATTTTTTGTTGTTACAAACAGCAGCACAAAGTCATTATACCCAAACCACATAGTGGTATAGGGTATACCCAAACCACATAGTGGTATAGGGTATAAAAACCCTTGTTGAAATAAATAGAAAAAAATGTATCCATATGACCCAGGCAGCAGTGCATTTAGACAGAAAAGTGATTCTATTTGCGTCGCATTTCCCCGGTCCCTATTAATGACGCAAATCGGGGCTTCAGTGTATATACTTGTCAGAAAAATTCACAACAGTTAGGTGGAAGCCGACGAAGTCGGCCTTTGCAAGCTATGAAAATACGTTTTTGCGAAAAGGCACTTTTTTAGAAAAGGTAGTTTTTTTAGAAAGGGTACCTTTTTAGGAAGTAATTTTTCAAGAAAAGGTATTTTTTATAAAAGTTACTTTTTTAGGAAAAAGATTTCTTTTAAAAGATACTTTTTTAAGAAAATCTTTTCTAAGATAATGTACTTTTTCAAGGAAATGTAAGAGAAGATACTTTTATACAAAAAGAAAACATTTTTACAAATGGTTCTCTTGTAAAATAATGTACTGTTTCAAAAAAGATGGTCTTTAAAGAAAGATAGTTTATTAAGAATATGTACTTTTTAAAGAAAAGCTACTATTTTAACAAAAGACATTTTTTTTAATGAAAAGATAATTTTTAAATAGATAATAGAGATAACTGAGATAATGTACTTTTTTAATACAAGAAGGTACTTTTTTAAGAATAGAGTATGTTTTCAAAGAAGTTATTTTTTTCGGACTTGATACTTTTTATGAAAAGGTACTTTTTTAAGAAAAAATACTTTTTTAAGAAAAGATATTTCGTTAAGAAAAGGTGCCGCGTTAGTTAGAAGTGCCTTTTTTGAGAAGGAATTCTATGGACTTTTACGAAAAAATATTTCTTTTTAAAGAAAATTTACTTTTTAAAAAAAATGTACTTTTTTAAGCAATGGCATTTTTTATAAGAATCACTTTAAAAAGAAGTCAATTTTCAAGAATTTGTAATTTTCCAAACATGGTTTTTTTTTAAGTAACTGCATTCTTTAGGGAAGGTACGTCTAAAAGAAAAAGTTTTGTTTTAAGAAAATGAAATTTTTTAAGAAAAGGTACTTTTAAAAATATTTATTTTTTTCAAGAAAGGCAAAGGTACTTTTTTAAGAAAATTTACTTTTTAAGAAATTGTAATTTTAAGAAAATTTGGTTTTTTTAAGAACATGTACTTTTTTAAGAAAATGTACTTATTTAAGAAAAGGCGCTATGAAGGAAAATGCACTTTTTTAAGAAATGTACTTTTTCAGAAAATGTACTTTTTTAAGAAAATTTACTTTTTTTTTTAAGAAAATGCAGTTTTTTAAGGTTCTTTTTTAAGAAAAAGAAAATTTTTTAAAGATAGGTACTTTTTTAGGAATATGTACATTAGGCTTTTGCAGAAAATAAAAAATTTGCAAAACGCGAAGGGCTCACTGGGTTTTCATATGCAGGCAAAAATTCTAAGACAAACTGCGTTTTTACTTTTTTGATATCTTAAAAAAAAGTTCCGCACCAAATGCATTTTCTGCAGCAAAAATGTGCATTTTTAATTCCAAAAAATCTAATATTTTTGTAATGACAAAAAATTTTTTGTTAATACACAATCTACTAGTCAGATACAGGGTATACGTACATGGTATATAGTCAGCTGTTTTTGACAGTAACTTTTCAGTGGCTGATTTGCTCGCATTTGTCAAATTATCACTCAGTTTCTTTTGCTCACAGAATTACTTGTTGTTTCCTATTTCTTGAAATTGTCATTGACTTTTACATCATTTCTGAAGGGTTTTTATTGTGAAATTCAGTTGTAAAATGTGTGCGTTGTAATTTTCATAGCCTTTTAATTCTGTAAATTTGAGAATAAGTATGTCTAAAAAAAATTATAACGCAGTTGTCATCAACAGTTAAAAATGGCAAAGAAATTTGATGGGTGATACGCAAAATTATTAATTGTGTGAGCCGTTATTTTACTTACACCAAAAACCTAGTGAAGATTATATTATTGGACGATATTTGACATTGACCAAAGAAAACAAACAACAAAAAAGTAAAAATATTCTCATAATATATAAAGAGTTAACTAGTTTATGGCTAAAAGTTAATGAGTCAACAATGAAGAAAAAATATAATCAGAAAAATTGAATTACTTCTTAAAAAGTATCAAAATAAAATTAAAAAATCCAAAAAAATATGATTGTTTAAAAACATTTTTGATATAACTTCTAAATCTTCAAATAAAGTGATACCAACAAGTGGTCAAGTATCAAACGAATTAGATGAAGGTAGCAGTTTTAGTGAAACCGATAGTATCGATGAGAACTATTTACCGACTACATATATCCAAAAGTCGCTGAACAAAAAAGAGAAACCACCAATGGTTGCAGATTTATTAGGAAATAACGCAAAGACGTCATCTTCAAAAGCATCTAATGTATGTAAAGAACTATCAAGTTGAGGTTTAAATATACCTACTCCAGTACAATCGACTGTCTGGAGGCAATGCTTAAAAGCTTCAGAAGCAAGAGAGGCTGAATGCATTAATAGTCTTAAAAATAACCTAAAATAAATAAAATACACTTTGACGGAAAGAAAATAAAAGGCAAGGAAATTCAAGTAATTTTACTTAAAAATGCAGATAAAGAAATAAAATTAGGAGTTTTGGTTTTAAATGACGGAAAAAGTGCCACCATTTTTAATGGTATTTTCGAAGTTATCGAAAAATTCGATTTATTAGACTCCATTAAAGTAATTATATGTGATACTACTGCCGTCAACACTGGAAAAAGAAATGGAATTGTATCGAAACTACAAAATTACTATATGTCAACATCACGTTCTGGATTTAGTCCTAAGACACGCTATGGATCAAAAATTTGGTAATTTTTTATTTCTGTATATATGTATGTATATAACTATAAATGAAAATATATAAAAAAAAATTGCTTTTTAGGGGGGAGATACTACATCACCAAATATAGAGTATGAATTTGTAAAGATATTGCTGTCGTCATTTGATAATTTGTAAATGAGCTATAAACAAAATTCGGAAAAAATAACAGTGGAAAATATAATCTGGCGAGATGATATGAAATATCTTGCAGAGCTTTGCATGGCCTTTAAATATTTTCTAAAAGAAAAACAATTTTCATTTATTAATTTAAATAAAATTCCGCCTTTGAGTAATGCTAGATGGAATTCGAGAGCGATAATGGCATTCTTAGCATATATACTGTTCGACAATTATAGATCACAACTAAATGACATATGTGTATTCATATCTGGACCGTGGTCGCATGTTTGGTTTTCGAATTATAACTTTGATTCAAACCATTTTGGTATTATAAACGAAGCGCTAGAAAATTTCCCTAAAGTGTAATGGTACGGTACGGTGGTCGGTCCGCTTCTGTTCACTGTGCCTTTAACGGATCACATGTGCTGGCGTGGGGCCTAGCTCGCCGGAGGGGTGGGTTCTTGTTAAGGCCCAGGGAAACAGCACTACAAAAAAATCACGTGCGATTAGCTGAAAAATTGTCAAAACTACCCTATGGAATAGAGGAATGGATGGATGGTCATACTTACATTTGCGTCGGGGCTTGATGTTATGCCCCTTTTTGCCCTCCCTACCATGTTACCTGTTTTTCCATCTTGATTAGAGGTAACCCACCTAAATAAGATTTGGTTTGGTTTGGTTTTCTACATTGAGTTAAAAAGACTTTTTTATTTACCCTTCATTTTAAGGGTTTTTAAATTTTAAATTAATTCTAGCAAAAAATTTTAATTTTAGAAACATTTGAAATTTTTAGCCAATTTTTATTTTTAACAAAATTTTAAGCTTAGCAAAATTTTAATTTTAGGGAAATTTTAATTTTAGGAAAAAATTTTAAATTTAGCTTAATTTTAATTTTAGAAGAATTTTTAAATTTTAGCAAAATTTTGTTTTAGGAAAATTTTAGCAACATTTCTATTTTTAATTTTATGATTAGATAAATTTTATATTTAGTAAAATTTTTTTCTTTTAATAATTAGAAAATTTTTATATTTATACAAATTTTATATTTCGAATATTTTATATTTTGCGAATTTTGACATTTCGAAAATTATATATTTATTTAAATTTTATAATTAGAAAACTTTTTTATGTAATTTTAGAAAAATTTTGTATTTAGGTAAATTTTTATATTTAGAATACCTTACACTTAACTAATTTTAATGACAAAAATTTGGTTTAATTAGAAAACCTCACATTTAGAAAACTTTTAAATTCTAATTAGAAAAATCTTAAAAAAAAATTTCTTAAATTTCTATAATTTTAAATCTAGGTTAATTTTAAATTTTTATTTCTAGCAAAATTTTAAGTTTAGCAAAATTTAATTTTTGGGAAATTTTAAATTTAGGAAAATGTTAATTTTAGAAAAATTTTAAAGTAAAGCATAATTTTAATTTTAGGAGAATTTTTAAATTTAGCTTAATTTTATCCATATTTAGGAAAATTATTTTAATTTATGAAATTTTTAGTTTTAACAAAAGTTGACTTTTGGCACTATTTAATTTTTTGGAAAATTTTTAATTTTTAGGAAAATTTTTAAATTTTAATAAAAAAATTTTTAATAGTAGAAAAAATTTTTAATAGTAGAACAATTTTAATATTAGCTCACTTTTAATTTTGGACAACTTTCATATCGCCATATCGCTGGTGTTGCATTCCGATGAGGTACCGATGAAGCTGCTGCCGCCGGACGCCGTGGTTGTGTCTCGCAATATGCCATTGGAAAATGTTGGCCATAGTTAAGTTTTTTTTTTTTTTTTTATTCAATTGAAATTTTACGATGAATTCTTCGTATTAATAAAGATGAGCATTAATTGCCGATTTAACAAAATAATTTTAATGATGATATTATTTTATCGTTATTGATAATGAATATTGAATGATAATTTGACATAAACTTATGAATAGTTGTAATTTTTTTTCTACGTTTGAGTTTTTAGTTTTCTTATGAATTGTTTATTTAATAGATTTAATATTCTAAGTAGCTGGTGGTTTTTTAAATATTTTTCACGCAAATATTAAAAATATAATTAATAAAAACCGAACAACAAATGTCATTAAAATCTAGTTTTTTTTCTTAAAGTTTATTTAATTTTTTATTGGTTTTATTTCTCAAATTTTACACTTTCTTTTTTTTCTTAAACTTATCTTTTTTTTCTAAACTTAATTTTCCTTAAATTTTCTGAAACTTAAATTTAATTTTTAAAATTTTTTTCATAACTGTTCTTAATTTTTTAAAATTATTCTAAACTTCACTTAATTTTAATTTCGAAGGAGGAGGAGTATCGAAGAAACCTACATCTTATTGTATTTAATACAGGACATCTTCCTAGAAAATGCATAAGAGTTTCCTCTTCATTAAGGTTACATAAAGAACACAGCCTTGGCTGGTCAGTTCTATACAGACTCCCATTTAGCCACAGAAGGTCCCCTCGCGTCTTCATTATAAGGGATATTTCTCTTTGATTATATCGTTCATTACAATACGTATGACCTATATCATGTTTCAAATGTTTGTATATTCTATGCTGGCTTTGTAATGCATTTAATAAATGTTCCTTTTCCTTTTCAACTTTCATTAGCTTAATCAATTCCATACATGCACTGTTCCATAAGGATTTATTTTGATGTTCATTAATAAAACTTACTTCGTATTTGTTTAATCGCTCAATTTGTTCTTTATACCAGAATATTTTTTTCGCTATAATAAGCTTTGCCAATCTATGAGGTAATCTTTTGTTATTATATTCGAACAGGGTTTTAGCAATATAATTTAAATGAAGGCTGTAAGTGTATATATGAGTATCTTCCTGACCCGTTTCCAGGGCAATAACATAATTGGCTGTATTTTCCGGTAGATTTAACGCTCTTTTTGTAAAAAACCTTTGGAGTTTGTCTATATAGCTGAACCCAGAAAATCCCCATATTTGTGCACCATATGACTGAACCGATCTGCAAACGGCTTGAAACAATTTCCACTTAGCTTTCAGTGACACATCTTTATTACCAACAAAATTTTTCCACGTGATGTTAACACAAATTTTAGTAGCTTCATTTTTTGCATTTATATGTTTTGTAAAAGACATTGATGGTGTTAATAATATACCTAAATATTTGTACTCGTTTACGATTTTTACATTTTCTCCATTAAATTTCCATCTTTCGTTAGCAGCTATACGACCTCCTTTCCTAAATATCATTATCTCCGACTTTGCTAAATTTACTTCCATTCCCCATGTATTGCAATAATCTTCCAGTTCATCCTCATACATGAGTACTCTTGAATTCATGTTATCTATTAATAGTCCTCCTTTCAAGTTATCATGCAGATCATTTAAATATAATGCGAATAATAGCGGTGACAATAAACAACCTTGTTTAACGCCTGACTTAGTCTCAAAGTAATCTGAAAGTTCACTCCCAGTCCAAATTGCAGACTTAGATAAAAGTAACGACTTTTAAGGATACTCCCATCTGGTGGAGTTTGTAAATCAAGAGTTTTCTAGGAATACTATCAAATGCCGCACGGAAATCCACAAAAAATGCATAAACCTTTTTGTTTTCATGAAACTTTATGTTGATAATTGCTGCCAGATTATAAACGTTGTCGATGGTGGAGTAGCTCCTACGAAAACCAGCTTGATATTCATTTATTATTTGATGTTTGTTTGTCCACTGCGTCAACCGTTCCTGTATGGCACCCATCATAATCTTTCCAATACTATCCATAAAGGAGATTCCTCTACAATTACACGGTTCATTGTTATTTCCTTTTTTATAAATTGGTAGAACTATACATCGTTCAAACATTGCCACTGAAGCCTTTCCATCTAATATCCTCGTGTAAGCATCCGCAAGAGCATTAAGGTATTCATTGCTGGCATTAATAAAAAATTCATAGGGGATTCTATCCTCACCTGGAGCTTTGTTTTCTTTAACCTTCGCAAGTGTCAGCCTGATTTCCTGTAATGAAAATGGTTTATCAAGATCTTGATCAAACACGTAGTTAGCTGCATACTGGATATCTGATGCACTGATAATGGGATTGAGCAGTAACTTGAAATACTCTCTAAAACTATCTGCAGTAATTTGGCTGCTAATATTTATGTCTTGATTTCTTATTTCTTTTGCTAACTACCACCATTGTTTACTGTCGTTTATGGAGTTTAACTTTAGTTCTATTTCTTTGTAATAATCATCTTTTTTCTTTTACACAACTCTTGAAATATACGTTTTTCATCAGTATACTTTTGTTTGTCTTCTATACTTTGAGAATTTCTGAATGCTTTTAATGCATTGAATGATTTCTCTCTAGCTACTTTACATTGAACATCGAACCACTTATTTTTGAAACATATTTGTTTCCGTTTTATTGTTGGTGTTATATAAGTTTCCACGATCACGTCCTTAAGATCACTTAGATTAAATGCTAGTTTCCGTCTCATCATATCATTTAATTTAACGTTTAATTTAGCGCAGTAACTTTCTTTATATTTTAAATCCCATTTTAATTTAGGAATTAAGCTGCCTTTGCGTGTATTCTTCTCTTTATCAGGAAAATTCAAGCAAAGTTGAACCGGCAAATGATCGGACCAAATTTGATTCTCTACGGAGAATTTACCCACAAAATTTAGCATATCTAGTGCAACAGAGCATATATCGTTTACCGAATTACCGGCACTTGTTTTAATAAACATTGGATCAAAGAACCATCTGCAATACCATGCCAAAGGTCAAATGTTTGTGCAGAAAGAGGAGTAAAAATTATTCAAAACATATATCAATTTAGTAAATCAGTTCGTGCGCTAAATTTAAAATTTCAAACTTATAATTAAGTTATATTTATATGTTTTTTTATACATGATTTTTGTATATCACTACAGTAAAAACATAATATTTTATATATTAAATATAATTTTTTACTATAAAATTTAATGTGTGTATTATTTCTTTCAATCTATATATAATTAAAAATATCAATTGCCATCAAAAAAATATATTTCGGAAATTATTTATAAAGCAGTGATGTTATTAGTAGTATGATTACCTTTGAATACTGCAAATCAGTACCTACAATTTTATATGCAGAGATATCTCAAACGACCTTATGCAAAAATTACTCAATATATTGAAAAATAAATGATAGATTTGTGATCAGCGGACCAAACTGTATGAATGTACATAAATGATATTGTGCTGAAAACATAAGTAACTTTTTGCAAAATCTGAATTAGCGAATATTTTGGAATACGTGCGACATTCGTAATTAGAACTCAAAATTTATAAAACTTCATAAACTTTTTTTTCTGCAAATTTTCAAATGGTCAAAAACCACTTAACGGATTTTAAAATAAACAGCAGATTCGTTGTTAGCGGATCAAAATCTATAAAATTCGGGTACTAGTAGATGGTTTATTAACAAAAAATTTGTTGTCATTACGAAAATGAAATTTTTTTGGAATTAAAAAATGCACATTTTTTGCTGCAGAAAATGTATTTGGTGCGGAACTTTTTTTTAAGATATCAAAAAAGTAAAAATGCAGTTTGTCTTAGAATTTTAGCCCGCATATGAAAACCCAGTGAGCCTTTGTGTTAAAAAAATACGCATAAGCCTAATGTACATACTTTTTAAGAAAAGCTATTTTTAAAAAAAGCTATTTTTTAAGAAAAGGTACTTTTACGATTTTTTTTTTTAAGAAAAGGTACTTTTTTGAAAAAAACATCTTTTTAAGAAAAACTATTTTTTAAGAAAATTTCCTTTTTTTAGAAAAGGTATTTTTTTTTAGGAAAAATTACATTTTTAAGAAAAGGTACTTTTTAAGAAAATTAACTATTTTAAGAAAATTTACATTTTTAAGAAAATATATTTTTAAAGAAGTTGTATTTAAAAAGAAACCTTTTTTTTTAGAAAATATACTTTTCAATGAAAAACTTTTTTACGAAGAGCGGAATTTTTAAGAAAATTTTCGTTTTGTAAGAAAAAAGTATTATATATTACTTAGGGGTATGAGTGATAATTTTATTAAAGAAAATATTAATCAAACGGCGTTACTGAGTCAGTGACGAGCATAACGATAAACCATTTAAACTCTTTGTATATGATAATTTCCACATATTTGAATTTGTGAATTGTTTTACAAAACTACCGCAAACAACATAAAAACATTCAATTAAATAACCAAATTATAAACACAACATTAAATTCGTCATCATCATCATTAAAATTAACAATAACAACACTTTAGTTATTTAAAAAAAAAGGTAATAATATTTTTACTACTACTACCTGTTACTTTGTCAAAACACAGCCAGACAACAGTAAAGTGCGCGAGAAAAACAAAAATTATAAACCACTTAATTAAAAATATATATATTGTTTATAGTAATTTTACACTTGCCTGTTGCTAGTTTTTGTGGCTGCTGCTGCTGCAGTTGATGTTGTTGAATTAAATGAACACTAGCATTTTGTTTAAACAAAATGCTACATAACGATGACAACATCCTCTTGAAACACTAAACTAAACTAATAGAAACAGACAGACATACAGAAGGACGGACGGACGTACTTTTCGAAAGACAGACAATTGTAGTTACACTTTTTGGAGAAACGTTTAAACGACAGTTAACACAGAAACCGTAAAACACTATACTGCAAGCTACGAGTACTACTTGTCTGTCTAATTTGTCTGTTATTTTTCTGTTTATTGCAGACAACAACCAACAACTTATTTTCTAAGATTTCCTATGTGGAACAAAAAAAAAAAAAGAATTACAAAAAACTATTCGCTAATATCTCTTATAGTTAATAATTAAAAAAAAATATATATATTAAACAATTTTTTTTTAATTGTTTAATTGTTTGTCTGGTCGTTTGTTTATTTATCGTTTTGCTTTATTTGCTTTAGTTTTGAGTCGTTGAGACGCTTCGGTTACTAATGAAATGAGTTTTAAACTGCGTCACGTTCGATTTGTTACTATTGTGACGTGCAACTTGTTGAAATTATTTTTGCTTAATTTACATTTAGCTTGATGCCATACGAAAAACAAAACAACAGCAACAAAAAACGGCCACGGCATTTAATGAATCTTACGAGAGTGTACAATTTTTATAGGTAGGCGGTTAATCGATTAAGACAGTAGTCGTAAAAAGTTTAAATTACAATAACCAGTTAGATTACAAATCGATTATTCACAAGAAAACTGCTGACTAAAAATTTTCGAGTTTTTAAATTAAGTGGCAAAATATAGCATGCAAAGATACGAATTTTAACACATTAGCGGAAATCAGCATAGTTGATGGAACATTCCATCATCGTTAGCATCATTAAAGTGTGGAACTGCTAAGTTCAAACCCAGCTGTACCTGATTTTTAAAATTCTATGAGATTGGTGAAGATTATGAGAAGTATTTTAATATGAGAAAGATGTAACATGGAATCGAAGGCACACGTATGTCAACTTCCAACGAATGTTTATCGATTACAAAGAAATATATGAAGGATTTGGCGTCGACCTAAGTACTGAAATATGGATTCATCACAGTGCACCAGTCAAAAAAGACAAAAAGCAGTGAAGTATTGTTGACAAATCAGCGTAAACCTATTAGAAATCTTTAAGACAATACTGGATGTGAGTGTAGATACAAGTCATTTGAGGTATTCACGACATTTAGTGTGCTAAATCCACTTGAGAGCTACTTGAAGACGTCGTCACTAAATGACATGAATGTAGTCATCACTATTGCTAACCTATCATCACTTTGTGAGAAATATGTATACTATTGATACAACATAGTCAGGAGGTCTTATGAATGTTTTGCACGGCACGGTTGAGGAAGTCAGCAGTGATTCTTATATTGCACTAAGTAGATAGTGAAGACGTATTTAACAAATTTCCAACTGAGAAGATGACTTTATTGATAACTTTTGAGAACACAGTAGCAACATCCACATAAACCATCTTGAAACAGAAATATAAGTTATTGACTCGACTTTTTCTACGATGCTTTGCAAAAGAAAAAGCAAATGTAATAATATACGCTTTTGGATGTGATGGATCCGTCACTTATTATAAATGTTGTGGTCGAACATCCTGGTTGAATATCGATAGTCCAAAACTATCGCAATGTGTAGAGGAATGTATTGAGTTTCAATACGGACATTACACTGTGAGATTGATATGGATGCCAAGACATAGGGAGATCATGGGAAACTAATTGGCCGGTAAGTATGTACGGAAGTTTTCCGAATGGAATGTGAGTAGGTAGGTGAGTAGGTAGCGTGCTCGCCTACCATGCGGGGGGTCGTGGATTCGATTCCCACCAGAGGCTTTGGTCTGTCGCTGCAAAAAAAAAATGAACACACTACTCCCTCTTTCCTCCTTCCTATATCTATATCTTTCCTGAGATCAACACAATGCACTGCATCTGTAGGGGGCATCCCCTGAGTGTTGATTAATAAAAAAAAAAAAAAATGGATGGATGGATAGGTCAATTGACACTGATATTATAATCACTTTATCTGAACTGTCATATATTATTGAAAATGCAGTGGAATTTAAGTTGAGGACAAGATGGTCACAACTGACTTCTTTCTGTATATCCCCGATCCAAATCCAAAGGGAACGAAAATATTTCTTGCGTTTGACAACGGAACAATCTCCGTAATTATAGAGATGATCATCAGACTCTCTGTATAATGTGGTAGATGGTCGAAGAGATATAACTACTGGGAGTAAACTTCAAGAGTCAGTGTACTCTCTACTATGTGAATACTCGCAACTGAAGTATCCATGCCTTAGACATCTAGGGAAAATTGTTTCTTTTTTTTGGCAATCTGGGTTTCTTAGTAGCAATTAGTTTTATTTTCTTTTCCAAATCCTTCTTGTATTTAAATATATTTTTCTCCTCCGATACTATTGAACTAAACTCGTCTTCAGGCAGGCAACCTAACCTAACTTAAAAAGGACTATGCTCAGATACACACTTGTGTTGTGGCCGTTAAAAATTTCCATGAATCAGGATTTTTTCTAAATTTATCCAGCGGTCATTTCTTGCTCAAACACTTTAGGAAATGACTCGACGCATAAAGATTCAGCTTCAATAATATGTTACTAACAAAAATAAACAGTAATGTTTATGGATGCAAGCAAGAGAAATATGCGGAAGGGAGCAGATTTTGTTTCTGCTGAGGTATTTCTTGAGTTTTGGAAATAGAAAATAGCCACCGGAAGTTAAGTCCAAGGAAAATGGAATAAATGCATAGCCCAATTCAAGAAATTTTACCATTGTCGTGACAAAAGAGCTTCTAGTCATCATTACAGCATTACAACAAGTTGAAATATGTGCCGTTTACTATATTTCTCTGAAAGATAAGCGCGTGCATTTTAGAAAACTTTGTCCTGACAAATCCATTTTGTGCTACTTCGATTGTTTCACAGCATCGATTCTTGCTTCTCCGCAGTATTGTGGTGGATCTATGTAAAATACAGCTTTATAAAAAGGGACAGGAAGTCGAGGGGATAGCAATCAATCTCTCGAAGTTGAAAATCGATTACGTTTGCGTTCAATTGTCAGCAAACGCGGAAACAATCATGCCTGCGTAAACTCACCTGATTTCGAAAACTCCACCCGTGAGCCATGTGAAATATCTAAAGGGTCCGCCAAATAACTTCTTTTTTTTTTGAAAATGCTATAAAAAAAACTACTGAATATTATCCCAAATTTCTTTTTTTATTTGAAAGTACAATCCTTCCGGTTAATAATGGAAAATAATTTCATTCAAATGTGTGCCTCGGCTGGCCATGCAGTAGCCTACACGATATGTCCAATTTTTAAGCACATTATCGATTGTGTGCAGCTGTATTTCACCAATGGCTTCATGAATATTGTCCTTTAAAGCGTCAATTGTTTCTGGCTTGTTGGCGTAACACTTATCTTTGAGGGCACCCCACAAATTATAGTCCAACGGTGTCAAATCGCAGCTCCGAGGTGGCCAAATGACATCAGCTCTGCGGCTGATAATGCGATCTTCAAAAACAGAGCTCAAAACATCGAGTGTACCTTCGGCTGTGTGGTACGTAGCGCCGTCCTGTTGAAACCAAATGTTGCCAATATCCTCCTCTTCAATTTTTGTGAACAAAAATTCGTTCAACATGGCCCGATAACGATCGTCATTGACTGTAACTGCCACTCCCTGCTCATTTTCGAAGAAAAATGGCCCAATTCCGCACAAAACAGTGACTCGTTTTGGGTGTATCGGCTTTTCAATGTATGCGTGCGGGTTTTCTGTGCCCCAAATGCGACAATTTTGCCTGTTTACATACCCGCCAAGATCAAAATGAAGTCGATCACAGGCCCACTTAGCGAAGCGAAAACGCATTGGATGGTCAGTCACATTCTGCAACATTACCATGATTTTCAAAGTAATGTCGCAATATTTCCCAGCGTTGTTCAAGCGTATACACAACCATATTCGTTCAGCGGAAGGATAAAACTAATTATCTGTCAAATCAGACATGATCTAAGTGTTGCCATTCACGAAATAGGCACTAGTTGAAAAAAAACGTTAGATGGCGCACCCTTTAGAATGTGTATAAACACAACAAACTTCAGTTAGCAAGGTTTGAATAATATTTTTTCCGCTAAAAATAACTGATTTTCTTAAAAATTCACAACGATGTCTTCCTTCAAGGCAACAGTGTTTCATATAAAATTGCACTGAGGGAAATCCACGGTCTTAATAATCTATCCTTGTTCAAAATAAAAACAAAGAAACGGGGACGAATTTGCCACAGTAAAAGAATTGTAGGTAATTAAACGAGTAATCGGTTAATCATTTTAAAATAATGAAACACAAATAAAGTAAAAATAATAAGTTAGAAAATAATTGCAGAAGACGTACTTTTATGGGCGCTGAATGCTCCACTATGGGCCAGGCAATCAAAGAAGTGAATCAATAAATAAAATTGGAAATTTTCCCTAATGCCAGCAACGGAATCTTGGCCCATGAGAACTTGACTGACGGACCGAAATTACATAACCAAGTTAGTTTCGGTGTCCTTAAAGCTGAATGACTACCAGATCACTTAAGTATATCAAGAAGAGGTGCTAGCAATGCGGAAAGATTCTGCTTTGCTGATATTACACAATACTTACTGCAATAGTCAAGCTGCGGTCAAATGCATGGATACAATATTTCCGAAAACCGGAACTGCCAGGAAGTCTTACATTCGACTTTATGGGTGGCGGAGCACATGAACATCATTTGAAATTGCAAAGCCTTATAAATAATAAATGACTTCTATCATAGCTGCATGGATGCAGATGAAGGGAAAAGTATCGAACATTTTCTAGCTAGACATAGACTTCAAGCATTGGGATTTTGGAATGATCTTTTTAATATTTTAGATGATGGAATACAACGTCTGCAAAGTTTCTTAAGCAGCTCTAACTGGTGCTAAGTTTAACTAAAGGAAATATGTCACAACAGACACCAGAATATAAGTACGACTATTTTTATATTACCAGCCTCTACTGCCCTAGAGTAGAGCACGTATATAGGAACAACAAAATATATGAATATCGGACACCTTTACTTTGTAATAGTAAACTATCGTAAACTTTTGAACCACGAAGCATTATTCAATAATGTTACTTTAATTGCTGCAGTAGACGTTCAGGATGAAGTTTCTAACAATTTCAGCAAGTCGATTCCAATAGGACATATTGAAACTTACTGATAAGATAGAATGATCTACTGTGGCGTAATTTTTCCTGAATGCATCGACGTGACCTTTACCATATAAGTTCTTTCAAAGGTGATATTTGTATACGGGTTTCGATTATTGTCTGGAATGGTTGGCAGGAATCGCCTAACAAATTAATGAAATGTGATATGAATTTTAACTGTTGTCAACTATGTGACAATAAAAACAAATAATAAATTTATAGTCGATCCAGACTCACTATACATTATATGCACCGATTTTCCCCAAACTTCAATAGCGTTCGTCCTATGGCTGATAAAAGATTGTGTTTTTGTTTGTTTTTTTACTTATTGAATAACTAAGAGGATCCCCTCTACTAATGCAGTGCATTGTGTTGATCTCATGAAAATAGGTTATGGGAAGGAGGAAAGAGGGAGAAGTATTTATGGCTATCTGACTTAAATTTTATGAGATTGTAAATCTCAGGAAAAGAAAGGAGTTTATTCTCCATACGGCTAGTTCGACTGCTAAACGAATTCTCTCTGTAATGAGTTGTGTGATCAACTGGACAATAAACTACAAACGGATGTGATCTACAAGAAAAGCGGGTAGAGTGAACTGAAACTTGGGAATGAGTTCGCTAATCACAGAAAAACTTTTCCCATTATGTTGAGCAACGCTACATAACCCACAATCCGACGATGTTCAAATGAGCCAATAGAGTTGGGTACCCTACTGTCATTAATGAGCATCAACGCCCTCCTTTGTGACACGCTCCAGTAGCTCGAAACTGGACTTTGAAGCCCTTGCCCATATATGGGAGTTCTATTACACTTTCGGCCGGATGTAAGCGGTATAGATTTTAAGGAGATCAGGAGGTTTTAGAAAACCAAGACACTTGAATGCTTCTTGCGACCTGTACAAGGTTTACGTGGACATACTAACAAACGGACGTACAGACAGACTGATATATAGACGGACAGATGGACATTGCTTAGTCGACTCATAAAGTGATTCAGAGTCGATCGGCATAATAAATGGTGTGTCTAAGTAAAATATATTTATTAGTTACAGGGTATAAAAAGAATCACAGTCGAATTAATTAACTAGAATTTTATGAACTAAGAATTTCATATAAAATTTTTAATAAGAAATTCATAAATTCTCTTCCTTATTGTTTTTCTCATCTTCCCGGCCCATAGCGTTTGGTGTACGTATTTCGAAATATATTTGTTTTGTACTCCACTCATGCTCTATTTGTTGCTTCAAAGGAAATAAGATAAAACAAATGTATTCATCGACTGTAGATGCCTGCCTAACTATCAGACATGTACAATAAATGTCTAGAGTGAGCAACTTGCTGTTTGCTGCCTGCTGCCATAGTATTGCAAAATCTCTAGAGCTCTGTTGACTACTTAATTTAATTTTGGTAGTGTTTATTTTTGTTGCTACTTATTGCAAGTTGCAACAAGTTTAACTGAATAAGTATGTGACATTTTTCACGTTTTTTTTTTTTTTGTTTTATTTATTTGTTTCTTCATATTTTTTCTGTAAAATTCTAGTTACAATGAACTCAATTCGATTTACAAACAGCATCGTTAATTTCTTTTAATGAAAAAAAAGTAAAGTGCATGATTAATAATTGTAGTTTAAGGAGATTTTTCCAGCATGAAAAGTTATTTAAAAATAAAGAAAACTTTAAATCATTAACTTAGTTAAAAACAAGTAAGAAAATTATAGTCGGTCTAGACCGACTATACGATACCCTATACCATGCGTTTAGAAACCCTATCTCTTAGGCCCAACTAACTGGACATTGAAAATAAGGAAAAACCAAATTTGATTGGGATTTTTATTCATTTTTTTGGCTGCAGATATGAAAAAGTTCATATCGGATGCTATATCTATATCTATATATAGGGACTAGGTCCAAAAATGGACCGATCCTGATCATGTTTGGTAAAGTCTCTTGTATTTTGCAAAAATATATACAAACAAAATTTGAGAAGAATCAGTGCAATATTTTTGTTTTTTAATAGATTTACGTGAAGATCGGGAAGCAGCTCTATATGGGGTCAAAGGGATTATTTTTGGACTACTCATTAGTGGATGTAATGAACGCATACAAACCCAATTTGAGTAAGATCTATATGACAATTTGGATCTTATGGCAATTTATGTCGATTTCATATGGGTAATTTGTATGGGGGCTATGTCTGAACATGGACCGATTCTCACCAATTTCAATAGCGTTCATCCCATGGCCGATAAAAGCTTATATACCAAATTTCATCAAAATATATTCATATTTGCGACCTGCAGTTTGATTACAAGCTTTACATGGACACACAGACGGACGGACGGACGGACATTGTTAAATCAACTCAGAAAGTGATTCTGATTCGATCGGTATAATTAAAGATGGGTCTAGGTCAAATATTTTTGGTTGTTACAAACAGCAGCACAAAGTCATTATACCCAAACCACATAGTGGTATAGGGTATAAAAAAATACCTGTAAAACAAATTTTTAAAAGAATTGATGACTTTAGAGAAAATTATTGTTGTTTGTTCTGAAATTCAACATCATTGTTGCAACAACTAACCATCTGTCCTCACTTCCTAGCCTCGGTAGACGAACCACTTTTTTTATATAGGGAAATAAATCTAATTCGTATTCTAATTTATAATATTTTTCTATTAAAACTACGATAAGTAGAAAACAACATTATTAGCCTTTTTTTCCCTTAAAAAACTGTTTGAAGAAATTGAATATTATTCCAAGAATATGGAAAAGTATTCGCTTTCAAACGTCTTCTCTCTATTGAAGGAAATTGCTGTGAATGAACCAGGAAAAGTTATGAAGCCATTATAAACGAATCGCATTTTCGTTGCTTCGAAAAGAAAAAGTTATTTTGATATTATTGTAAACAACTTGCAAATATGTTAATTTAAAACTGTTGTGAAAGAAGCACTTTTTCAAAGCTAAGCATATCAGACAGCAATTGATAGTAGCCGAAATAATTTCGGGAATAACAAATTTATATCGTGAAAGGAAAAAATTAAAAAAAAAATAAATTGATATAAAAATTGGGAAATGTTTAACTGTAGGATGATGGAACCTATTAACAGCTTTAGGGATGTAAACGGAACTGAGAAGTACATAACCGAACATATATTCAATACACTCTTGAAATAATACATCTTGAAATAATACATCTTAGACGAAAATATAAAAATATTAATAAATGAAAGATGAAGAAGAACTAAAGGAAAGATGAAGAAAAACTATTTAAAGGAATAAAAAAAACTCTGAAAATATTTAAAAGTTTCTTAAGCTATATCTCAAGCTCGTAAGCTATCCAAAGGCTTCAAAAAAAAGTTAAATATCGCAAATTTTTCTGAAAATTGTCTCCAAAATTCTTAAAAAAAAATTTTTTTTTGACGCTGGCAAATTTCGTTGCGATAAATAGTAAAAAACTGTCTGCGTGAAACTGCGAAGAAAAAATTTTCATTTTTAATTTTTCCAAAAAACGGCCATAATTTTCCAAAACTTTTTGTGGAGAAGCAATTGTTTTTTGGAAAACTGTGCACTTCTGGAAGAAAATTTATTGAATGAAAAGTGTTCAGAATCATTCACAATTTTTTAACACATTTTTTGACATTTAAAAAAAAATTCAAATGTATGCAAAAATTCAGAAAAAAATTAAAATTTTTTCTCCGCAGTTTCACGCAGACAGTGTTTTAGTATATATCGAAACAAAGATTCTGAGCTGAAATTCTAGAAAAATATGAGCCGAAATGAAAAATTCCAAAAGAGAGATCGATGGGCAAATTCAAGAAGAACATTAAAAAAAAACGCTCAAACAGATTAATTATGTGAGCTGCTGATTAATTAGAGTGGAGTAATGGCGATTCGCTCCAATTTTAGAGCATGATTTGGACAAATCAAGTATTTCCAAATATCTGGTGGAAAGCTCTCAAAACCAGTTAAATATGGTACCAATAAAAACAAATTATCGCAAACTGTTTTTGTAAACTATTTGAAAGAATTATTAATGAGAGATCAGTTATTATATATAAAAAAAATAACATCTTGAATATTAGCCAATATGGTTTTTTAATAAGCAGGGGTCTCATCGTCGCATTCGTTATCGAAATTTTCGATCGAAATTACTTTTTTTTTCCAAAATAGAATACTCAGAATAATATTAGTCTGTCACAGTTAATGAGTTATGGCCCCTGGTTAAGAATAAAAGTGAAAAGAGATCTGACGTTTGTCCGTCATCTTTAAATAATAAACCACAATATGCAATTCCGATTAATTTCACTCGTTATCGAATGCGACGATTAGCCTCCAGATTGTACTTCTGGGGCAATAATACGAGAACATTCCGAAGTAGAATTTTCTGCCAAAAAAGATTTGACAAGATCGTGCCAGGTAACAAATCCTGGATCAAAACGTATGAGCCCGGAAATAAACAACAAGAGTCGTTCAGACTCGAAGCACTTCGAAGCAAATGGTCTCCTATTTTTGCGGGAAAACTGGACATGTCTAATATTACCATTGGGGCAACGTAGAACGGTCAATTCTGAATGGTTCACAACCATGTGTTTGTTAGAAGTCTTCGGAGAAATAAAAAAACCAACCGCCGAAGACGGATCATTCTCTACCACAGCAATGCGAGCTCGCGCATATCGGCTCAGATAAGGGACTTTTTGACCACCCAAATGTCGATTTGATGAGTCATCCGCCGTATTGTCCTGATTTGGCATCCAATGACTTCTTTTTATTCCCGAGTATAAAAAATAAATTGCAAGGTTAATCTGTTTCGATACCTGATCAAACGGTTGATGCGTTCAAAATGCATGTTTTGGAAGCATCTCGATTGGAATGGAAAAATTGGTTCAAACGTATGAAGAAGTGTATTGATCTTCTTGGAGAATATTTTGAAAAGCAATAAACCTATTTTTGATGATAAATAGTTATTGTTTTTCTATAATCCCGAGAAATAGTAGGCAATTCTCGCATGAACTTAAAGAGTTTAAAAACCAATTCTCAGGCTACAGATAATCGATCAATAAATCAATTTTTGACCACTGGAATAACTCTGGGCTAAACAACAATGAAACAAAAATGTATAAATTACAAAGGAATATACATCCTAAGTTTAAAATCCCTAATTTACCTAAGCTGGCGTATAAGTAAGCGCATCGTTTTTAAGTTTTTTAGCTTTAGCTTTTTTAACCACCAAAAGTAAACGTTCTCAGCGAATTTGTAAAGAAGAAAAAATTGATCACCATTCAATAATTTAAAAGGCCTCAGTTCAACCAGTATTAAAACCGAGCAAGATTTTACTCTGAGATAGTCTGCTCTCTCGTGTACGACCATAAAATATAATGTGGTAGAATTTAAACGGGGTCGAAAATTTGGAGATGGGAAAGCTGGCAGCTGCGCTTTCGCACAATAGTATTTGGCGATGTTTCACTGCAATTAAGCCAAGATTTTGCGCAGATACGTAACCATGGATGAGGTATGGATCTACTACTTCATACCCGAGACAAAGGAATAGTCAAAAAAGTGAAGTCAAACGGAAGAATCCTGTTCAAGGATGCCGAAGACAGTTCCATCTACAGGCAGGCTTATGGCGTTTCTTGTTTAGGATGAGCGTGGGATTATTTTTATTGATTATCCTCAAAAAAAGGAAAAGCAATTAACGCGCAGCGTTCAGGTGATAAAATTAAGGAAAAAAAGGAGGCATTTGTCATATTTGTGATGACCGTAATCCATGAATTAAAGTTTGTCATGCATCATATTCGGCAGATTTAGCTCCATCGGATTATTTTCTATTTCCAAACTTGAAAAAATGGTTCGGTGGTAAAAGATTGCCAACCTTGAAGAGGCGGATTCTGCTATTTTAAGGAGATTGACAGTTCGGTGCAGGGATATAATGTGAGTTCGCGAATTATGCGGCAAATTCGGCGGCTCCATCATTGACATATTTAGCATTTAGGAAGTGGTGAAACAGTTTGCCATGCCCAGGTATGAAAGTGAAAAAAATCTGTTTTCGGACACAATAATAACTGACAATTTCTAATACAGTCTGTTCGATTAAAAAACAATTTCGAAAGCTATACAGTCAATTTCAATGCGTTAGCTATATCGAATGCATTTAAGCAGTTCCCCATCTTTCATATCGTTCACGACGAATATGTAAATGATAAATGTGATACTTGTTAAATATACAAGAATTAAAATGAAATGAAAAGAACTTTTTACTAGAAACAATGGCAGCGTATCGTCGTAAAAATAAAACACCCCTTAGTTTGCAGGATTTGAAGCAGTGAAACTTTTTACATCAATGAAAACTTAACACCCCACAACTACGAAATATTTAAAGCCGCACTTGGTTTAAAAAAAACGAACCGAATTTTAACGGCCTTCACGCAACGCGGAATAGTTTATGTGAAGGAAAAGGATAATGATAAGCCAAGCAGAATAGAATTTCTTGATCAATTGAACCAGTTTTTTCCATCTAATAATTAAATTTTTGATTTATACAATTACAATTTATTCATGCATAGTTAATACAGTACTAATCAAATAGATTTTTTTAAACTCAATACTTATATAACTGTTCTTGGTCTTTGTAATATTATGTTTACGAATATCTGTTACTGTTTCACTTATAGTATTATAACTTCACTTTGCGTTGCAGTTATGAATATTTGTTTGCTAAGGAAATACTCTAATGGAAACTGATAATTTGTTAAGTGGAAGTTCCAAAGATATGATGATGAATATGGTACAAATTTTAACCAAACATAGGCAAGGTATCACAGTCGCTCATATAAATGCACAAAGCTTGACTAACAAGGTCGATGAGTTTAGATTGGTTTTCGAAAATTCAAATGTTAGCATAGTTTTTGTCTCGGAAACTTGGCTCTCTGAAAACATGTCTAATAGCCTAATTTGTTTAAAAGGATACAAAACCTTTAGAACTGACAGAGAAGGTAATGCCGGGGGAGTTGCCATTTTTATAAAAGATAATATTTCTTGTAAAATTTGCAAGACGTCACTTAAGCTGGATAAAGTGGAGTTTATTTTTGTTGAAATTATATCGTGTGGGAAAAAAAATGCTTGTTGGTTGTGTTTGCAGACCCAACAAGAGAATATCATTTGCTAACTTCATTTCAACATTGGAAACACTTACTGTTGCATATGACGATATTGTAATATCCGTTGATTTTAATTCCAATATCCTAATAAAAACTACATTATGTGACGATATGTTATCGCTTAGACTCACACCAGATAATAAAACTACTCCAACGCATTATACAATACGAATAATACATTACTGGATCTATTCTTTGTGACCAACTTACCAACTGTAATATTGTATGATCAGGTTTCAGCTGGGTGTTTCTCTAAACACGATTTAATTTTCCTGACCTATAATTTTCGAATTCAGCACGAAGAGAAAATGTATCACTATCGAGATTTCAAGAACTTAAATCATAACATGTAGCTTGAGCACATTTTTCGTTTTTAGTTTTTGAGAGTAATGTTCAACGAATTTATGATATTGCTGTTCCAATGAAATCCAAGATTATTTCGGCTAAAACTAAACCATGGTTTTCTGCTAATATTAAACTGTTAATTAAACAGAGAAATATTTCCTATTCGATGTGGAAACGATTCAAAACACCTGAATCAAAAGCTAAATACCGTGTGGCTGGAAGTAAGGTCAATAATAAAATTAGAATTGCTTAAACACAATATTACTCAAAGCGCTTTGGATCTGCTCTAGATTCGAAGAAAACTTGGAAAACCATACGTGAAATAGGAATTGGTAAAGACGTTACAGCAAATGATTGTCAAGCTGATGTCAATGAATATCAGTGATACAAACTGACAAAAATTTCTATAATTTTCAACTATAGGCAATATAAATAATGATGATTCCGATGCGTTCGAATTCTATTGCGTCTCTCAGTCTGAGGTTCTTTCAATTGTTGCGAAAATTAAATCTAATGCAGTTGGACATGATAACATGCATCCGAAATTTATAAATATACTTTTGCCATTACTTTTACCATATAAAGGGTGATTTTTTTAAGAGCTATAGGAAAGTTTTCCAAAAAAAAAAAAACACATAGAATTCAGAAAAATGCATGAAATCTTTATTTGAATCGATAGTACGGTCCATATAATTTAATGTTTGAAGATTTTTTCATGCAAATGTTGACCGTGACTGCGCCTCAAATGGTCCATCCGCTTAGTCCAATTTTGGCATACTCTTTCCAACATTTCGGCCGGTATCTCACGAATAAATGCTTCAATGTTGTCTTCCAGTGCGTCAATTAAAGCGAGATTTTCTGTATAGACATGAGCTTTAACATAGCCCCACAAAAAATAGTCTAAAGGCGTTAAATCGCACGATCTAGGCGGACAATTGACCGGTCCCGAACGTGAAATAAAATGTTCACCGAACTCGCCTCTCAATAAGTCCATTGTTTCGCGTGCTGTGTGGCATGTGGCACCGTCTTGGTGAATTTACAGGTCATGCAAGTCAAGCTCTTGCTTTTTGGGCAAAAAAAAGTTGGATATCATCTCTCGGTAGCGCTCACCATTCACAGTTACGTTACGATTCGCATCATCTTTGAAGAAGTACGGTCCAATGATGCCACCAGCCCATAAACCGCACCAAACTGTGACTTTTTCTGGAGGCATTGGTAGCTCTTCCAATGCCTCTGGCTGATATTCACTCAAAATCGACAATTCTGCTTATTTACGTACCCATTGAGCCAAAAATGAGCTTCGTCGCTGAACACTATTTTTCGGTAAAAAAGTGGATCTTCGGCCAACTTTCCAAGAGCTTATTCACCAAAAATTCTACGTTGCGGTTGGTCGTTCGGCTTCAATTCTTGCACCAGCTGTATTTTGAAAGGCTTCACACCTAAATCCTTCTGCAAAATTTTCCACGTTGTTGAGTAACAGAGGCCCAATCGCTGCGAACGGCGACGAATCGATAATTGATGGTCATCATTAACACTGGCCGATACAGCTGCGATATTTTCTTCAGTTCGCACTCTACGTAAGCGTGTTGGTGGTTTAATGTCCAACAATGTAAATTTGGTGCGAAATTTAGTCACAATAGCCCGAATAGCCGCTACAGTGGGTCGATTAAACTGACCATAAAATGGAAGAAGCGCGCGATGAACTTTCTTAACAGAGCACGCATTTTGATAATAAAATTCAATAACTTGCAAGCGTTGTTCGTTTGGAAGACGATTCATGGTTAAATTATGGACCAAACTGAAGATGTTTGACAATGAAACAAAACACGAAACGTGCGTCAGCTGTTTAAACCAGTGTTGCCAAAAAGATAATAGCTAAAAATCACCCTTTATTACTCATTTATTTAATAATGTTATTACGTCAAGCATTTTCCCGTTAGTATGGAAGCACGTTAAAATTATACCAATTCCAAAATCTGATACAGAGTTCCGACCAATTGCGATTCTTTGCTTTCTTTCAAAAGTACCTGAAAAGATTCTACATTCTCAAATGTGTAAATATATTAAGGACAAATGTTTCATGACTGAAAAACAATCAGGATTTCGATCAAACCACAGCTGCGTTACTGCTTTGGTTGATGTTGCAGAAAATATTCGAAGTGAACTAGATGATGGAAAAATTAATTTTTTGGTGCTACTCGATCATTCTAAGGCATTTGACACATTAGACCACTATACTTTGTGCATGAAACTACAGTATTTCTTTAAATTTTCATCAACTTCAACGCGGCTCTTATTTTCATATCTAACGGAACGAACACAATCCATATTTTCTAATAATACTTGGTCTAATCCATTAACCCTTACTAGGGAGTTCCGCAAGGGTCGATTCTGGGACCATCACTTTTCTCATTATATGTGAATGATTTGCCAAAACAACTTCCTCATAGTAAAATGCATTTGTATACGGATGATGTCCAATTATATCTGAGTAGCCCAATGTAAATTTGATTAAGCTAAACGACTATCTTATACAACAGCAACTGGACTTTGTTTGAATTCAAAACATCTAACTGTATGGTAATTCGTAAGAAAAAAAATCATGTGAGTCCGATCACAGGGGAGATGTGTAAACATCTAGTAATTAAAGATTTTTTTATGTCACTTTTTTAAAATCAAACAGAAAGCGTCATCTATGTATCACTTATAGCATATTTGTGGGGTTGTTGAATTGTGTATATGTTTTACGTTTATATTGTGAAATTTTTAACATTTTACAATAAAGGGTTATTGAATTAGCTGAAACAATTTTATATCAATCATAAGTCACACCGATTTGTCTTACGGCTCACAGCGTAACATGTGAACACATCTCCCTTGTGATCGGACTCACATAGTTTTTTTGTGTACATGCATTTGGGAAAAAACGTTACGGATCTTTAGTAATTCATTTTCAATTAAACGGCAGCCAGTCTATTGGCTCTTCTATAGATTTTATTTTTAAAATCCGATGTTTCCTCATTTTTTTTTTAATAATCCACAAATTATGTGAAAGAGCGTCTTATACTCTATCCTAATCGGCAAAAAGTAGAAAATGATATTTGTACACCTTCGCCCCCTTTTCATATAACAGTTCAGATATTTATATTTAATAAATAAATGATTTTTGTTAAAGTAATATTTATGGTTTTTTGACAAATTCTAACACAATATGACTATTATAGTTTTTTTTTTTCTAAATTTTATTTAAATTAAAAAATGTTATATATTTACCATAATTTTCACAAATATAAAATACATACCTGCAAAGAAAAAGTGAAAAATAAATTAGTAATATATAAACAGAATAGAAGTTTAAATTAGAATATAAATGCATTTAGAAAAATCTCCCTAATAATAGAAACACACTTTCATTTCTTTTCTGAAAATTGCCATCTCTGGCGCATGAGTTTTATTAATGAAGTCATTTTAATCTGAACGTATGAGTTATACGAATAACTTAAAAATTTTGTAAAGCACTTAAAAGAAGCCAATAATTCGTTTAAACCTAAAAATTTAATTTAATTTTATTTTATATCTTAGACAATCCCAATTGTGAGATCAATTTAAATTTTTGAATAATTTTTCTATTAACAGTTTCCTTTAAAATTTCCTCAAGCCTTCTAATACTTTCAAAAATATCAGATCTTGAAATTTCTCTTCTTTAAAAAAAGAAGAAAAAAAACCTTTTTCTATTTCATGTTTGCTTGTTTGTGAATTTACACAACATTTACTACTGTCACCTAAAATTGCTCCACTTTAAGAGGCAACCTCTTGACATCTCTCATCCCATATGTTTGTTCGTTTGTTTAGTTGTTTCTGGTTTAGTTTCTGTTGCTTGTGTTTTTATAAGTCACATCTCTTAAAAGTGAAAAATAATGTTACAACATTAGTTTCATTTACCATCATCGTATAAATATTGTTGTTGTTTTTTGTTGCTACCGTTTTACTTGCACCATTTATTATATGCACATTTTAAGGTAGTTGAAAAATTGCATGTTTGTGTTTTTTTTCTCTCTTTTAGTATTTTCTTTTTTCTGTATTTCTTTGTTGGTTGGAGTGTTTATAAACTACTCGTGTTTTGTGTCTTGTTAAAATGTTTAGTATACACAAACAATGTTAAAAAAACAGTAGTGCGATGTGTCAGTTTGTTATGACATATTTTTTTTTTAGTGGTGTGATAGTTTGAGATGAGGTTTTTAGCTACTGTATTTTCAAAAGAAAGGTATGCCTTTTGCCTGACAGACAACCAGTTGAAAGTTTGTAGAGAAGAAAATTTGGAAAATATTAGATTCACATAGAAATTTTAAAACTACATTTCAGAAATTACGACATTTTATTTATCAAAAATATGATGTTTGAAAACATGTTTAGATTTTCTGAAAATAACCCTTTTCTAGAATTTTTCAAATAATTCGAAAGGCTTGCACATTTTAATTGATGTCCTTTCCTTTCATTTGTATTGTTCAGCCGATCGCTACCTAAGATTGCTTTTTTAAAACACATTTCACCCTTAAAATTTTTCCGTGGAATACATTATTCTCAAGCAATGCACTAATCTTTACATTTTCAAAACGAACCCAATGAAGTCTGTTCATAGCAGGTTTCAAGACTTTAAAGAAAATGATATCCAGTTTATGTACCATAAAGGGTCATACAGATACGGTAGCTTGCGGTAGTGTTTGACTATTAACCCATTTTGTATCAGACTACATAAGCGTACTAATATCTAAAACTGCTGGTCGAGCTCTCAACCGCTGGAATAATTAGAACAACCAATTCTCTGCATGATATGTTATGATACGAAATATAACCTAAGTAAATATGAGACCTAAAGCTACAGATAAATGAAAATATCGAGGAGTTTAGGTATTATTTTTTTTTATGTTTATTGAGCATTGAAGATTTAAAAACTGTTGGTCAAAAAATTTATTTTAAATTCTTGTGACAGGCCTGGAAGCAATTTCCTACATGTAAATTTACATTACACTTAAATCAAGTATAGGCAGTATGTGTCTTGGATCAGAAGAAGTTAACTCGGTGTTTGTTAAGGCCAGTTTACACTATCACACTTTGTAATACGACCTGTCAAAAATTCGAGTATTATGAAAAATTCGTATCATGTAAAAAGTTTATGTTATGAAACTGACAGTCTGTATGATTTTATTTTCGAAGCCCGATTGTTTTAGAAACATTTCTAAAAACTTGCCATTTTCATCGGACCAGAATTGTTTTTTTGTAATATTTAAAAAAAAAAAAAGGTAAACAAAAACAAAGAAAGTGGAAATAAAATATAAATTTAAAAACAAATTTTTTTGTTATTCTAAACAGCTGTTTTCGTAAGACTTGAGTGTGAATGGTGTAAATGGCCTAAGTATGCAGAAATAATGTCGGTACGACTTTATGACAGTCCGATGAATTTCATCGGATTTTTATTTCGGAAAATCATACGACTGGGTGGTATCGTGTAAATGGGCCTTTACCGGTTTGACGGTTCCCGGCCAACCAGAAAATGTGATGACAACTTTTGAAAAATATCGCAAAGCGGGAGTTCACAATATTTTGACAAAAGTATGTAATTCATTTTGCTGACAATTTTGGTTGACAATTTGTTGCCAATTCGTGAACATTTATTTGTTGATGGTAACTTCGTGTTGTGAAGTTTCATTGTTTATACATATTTTATAGTTAATTCTCGAGAATCTATTACTGTTTTTATTACTGTGTGCACAATACGATGCGTAATATTATTTGATAGAAAAGGTATAATTTAAATAATTTTATTTAAAATATATAAATTAATAATATATAATTAATAATCGGTGACTTTATAAATTCAAATAAAGAAAAATAATACACTGAGATTGATGAAATGCTGCCAATCAAAAATGTTGACGAATATAATGGCCTAATTTCAAGGTGTGAAATAAATTTAGAATTTAAGAAATCCTTGGTGTGTATAATTTTTTTTTTAAAGATATATATTTAATAAAATTATTTAATCCTGACATTTATCATTTAAGATACAACATATCAGTACCGTTGGTGGATCCAGTATTGGACATAATGTACGAAAAATTATAAATAAACTTTTCACGGCAGATTTTCAAACCAAAATCAATTTTTCTGGTAAGAACAATAAAACTAAGCTGGATGGATCAGTTGTGCTTGCACTTATATTAGGTAATATTTTGGTGTATAATATCCCGTTATGTTTTCCAACCTCTTTTTCTATAATTTTTAGATGCCGCGAAAAGCAATAGGTTTAAGAACTTCGACGAGGAGGTGGCACTGAATGCAGTCAAATTTTATTTCCAAAGAGCAGGGGAAAGGTTTTCTAAATTAAAGAGCAAAAAATCTTTTAGTGCAGAATTAAAATAAGATTTCTATTTTTTTTTTTAATATATAACTCGGTAATCAATAATAAAAGAAATTGCCTTTAAAAAAAATTGTTTTAATTTAGATTTGGAAAAATTTGCATAAATTTACTGAAAAATTTATTGACAAAATGTTGACATATTTGTTGACAAAATGTTGACATATTTGTTGCAAAATATTGACAAATTTGTTGACAAAATCGTCGACAAAATGTGTATAAAAATGTAGACAAAACGTGTCAACCCTGCCGACCTTTTTTTTAACAAAAATTGTCACAAATAAATGTCGACCATCCGCATCTTTTTGTCAACATTTTGTCAACCTTTTGTGACAGTTTGCTGGCCGGGTTGACATAGTTTTTGTTATGGAGTTCTTAAAATCAATGTGACTCATGGCCTTTTGTTTGCTTTTCAGCAATCATGCCATGCAATTTACATGCATTGGCAATGGCGCTGTCCAAGCAAGTAACACCTGATAATAACCGACAGCATTTTCATGCAAGCCAACTCCGCCCATATACTTATTGTAATTAGCAATAAGGTTGTATTAGGCTACAGCGATCCTTTTTTCTATCGCTTTACATTTCTTATGGGATCCATCTGATCATAGTTCTTAGCCAAAGTAACCTCTGCGTTATCTCTCCATCGAACCAATGCAATCTTATGTTCTTTGTCGAATGCGTAATACATGTCATGTCGAGATAATTTTGTTTTTAACAGTCTGTTTGCAAAAACCTTTTCGGTTTAGAAGGCAATTCAAGTGGTATCCGGTTAAAAAGTCATCGAAATGAACGGTATGTTGTCTAAGATACTCACAAACCGACACTAGATTCATAACCATGCTTCAACCTAGGCCACGCTGTTTATCAAATCTATCCGATGCTCCATAATACGGTGGAATATATAGCCTTTTGATGAACACAATTCCAATATTTGTATCCGAAGCCAGTTGGTTTCCCCCAGATAAACATCTTGAAATTATGTCCCCCAAAATATGGTAGCATTTGCTCATCAATCGAAAGATTTGATTCAAAAACATTAAACTGCAAAAATCGAGTATTCACAAGAGCAAACAGTGGTCCTTCCTTAGCGAATTTGTCATTTTTATCGAATTCATTTTCTGTTTTTTGGTATGTTTGTTCGCTATAGAAATTTTTATTTTGCAACGGATTTCTCGAAAATTTGATACGCACGATCTCTTTACTCCAGGCAAGGTCACCATGTAATTCTTGCCGCCACGCCTACTTTTATGCCCACTTTTTGTATACAGGACATTTTCTGGTTTTAGGTACATTTGTTCGCTATACAAATTATTATTTTTCAACGAATTTGTCTGAAATTTGGTACGCACAATCTCTGTAATCCAGGCAAGGTCACCATGTAATTCTTGCGGCCAAGCCTACTTTTATGTCCACTTTTTGTATACAGGACATTTTCTGGTTTTTGTGTATAGCGAACAAATACAAATTGTTATTTTTCAACGGATTTCTCTGAAATTTTAATACGCACAATTTTTGTACTCTAGGCAAGGTCGCTATATGCTTCTTACCGGCCACGCCTAATTTTGCGCCTACTTCTATGTACACAAAATTTATGTTCTTTTCTTTTATTTGTTTCTTTGTTTGACTGTACACTTTTATTTTTCAACGGCTTTCTCTAAATTTTAGTACACGTGATCTCTGTACTCCAGAAAAGGTAGGATTATATATCTTTCTGGCCACGCCTACCTTTACGCCCACTTTTTTATAAAACTCATTTTCTGTTTTTTGGTACATTTGTTCGCTATACAAATTTGTACTTTTCGACGGATTTCTCTGAAATTTGGTAAAATTAAAAAAGGTCCCCGAAAGAAATGAACAAATTCCCCATTATTTCGACGCGCTCGCGGAACACATTTCAGCAAGCTTTGTTAAGAGAAGCGGAAATGCCTGTATCTACTCAAGTGCGTCTAGAAATCCGGCGGCTAAGACAAGCTGAATCCAGGGAACCTGAAACTCCATAAACGACTGTTTTTCTCATCGACATATATATATGAACCAGAAGGAAAAACCAGAAGTGTTGTATATCACAAAGCTCTAGAATAACTAAAATTCGTAACTTTTAGACATCATACACTCAAAATACTCCATGCATAAACATAGTTAGTTGTAATGGTAAGCAGGTGCCGAGTATTTAGTCCCCAATGAATAAATTCCCAAAAAAAATTAACTTATTCCCCAAAAATTGGGGAAGGACTTCACGATGAACAAATTCCCCATATTTAAAAAAATTTCCCCGAAAGAAATGAATAAATTCCCCATACTACTCTCGATATCTGTCCTCCAACAAATTTATTTAATATCTGCATTCTTTTCAATAGCATCATTTCGGTGCGCGGAATCGGGGCGCGGACGCGGACGCGCTCGCGAAATAGAGCTTAGTTAAAATATCGGAATGATCTGAAAAATATAATTTGGCAATTACAATAAGTTGACAACAACTGCGCCGCAGCACCGGTGTGGCTGCCAAACGCGCGGAAGCTGCACGCGGACGCGGACGCGACTCGCTCGCGGAACACAGCTCAGTGAAAATATCGGATTGATCCGAAATATATATTTTGGCGATTAAAATTAGTTAAAGCTAACTGCTACACCCGTGATTGAAATAAAAAATAAATTTACTCCACAAAACGTAAACATTGGGGAATTTTTTTCATCATCAACAAATTCCCCAATCCCATACAAATTTTTGGAGAGAAAGTTCATTTTTTTGAGGAATTTGTTCATTAAGTACAAAGTACTCAGCACCTGGTAACAATAGTGAACCATTTTTCAAGTCAAAGGCCTTTGGATCCCGGGCAAGACCGGGTAAAACAGCAAGTTAACTAATATTTCTAATTATATAATGAAAAACAGCAAACATGACTTGCGGAAAATTTCCCGAAAACAATTTCCCGAAAACAATTTCACGAACACAATTTCCCGAAATGACAATTTCCCGAAATTACAATTTCCCGAACACAATTTCCCGAAATTACAATTTCCCTAAATTACAATTTCCAGAAATACAATTTCCCGAACACAATTTCCCGAAACTACAATTTCCCGAAATTACTATTTCTTCAAAGAGCTTGTTGATGGCATTTCCGAAACATTACCATCGACAATTCCGGCCGAAGCGCGAGCAATCAGCTCATGACCACTTGATGTAGTGGTCCGGGCAAGATCTTTCAGCTCATTAACGATTTTTTCTTTAACAACGAAAGCCGCTTCGGCACTGTGATTGTGAAGAGCCTCTTTTTTTATAGTATCGCTGTTATGACCCTACCGGTACAATGTTTTCCTCCATAAAGGATATAACGCCAATAAACGCTATCAACGGACTGACCGTCGTCATGATACAAGAAACCATTCAAAAGCAACCTCGGTTTACCTTTTTCGCTATCTAGGAATTCGAGTGGCATAGTAACTGAGTATTACAACCCAAATAACTAAAAAACTTCGGTATGTAAGATGGTAACGATTCCGTAGCAGCTACTGCATGGGCAGGATGTGATGGAGTGAGCGTTATCCGTCGGGAATTCTGAATACCGAAGTGTTCAAAGTCACAATGAAAAAATAAGCGTATGACACTCCAATAAATAGGTCCGGATGACGTGGGAGGGTGGAAGAGGAAGGGCGCGGTGCGGGGTGGGGGAATTGTTTTTTCGAAAAGTCGTATGCAGCAATTTTTTTTTATGGGGGAAATCAAGAATATATGGGAAGTTGTAAACTAAAAATAAAAATTGTAATTTCGGGAAATTTTTTTCGGGAAATCGTAATTTCGGAAACTGTACTTTCGGGAAATTGTTTTCGGGAAATTGTAATTTCGGGAAATTGTTTTCGGGAATTTGTAATTTCGGGAAATTGTTTTCGGGGAATTGTTTTTTCGGGGAATTGTTTATTCGGGCAATTGTTTTCGGGCAATTGTATTTGGGAAATTGTTTTCGGGAAATTGTTTTCGGGAAATTTTCCGCAGACGAACAAACATATGTGGTAGTGATCTCGACTGCTGGTACCAAATGGGTTAATGCTGCTTTCTTCTTTTACTTTAAACTATTTTTAACATTAAACCTGTCTTTAATAAATGTGGCCAATATCGATATGGAACATTTTCGGGGTCATTGTCTAGGGCAGTGAGAAATTCAAAGTCAAGGTGAAAAACCTAGCTGAGTATAGTAAAACCACTAAAGGTTTCTTTATGGTCTTTTATATCTTTGCTTTATCTTGGTATTAGTTTGCTTAGTTTTTCTCTCATAACTCTAGCGCCATAAATGATTTCTCATTTCACTCTTGAGCAACTTTGTAGCTGAGGCTTAAACAAATAATTATTGTTAATGTACCCACGTACAGAATAGAATAGAAAAAAAACTAAGAAAATCATAGTCAGTGTCGACCAACTATACCGTACCTATACCATGCGTTTAGAGTATCTATTCCTTAGGCCAACTAATTGGATATAGAGAATAAGCAAGCCAAATTTGAGTGGCATCGTTATTAATTTTTTTTGCCTTTGAATACGAAAAAGTAAATATCGGATGCTATATTTATATGGGGACTAGGTCGAAAAATGCACCGATCCTGATCATATTTGATAAAGTCACTTATATTTTGCAAAAATATATAAATACCCAATTTGAAAGAAATCTGTGTAATATTTTTGTTTTTTGATAGATTTTAGTGAAGATCGGGACGCAGCTTTATACGGGGACTATGACTAAGAATTACCCTATGCGGTTTATGTCCGGACTACTGATTAATGGATATAATAAACACATACAAACCCAATTTGACTGAGATCTATATGATAATTTGGATCTTATGGTAATTTATGTCGATTTCATAGGCATCATTTGCATGGGGACTAGGTTTGTACATGTACCGAATTTTACCAATTCCAATAACGTTCATCCTATGGCCGATAAAAGCTTATATACCAAATTTCATCAAAATATATTCATATTTGCGACCTGTATGTATTTTGATAACAAGGTTTACATGGACACACAGACGGACGGACGGACGGACGAACATCCCTAAATCGACTAAGAAAGTGATTATGAGTCGATCGGTATAATAAAAGATGGGTCTATGTTAAATATTTTTGGTAGCTAGAAACAGCAGCACAAAGTTATTGTCCTCTGACCACACAGTAGTATAGGGTATAATGAATATCTATAATATTAATAGGCTAGGCGATTTCTTGTGACCGATGTTTTGTTCTACCGTTTTATCCCAATTTGGATCAAACGTATATTACTTGAAAGGTATTTCTTTTTAGCCGTTTTGCAGATTTACAGATTTCTAAATTTTTTCTTTATTTTGAGTAAATTTCATTTAAAGTTGTTACTAACACATACATAAAATTATACAATGCTATGTGTGTGTGTGTTTATTAAATTTGTTAATTGTTTTGTAATAAAATGAGTTTGTTTTTTGTGTTGATTTGTGAATTGGCTATAATTGATTATCGTACTTTTAGGGTCTTTATTTAATGAAAAAATAAAATTTTCTAGAATTTGCGCTCGAATTTCGAGGGCTGGAGTCTGAGATCTAAAATTGGAAAAAAAAAATCGACAAAACCAAAAATCACTACAAATAACTAAAATAGTTTTCTACAAAATGTATTCCCAGTTTTTTATTTGGTTACGTTGGTTGTAGTGTAGCGTATCGGGTTATAGCTAGCAGGGTATAAACATTTAAGAAGTTGCATTTCTCTCAAACCAATGCTAGGCAAATTACTTCCAGCAGAAAAGGAGCATCCAAAGAAAGTTAAAAAAATCGTGTGCTTGAGGACCGGTTGTGGTGAATGTAAAATTTCCTATGACAAAAAATTTTGTTGATTTTTTTCTTAGAAAGACAGTTTAGCCCTGTATCTGCCATATTCATGAAATTTAGCTTCCTTTAAAAGGCACGTAAGAAAATTATGGTCGGTATAGACCGACTATATAATACTCTATACTATGTGTTTAAATGTTCGTAGCTCCAACTAATTGAATATAGAAAATAATCAGAAGCCAAATTTCTGTGACATTGCTTAGAGATATGAAAAAGTTCACATCCGATGCTATATTTATATTTACTAGCAAATTCCAGCACTCGAAATTCGAGTGCAAATTCTATGAAATTTTATTTTTCACTTTAAAAAGACCCTAAAGGTATGCTTCACAATTCAACTCATTTTAAATTAAGAAAACAAACTCAACACATTAACACAAACACACACACAGCATTGTATAATTTTATGTATGTGTTAGTAGCAACTTTAAACGATCATACCTCGAAAAAAATAATCCAGAGGATGAAAATCTGTAAACCTGGGTAACAGCTAAAAAGAAATACCTTTTAAATGATAAATTTATTGTCAAATTCGGGGTGAAACTGTGAAACTCACAACGGTCACAAGAAATTGACTTGCCTCTTAATATTATAGATTTATTTGGTAGGCATTTATTTTTTGCTAAAACATATACAAGCCATATTTGAGAAAAATTTGTGCAATATTTTTGTTTTTTGATACATTTAAGTGAAGAGTGGGAAGCGGATTTATATGAGGGCCATGACTATGACTTGTCCTACAGAGCTTATTTTTGGACTACTGATAAATTTGTAGAATAAACACACCCAAACCAAATTTTAACTAAATCTATAAGATAAATTTGGGCCTTATGGCAATTTAAGTCGATTTGTATGAAGACTACGATTTTCGATTTACGATGTCAGTGGGTTGACTGCTATCTCTTCGTGCACTGCGACCAAGTAGATCTATAGTACAACCTCTTTCAGTATTGTGTTCTTTTCCTGTTTATCCTAATTCATTAAATCGTTTAGGAACTTGATGATGTCCTTCACCAACAATGATTTGTATGTTTCCTCCTTAATTTCAGATTCGCCAAATGTTTTGTACCTTGGATGTGCAAACGCTGGACATTTTGCCGCATTGTATGAGGACTAAGTGTAAACATACGTCGATTTTCACCCTGTACCGATGTACCAAATTAAGTCAACATATATTAACATTTGTAATCTGTAATTTGATAACAAGGTTTACATTGACACTTAGACGGACAGAAAGACAGATGAAGAGACGGTCCTAGCTAAATCGACTCAGAAAAGAATTCTGATTCGATCGGTATAATAATAGGTGGTCAAATATTTATGATAGTTGCAAGCATCAGCACCGCTATACCCTGCCCACAGTATGGTATGGGGGTACAAAAAACTAAAGAATATTTTCTGAATTAGTGGTTTAAAATTTAAATTATTTTCCTGTAATTATTAAGCTTGTAAAAGCAGGAAAAGTCGCAAAATCCTTAAAGTTCATGTTAAATCCTGAAAAAATCCAACTAGTATCCTGCAGCAAGATGTTTCTAAAATTACTGATTTCTATATAAGCCTATTAACTAAATTCCAAAGCCCTATTCTAATATATACCATAATAACTTGTAATTATAAGTTTGCATCATGTTCATATTGATGAAACAGTAGCCACTAACCCAGCTTAACCCCTCGATGATGTCAAACAACATAAAACAAAAATAAAGTTTAAATGTCTTGTAGAATGTGTTTAACAACATCAGCTAATAACTGGCAACAAGATCCCAAAATAAAAGTCCGTCTTAGAGATCAACTATTTTGAAATCATCTTGTAAAGTTGTGTAAATGTGTGAAAATTGTCAGTTTGGTTTAAAATCAAATAAACAATAATAAAATTTAACGAACAATTTACAAAAACAAACAAGAAACAAAAAATATCAGCAAATAAGCATCTTTTAAATGCAATTATTTGTTTTGTTTTCCTTTTGTTCGGTTTTGTCTTAGACACAACAATCGTAGCTTTAATCCAGCAACAGGGGGCCCGGCATAATCATTAAGGCGACGACTGGAGCTCAATGTTTGGTAGCTGATATGTCCATGCATAAACAAAGTACAAGTACGAGTATGTTATAGAGACTGGCCATGGCGAAGTTTTTCTACGGTCAAATTTTGGAAATTTGTATACCCTATACTACTAAAATTATTGGACCTAGACCAATATTTTATTATACCAATAGACTCATAGACTCAGAACCATTTTTTCAGTCGATTTAACTATTTCCGTTTATCCTTCCGTCTGTCCGGCCGTCCGTCCCCCCACATATCCGTCCGTCTTTCTCTCTGTCTGTCTGACTGTGTGTCGCAACTATAATGATGAAGTTTGGTATAAACGCTACTGAAATTGGTTAAAATCGGTGTGTATTCGATCTAGCTACCATACAAATAACCCCTATCGGACCGACTAACATAATCGTAAATTCCAGATTATCATATAAATATCGATAAAATTTGGTGTATATATGTCTGTTATATCCACTAATCGGTATTACAAAGCCAAATCCTGTAGGACAATTTTTAGTCATAGCCCCATATAAAGCTGATTCCCAATCTTCACTTAAATCTATCAAAAAACAAAAATATCGTATAGATTTTTTTCAAATTTGGTTTACATATGTTTTTGAAAAAAGGAAGTGACCTTAGTAATTATGTTCATGATCGGTCCATGTTTTTGACCTAATCCCCATATCAAAATATCATCAGATATGAACTTTTTTATGCCTGCACGCTACAAATTAATAAGAGTAGCGTTAAAATTTGGCTTATTCCTATTTTCTATATCCAGTCATTGGCTCAGTAAAGTTGGCTAAAATACGCTCTTTCAGTCTAGACCGACACTAATTTGCTTACTTGTTTTCAAGATACGACTTCATACGTCTATTTGTGTGTGTCCTAATAAACCTTAAACGAAAATCTTCGAGATATAAAAAATATTTGAATTTTGAAAAATGGGTACGACGATCTTTTAAAACAGTGAATTTTTAGACCATGACCTCGTATAAGTTTTCCTATCAGATCGATTTAAATAACTAAAGGAGCATAGAATTTTTGACTAAAATTTTGCTTATATGTATATCCATCGTTTCCATAAATCATCTAGCCAAACATAAGTATCCTCCTGATATTTACTAAAATCTGTAGGACGTTTATCAGCCCTAACCCATCACCCAGCGGAATTTTTGAATTAAAATTTAAAAAGAAAAAGTCTAAAAACTTTTTCATAGGCTCTCTTTAAGTATGTGTTGATCGAGCAACGTACCCATAAACAACCTCATTTGTCTGGATAATATACACAGAGGTGGAGAAGTTGTTGAAACACAGACTCTTTAGTTATTTCTCTTTTCAGTTCTTTTTTTTTTTTGTGGATAATTTGAAAATTGCATTGACATTAAATTCGACAGCATTTAGGCTGTTTAACAGTTTGTTTTATTTTTATTTTTTTTCTTCAACTCTCCAGCTGTCTTCAATGGTATTTAGATGGCAGCCAGGCGGTGGCAAGCTGGTAGGAAGGCAGTATATGGTGTTTGCTGTAGCAGCCTCTATTTGTACGTTTGTATGTTTAAAATGTATTTAAATATGGTCTTTTCAACAAAACGCCTTTTAGCCTCACATAAACATTGATCATTACTTTGGTTTACAAGCAAAATCGCTAAATAAAAAAACGCGAAAAAGAGAGATCTGTTGGTATGTTGATGTTTTTCTTGTGGTGTTTGTAGTTTTAGTTTTGGTTTTAGTTCTTTTTTTTGCAATTAATTGTACCATTTAGCCGATTCGATTGAATATGTGTGAGCGCTCAGTGGCTGGCTAAATGTCAATTTTGATATATTTCGGCAGATATGTTTAACATGTCAAATAAAATAACAAACACCAGCAAAAGCATTTAAATCGATTATCAGTTTGAATGTTACAGTAGCCAAACCAATAGGCCTGTTTTAAAATGCTTCAAAGTTACAAATATGTATTTGGTGGGTTTTTGTTTGTTTAGTGTTTAGAGATTGATTAAATTTGTTGCTTGATGTTGGCCAAATTTGGTTTAACAAATTAGTGAACATATTTTTATGTGCTGTCCCAAAACTTAACTATGATTTCCGTTTTCTATTTTTATATCAGAAATTTAAGCAATACTATAATATCTATAGATATGTAAGGATGGATCCTAAACTCTTTATTTGCCTCATCTGGCTGCCAGCCCTCTACTTTTTGCTTACAAATGTAAAAAGATGGCTTCAAGCAAAGAGATTTTATACAAATTACAAACACTATGTGGAAACGCCAGTCTATTTCGAAGAGTTGTACAAATCGCACTATTCCACGAGAGTCGATAATTTAAAGGATCGTTAGAAGAAGTGTATTACTTTTCGGGATTATATCTGTGGTCACAAGCGATAACCGCCTAAGACTTAAGAACGATTTGATTTATATATCCTATCATAGCCTTCTAATAACGCTTTATATTTACGTGAAATCCCCATTTCTCTCACACTGTTTTTTAAACAGTTATTAATGACAACATACTGACCCAAGTCGTAACGAAGCCCCATTACATATATATGAAGTTATTTTTCCCCAAAGCATGATTTTCAACTTAGGCGGTTAATGCTTGTGACCACAGATATATTGTTCATTGTTAGGTCAAGAACTTTTCACCACATATGTATGGTATTTGCATAATAAAAGTGTCGAATTTGAAAAATTTTTTTCATAAATTTCCTGAAGAAATTTAAGATTGGATCCCAAGATCTAATGTTTGTAAAAATGATTCCGAAAAGTTTCATCCAAAAAGGTATTAGCGGCTTTCTACAGATACTTCTCCATGGTGAACAAAACTGCCCTTACTAAGATTTTGATAAGTTTTACTGGTCTGGTCTTAAGTTTGGTCAAGTCTTCAGTAATAGATAGGCTTCAGAAGTTCTGTGTACTAACTTGACTGATTTGCATAAGTTTTCTGCAGTCCACTGGTCTCTGTTTATAGGACATAGAGATGTCTCTGGACATAGAGAAGAAGTTTTCTAAAAAACATATGATGCATGAGTTAGACCTAAAGAAGTTTTGTGTACAAGAAAGTGATCTCAGCTTTATAGAAAATTTTTTTGAACAAATTTAAAGAAATTTTCACACGAAGCTTCTGTTTGCTTCAGATTTATTAAAATATTCTAGAAGAACTCAAAGCAGAAAAGAATAGGCTCTGGCATACTTTTAAGAGAAATATTAACTTACCTAACCTACTGAATTATAAAAAATCAAATGCTTTCTATAAGAAAAAAATTAAAATAGCAAAAAGGGAATCTATTACATATTTCACATCCACAATTAATCCAAATACCCCTCTAGACAGAATATGGACAAACGTACGCAACTTCACGGGATACAAAACAACGCAAAATATACACTGTATAAGTACATTGAATGATCCTGATTTTATGATAACCGATAGAATGGAAATTGGTCATGAATTCGGCAGATTTTGGTCAAAAACCTCCTCCGATTCAAACAATTCGCAAAATTTCAGAATTAATGGACAAAAATCAATACAAAATTACCCCTCTACTACACCATCTCCAGAAGCACTTACTATAGAAGGCAATATAAACTTCATCGAGCTCAATTCAACCTTGAGAAATTTAAAGGGTAAAACCCCAGGACTAGATAGGATTTCATACCCAATGCTGAAAATGCTGCCATATACATTGAAACTTAGGGTGCTAAGATTATTCAACAATATATTTCTAAATTATATCCCTCAGCAATTCAAAAATAGCGTAGTCATACCAATCCCTAAGCCCGGAACGGATAAGACCATGGTGAAATCTTATCGTCCTATCTCCCTAAATCCCTGTTTATCTAAGGTTATGGAAAAAATTGTAGCGAATAGGTTATGGTGGTTTGTTACTACCAATAAACTAATGAGTAACCGACAATTTGGTTTTAAAAAGGGAAGCTCGACAACTGATTGTCTACTTTATGCAGACTATCAGATTGCAAATTGCCTCTCGTTACGGAAACATGCAACAATAATTTCGCTAGACTTCGAACGAGCTTTTGACTAAATAGGTATTCATTCAATTCTGAATCAGCTAATCGGAAAATGGGGCCTAATATCATTAGATATGTAATGAATTTCATGAATAAGAGAAAAATAATTGTTCGAGTAGACAATTGTTATTCTAAATCTTTCCCACTATATAACGGTATCCCACAGGGTTCGCCGTTATCCGTCATTCTTTTCGTAATAGCTTATAACAAACTATGTTCAGTCATATCCATTCATAAGGAAGTTGATTTCTGTGCCTACGCCGATGACTTTAATTTAATAATCAGATCTGACAGAAGAAAAAATTTTGTTGTCAATTTGGACGATCTCTTCAACGATATTGACGAATGGTGTGACGGTTCTGGTGCTACGCTTTCTTCCACAAAGTGCAAATATCTACACGTTTGCAGATTAAAGAACTGCAATATTAGGATACACACATCAAACATAGCAATAACCCGAGTTGATTCCTTAAAAATACTGGGAATATTGATCAATAAAAAATACAGATCGAATGACCATATAGACTATATTACTTCCTCACTGACACAACGGCTTAACATTATAAAATGCCTGTCCAGCTCTCGATTTAATTGTAACTCCATCTCCCTCATTTCGATATTAAAAACCCTTATACTCTCGAAGATAAATTATGGTCTACCAATTTTTGGATATGCTCCTAGATCCCAACTCAGGAAAATTGACTCCATAGTAAACTCGGCAATGAGAACTGCTCTGGGTGCACTTCGTTCTACACCAATCACATCGATCATTTACAGGATTATTCATAATTGTAATGAACTTGACATACCTTTACAAAATAACACTTTTAAAGCGAAACAACTCCCTCCGTGGTCGCTTGAATCATCGTCAATTAATACTACCCTACATGAGAGATCTAAATCCGATACCAATTCATCTCAATACAAACTCATGTTTGCGATGATTAAAGATGAATTGAGAGACTACCAATTCTTATTTACTGATGGATCGAAAACCGACTCATCAACGTCATATAGCGTTACAACGGAAAACAGTATAATTAAAGTTTCAATTCTTCCTACCCACAGCTCCATATTTTCTGCAGAACTTATAGCTACTCATGAGGCAGTATCGTATGTAAACGGAAAAAGAGGAAAATTTGCAATTTGTTCTGACTCTCTCTCCGCATTGAAGGCAATACAGACCATATTGAACAACGGGTATTACATTTCTTATATTAGGAATGACCTTACTATAAAATTTCCAGACTTAAAATTAGTGGGTACCTGGTCACAGTGGAATAAATGATTTTGCAGATTTTTCCGCCAGGAATGCTGCAAAATATCCCCTATGTTCCACACAAAACTTTTATCGTAAAGATATGGATTTGTTAGTGGAAAGTAAGTATTCAGAGGAAGATAGAAACAATATTTACAACTCAACTTCTTCATGGTACAGAAGAATTAATGGAGAACATAAAACAGTTTACGACTTTTTGAATGATAGTCAAACGAGCGTTAAAAGACTATATTGTACCAAATTTGAACGACTTCGTCTAGGTCACACTATTGCACCACATGAACCAGTATTCAACCCTAATAGTACTCCATTTTGCAATTGTGATATTTCATATCCAACAAAACTTCCCCACTTTCTCTGTGATTGCCCAGAAACCAGTAACTCCCGATTGAGTATTTTTCAAAACTCAGATATTATATATACACTGTCCAATCCTTCCATCGAAAACATAAAACTCTCAAAAAATCAAATCTGTATAATGTAATATAAATAAAACCAACTTTAAAACTGTAATTATAACTCTACCTAAATAATGTAAAGTATATTGAGCTGAAGGCCTACGTTGCTATTGCTCATAAATAGTTTTTATTTTATAATTTGTTATTATAAGATAAAGTATGTAAATAAATAAATAAATATTAAAATATCCTATAGAAAGTGGTCGCAGATTCAAAACAAAAAATTCCAGAGAAAAGAAACGTATAAAATCAACATTAATGCCGTTTTCTTTTCTGACAAAAAATTTCGCATTTTATTTTCACTTTTTTCGAAAACTGTATTTTTTTATATATTCAGTATTAAGAGTAACCTTATCTTATACATGAAATCTTATCTTATACATATATCAATCGAAAGGGGTCTAAGTGCTGTGTTCATAAAATGCCAAAAAAAAATTATTAGTGTCCTCTTTGAAGTCATTGTGTGAAAATATGCAGAAAAGGGGGACAATGGGGAAATATTCTCACACTATGACCTGAAAAAAGTGAACGCCTGGAATTTTTTGCGATTTACTAGCGCTCGACTTTGAGACCTTTCGATTTATGTATAACATAGGGTCGCTCTTAATTCCGAATATAAAAAAATACTCTCTTATAGAAAAGAGAAAATGGAATACAACATTTTTTGTATTTATAGTATATGGAGCTTTATGATTTAGCATTAAAAAATGTCCTGTTTTCCACTTTTGACTTTTTATGATTTTTTAAAAAGCAAAAATATTTCAATTTTGCGCAAAAAATATATTTTTTTTTTCATCATTTTAATCTGAATAACTCCGAGTATATAAAAAATAATTTTATCATAACTGAAATATAATTTAATTTAAAAGAGTTTGATGGTAAAGTTGTTTTCAAGTTGTTTTTGGTAAAATCAAAAATTCAAAATTTTATTAAAAAAATGTTAAACAAAACGTATCCATGGAATTTAAAATGTTGACTGTTTTTGCTGATAGAGAACCATAACCCATCAAGAAAAAAAAAACAAGTAAGAAAATTATAGTCGGTCTAGACCGACTATACGATACCCTATACCATGCGTTTAGAGACCCTATCTCTTAAGCCTAACTAATTGGATATAGAAAATAAGCATAAACCAATTTTGAGTGGCATTTTTATTAATTTTTTTGGCTGCAGATATGAAAAAGTTCATATCGGATGCTATATCTATAAAGGGACTAGGTCCAAAAATGGACCGATCCTGATCATGTTTGGTAAAGTCTTTTGTATTTTGCAAAAATATGTACAAACAAAATTTGAGAAGAATCAGTGCAATATTTTTGTTTTTTAATATATTTAAGTGAAGATCGGGAAGCAGCTCTATATGGGGTCAAAGGGATCATTTTTGGACTACTCATTAGTGGATGTAATGAACGCATACAAACCCAATTTGAGTAAGATTTATATGACAATTTGGATCTTATGGCAATTTATGTCGATTTCATATGGGTAATTTGTATGGAGGCTAGGTCTGAACATGGACCGATTCTCACCAATTTCAAAAGCGTTCATCCCATGGCCGATAAAAGCTTATATACCAAATTTCATTAAAATATATTCATATTTGCGACCTGCAGTTTGATTACAAGCTTTACATGGACACACAGACGGACGGACGGACGGACGGACGGACATTGTTAAATCAACTGAGAAAGTGATTCTGATTCGATCGGTATAATTAAAGATGGGTCTAGTTCAAATATTTTTGGTTGTTACAAACAGCAGCACAAAGTAATTATACCCAAACCACATAGTGGTATAGGGTATAAATAGGTGCTCGAATTGTTTTCCGACGATCAGTTGATGCTGATCTTGGTTGTTATCGTTCTGTGAAGAAACCACTGAAACCACAGAGAAAAATCGTCTGGCTCGCATAAATTTTGTTAAAGAGCACATGAACTGGCCAAGACGGGATTGGAATACTCTTTTCTTTCCAGATGAGTCCAAGTTGAATTTAAGTGGAAATGGGAAGTTAAGCTATTTTATGTTAATATTTTTTTTCTAAGTCGAAAATCATGTTTTCGAGAAAAATAAATTTTTATACAAATGTAATGCGGCTTCATTAGACTTAGGTCAGTATATTTTTATTAATAAGTTTTTAAAAAACAGTGTTAGAGAAATGGGGATTTCACGTATATATAAAGCGTTGTTAGTGGAATATGATAGCATACATAACTCAAATCGTTCTTAAGTCGACTTAGGCGGTTATCACTTGTGACCACAGATATAATGAAATTAAGACAGTAAAAACGATAAGCGACGTTCATTTTTGCAATTGCTCACGACACAATTAGCACTGCCTAATATTGAAAAACGAGCCACCAATGGAAGTATAACGAGCTATACCAGGATTCGAAGCGATGTAGAAGGCTTCAATGTAAAGGTATAATAAAATAATTTTGAAATATACAAAAGAGGAAAAACTAAACATTTTTTATCCTTGTATGTACATAGTAGCAAGACCGACAACTTCTTTTGCGCTTCGATCGAAACGGCCGTCATTCCAACAAAAAAGTCTGTAGTGAGCAATCAACATTGCTGCATCGTTGCTGTACCTGCACACTCAAACTGGAAAATCAGCAAGAAGCATAACAACAGTGATTTATTTCATTTTCTCACGTATTCTAATCAGAGTTCAGAAAAAACACACACTGAATAAAAAACTCGTGCATATATGTAAACAAACATAACTTAGACCAACACACACATATTTTTATTTTCATATATATTATGTTTCTTTTTATATTTTCTTCGGTGCCAAACACAATCATGACTTGTGTTCGTTTTAATATTTCGTTATTTACACCAACATTTTTCTATCACGTATTTTTTGTTTCGATCACACATAAACCACACAGATTCGAGTGTTGCTTTATTTGAAGTTCGTGTTCTGGTACGTGTACTGAAAAAAAAACAGAACATGTACAATAAACAGGTTCGAGTTCAGTTATATTTTAAGTCGTATTCTGGCTCGTGTACTAAGAAAAAATAGAACATGTACAATAAACAGGTTCGAGTTCAGTTATATTTTAAATTCGTGTTCTGGCTCGTGTACTGCGAAAAATTGAAACATCAATTCGCGATCTGATACACCCCGATAAAAACGACGACAATTGTTTCAACCAAATTTATTAAAATTTTATTGACCCTTTTTTATGACTTACGTTGCAAATTGTTTAAAATTGTCAAATATTTTAAAATTTTATTGGCCAATTTTTTGTGATTTACAATGAAATTATTTACAATTGTTTTTATTGACTGGTTTTTATTTTAATCTAATGTGGTAATAAAATACTTAAGACACAAAAACTATTTAGCATCATAAAAGTTACACTTGTTGTTTTTTTGCATTACCCACCCCTATTTTCGCAACCAGTTAGTGTCATAGACGAAAAACCCAATTTTGCGGCATAAAAGACACACTTGTTGGTTGTTAGGATCATTTGCAAACATATTTTTTTTTTGGTAACAAATAACTTTAGACATAAACAAATTTTGCATCAAAAAAACACAATCACCCACAATCTTTTTCGCAATGATTTTTTGGGATTTTTTGCGTAAAAACACAATGAGTGTCAATAAAAAAAACCCAAAAAAATATTTTCATATTTTATTGTCCCTTTTTTATGACTTATGCCGTTTTCTTTTGTGAAAAAAAATGTCGCACTTTATTTGCACTTTTTCGAAAAGTGTATTTTTTTTATATATTCTGCATTAAGAGCTACCTTATCTTATACATCAACCGAAAGTTCTCAAAGTCAAGCCCTCATAAATCGCAAAATATTGCCGACATTGACTTTTTTCAGGTCATGGTGTGAGAATATTTCCCCACTGTTCCCCTTTTTTTGAATATTTTCACCCTATGACTTCAAAGAGGATAATTATCAAATTTTTTGTATTTTATAAACACTGCTCTTTGAGACCTTTCGATTGATGTATAAGATAAAGTTGCTCTTAATTTAGAATATATAAAAAAATATACTTTTCGGAAAAAGTGCAAATAAAATGCGATATTTTTTGTCAGAAAAGAAAACGGCATTAGTTACAATTGCTTGCAAGTGTTACAATTTCACGCAATTGATTTTGCAATAAATACCGAGTGCGTGCGTCATTTATTCATTAAAAGTGGTTCAGTTTTCATTAGATCGTGATCTATTAGTATACTGTGTTATTGTGTAAACTGCAAATATTTGGTGAAAATTAAAAAAATTTTACATGTCTGATTGAAACCTGCAAAAAAGATTTAAGTGCAGTGTGCAGTTTTTGTGTCTTAAGTATTTTATTACCATCTTTTATTAAAATAAAAACCAGTCAATAAAAACAATTGTAAATAATTTCAACGTAAATCACAAAAAAATGGCCAATAAAATTTTAAAATATTTGACAATTGTAAACAATTTGCAATTAAGTCATAAAAAAGGGTCAATAAAATTTTAATAAATTTGGTTGAAACAATTGTCGTCGTTTTTATCGGGGTGTATCAGATCGCGAATTGATGTTTCAATTTTTCGCAGTACACGAGGAACACGAATTTAAAATATAACTGAACTCGAACCTGTTTATTGTACATGTTCTATTTTCTCTTAGTACACGAGCCAGAACACGGCTTAAAATATAACTGAACTCGAACCTGTTTATTGTACATGTTCTGTTTTTTCTTAGTACACGAGCCAGAACACGACTTAAAATATAACTGAACTCGAACCTCTTTATTGTACATGTTCTGTTTTTTCTAAATACACGAGCCAGAACACGACTTAAAATATAACTGAACTCGAACCTGTTTATTATACATGTTCTGTTTTTTCTCAGTACACGTACCAGAACACGAACTTCAAATAAAGCACGTACCAGAACACGAACTTCAAATAAAGCAACACTCGAATCTGTGTGGTTTATGTGTGTTCGAAACAAAAAATACGTGATAGAAAAATGTTCGTGTAAATAACGAAATATTAAAACGAACACAGTCATGATGGTGTTGGGCACCGTAGAAAATTTAGAAACGCACATAATTGATATGAAAATAAAGATATGTGTTGGCTGCTTTTGAACAGAACATTGTGTGTTTCATGTGTGTATTTTCTGAACCTTGATTCTAATATTAAGTATAGCTGAAATTATCAAAAAAAAACGACCCATTTCTTGTGACTTTTTATTACTTTATGTAATCTATAATTAATATACAAAACCATTAAAACACACCCCATCAAGCAAAATATCATACAATTTGTTATAGGACCCTGCGGATCTTTTCACTTTTTGAAGGCCAACGGGAAACTAACTAATCGGAGGATTAAGTTTTTAAGAGTTTTCAGCAAAATTATTATGTACTTGATGTCGGAGTTCATAAAAATACACAAAATCATGCCAAGAATACACCTTATGTCTTGTAGTTAAAGAACTTAGCCTAGAATACCCTGACCACAGTGAGGGGTCAGAATCTCCAAATTTAACCAAGAAAATAAATACAATTGAAAATTGTATATGCAATAGAAAAAAAAAAAAAAAACATTCACACACTTTAAAAAAATGCATCGTAAAATTGTATCTAATTGCTATTTCTGGGTTAACTATGCACAAAGTAATATTTTAAAGACCATTTGCAAACAAATACTTGGCAATAAATCAATGATTTTGAGGTTGCAACCTGTGTTAAACGTTAAATTCAGCCTACTACTGATTGCCATGGTACAAAGAACAAGAATATCTAGACCTAGTGGCAATCATTCCAAATAATACTAAACTTTAAGTAACGAAAAGTAAATCTAAGAGCCGAAACATGTTTCTTTACCCACTATCGAAACATTATTGAAAAAAAAAAAAAAAAAAACAAAAACCAACATAGATGCCTACAAAATATGCAAAAATTGAAATAATGTTGAAGTGACAAACGAACAGAGCAACTAAGTTAACAAACAATATACGACGATTTGTTGTAAATGGTGTCAGCAAGACAAACAAGCAAATACAACACCACATAGAAATACAAATACAACTTCTGACTGCCTGTCACAGCCGCAAAACCATAGCAAATGAATGATGACACATTTGCATACATATTGTCAAAGGCAGACAGACAGACACCAAGACGGCCAGGCTATATGCATTCAAATTGCCAAAAAAAAAACACACATTCTTGCCTCATAGAGTTTGAAAAAGAAAAACTTATTGGAAAAACTTTAAGGTGAAAACTTTTTTTTATTGATCACAAGCCGCTCTTTACCAATGTTCATGTTTTTAGTCTGCCGCCGCTCATACAAAGATTTGACAATTGTCAAAATTTATAGCACTACAAGCATATGACAGTAATAATTGTACTTGGTAAAAAAATTTTTTCACTATTTTTCTACTATTTTGCAATATTAACACTTTGTTTGTGAGTGTAGCTTTGTGTGACGTTAAAAAAAGGATGTCTTTTATAGTGTTTTCTTTTCCATTGGTTTCAATTTTTATCTTTAATTTCTCACATGCAGAGGCGGCTCTAGAGCTATTAATCATTTAAAGTTTAATTTATGTTTATGTTTTATTGATAGTCCGACAGTATCAGAGATTTCTGCCACATTGCAGTGGAAAGAAACAAAAATGTTTCTCTTAACCAAGAAACTTTGTCAAATTGTGTTTTATATATATTTTTGAAAATAATAAATTGAATATATAAAAAAAAAAATGTAGACTAAACTTAGATATTTATTTGATTTTAACTAAAATTATTTCAAAAAAGAAATTATTCTTTATAGCTCTGATGTATAGAAATAAATTACCTTAAGCATATTTCATCTAAATTTTATTTGCACCGCCACTGTGATTCCTGTTTTGTATACATTTGTTTTTGTTATACCATCACTGTCTGTCTAAAATAGTAAACACAAAAAAAATATTTACAACAACAACAACTCAACTTTAAGCACTTCACTAACTCTCATCACAACAACAACAACAACAAAATCTTAAAGAAACAAAAAATAGAATTGCAAGCAATTTGCTAATATTCTCATACATATTTATTTTTTTTTTTTCCAAAAACAACATTCAAGATACATATATTAAATGATTAATAACACTTCTAAATTAATAATTTATAACATTTTTTAACAAATATATTTAAAGCACAAGAATGCAAACTTTAATAACAAAAAAAAAAACAAACACTTTCACTGAAACACAACTAATTTCTAGAAAAATCACGCCACAACTAAATAAAACAAGAAGAAGCACAAATGTCATTAACAAGAGTGGAGTGATTTTGGGAGAATAAAGAGAATATAAAAAAAAATAAATAGAAGGCAGTGTTGCCAATTCAGGCATATATACACATATTACAATTAAGGTTTAGTTGAGTGTGTCATCCATGGGTAATTTTAATTTTTTTTTCGATTCATTTGTGTTCTGTGATAAAAATTTTTGTCTTCATCATACGTACATTCGCTCCAAAAATTGACTACTCACCACCACCTCTAATTTTCAAATGAATATTTCTATTAAACATTTTTATTTTTTTCGAGATTTACTATATATTTTTTTTATTTACTATACTATAATGTCTATTACATATGTACTTTAATATTTAAATGAGTTTCATAATTCTCAATTTTAAAACAAAAAGTAAACAAAATTGTATCTCCAAAAAGTGAGTGCTCACTTTTATCCAATTTTTGTTTTGCTAGTTACTGGAGAAAAATCATGATACTTTTATGATATAAAACATTATAAAATTGAAATACAACCTTTTTAAATATAATTAACCCTCTAACCGGCAAGACCGTCTCAAGGCGGTCTTTCGAATTTGGGCCCCAGTTCTGTATTATAAAATAAAACGCTTTAAAAAAGATAAAAATGGCTGTAGGTACCATTGTTTTACAACATATACTGACAACTCGTTTGTCAGCTGCTATCAATCAAGTGCAAAAAGTCAACAAATTAGCATCGAAAATTATTTTGCAAATTTACTTTTTTGCAACTAAGTATTTAAAAAACACATTTAAAATAAAGTGATCGACTAAAAATTTTACGGTAAGTACTTAACACATTTTATTTGAGTTTTATAATGAATTCGAATTAAAAAAAATAATAATAATTTTGCTTTCAAAACATCTCAAGACAGTCTTGCCGGTTTGAGTGTACAAAAATGTTCCCCTCATTTTCATTGTAGTTTTCACCTTTTCTTCATCAAAACACTATTGTTTGCTTATTGTTTTATTTTTAACCCTCTATTTAACTATTGTGTTAGAGAGGGATCTTACTAAACGTTTTTATAAGAAATAGATCAATTTGAATGAAATGTCTGAAGAGCAATTGCTTTTAGAGCTACATCAAATGTTGTAATTCGTTTATCACAAACTATTCCTAATAGATAGAGGGCAGAAAAAATTCATCGAAATCAACAGCCATCACATTATCCGAGAATACAATGATTACATGTGTGGAGTAGATCTTATGGATGGCCTCATAGGTCGATACCATATTCGCCTATACAAAGGCGTTCATCTTATACAAACGTTTACATGTTGAAAAGGCCAATGCTTCCAACAGTGTGTCCGTTGATGAACGGCTTTTACAGCTTCCAGGTTTCCGTGAGGAAATAGCTGCTGGACTTGTTTCCTTCGAAAACAAACCGTCTGTAGGGCGACCATCATCTGCTTAAAACCTCGATGAGCCTTTGTCACCACAGCCTAGTACATCAGGTGTTGAGAAAAGAGCTGTTCATCAAGTTGTTGATGTTCAATTCGATGGTGTCGATCCTGTTTTGGTGGACAGAAAATTAAAAAAAAGGTGCAAATATTGCAAGAAATCTGACACACATAAAAATTATTTCTGAGACTACCTCCATCGAAAATGATAATGTATTTTTATTTTTTTGCTCTTTTCGTTCAATAAAACGATTTCTATAGATTAAATTTTCATGTGATGTTTTATTACATGCAAACCGGCAGGACCGTCTACAGACGGTGTTCACTATTTTTCACCTGGCGTTCTTTCAAAATGTTTTTTCGCCTGAAAATTAAAAATTACGTTTCTTTTGACTATATCTACCTGATATTGGTATTGGTTTCATCCAGTAATATTTGACATGCCTCCAAAACGAAACTGGCCTACCGAATCCGAAAGAAAAATTATAATTAACTTAAGCGATTCCAAAAAATTGATAAGGCATATTGGAAAAAAAAATTATTAAAACATAAAAAAGTTGACGAATGAGCATAGATCTGGGCGGCCAAATTTATTTATGAATTTATGAAGCTCAAAAAAGTTATAGTTCGGGAAATTAAATAAAGTCCCAAATTTCCGGCTTAAAAGTTTACGGAAATGAAAAATATATAGTTTGGTCTCAATATTTCTGTAAATACAGACCGCTATGTGCTCTACGTCTGGTTATAATGGTCGGGTTGCCAGGAAGAACCACTCATAAGTAAGGCCAACAAGAAAAAAACGTTTTAAGTATACTAAAACCCGTAAAAATGGGACGATGGAGTTCTGGAATCTGTTATTTTCACAAAGGAAAACAAAATCAACATGTATGGTAATGACGGAAGGTGTAAAGTGTAGAGCAAGACCAATGAAGAATCAAGAATTACGTCAACCTTTAAACATGGATGGGTACTGGTGTGGGACTGTATGGGTGCTGGAGATATTGGGGATTTAAATACAATCGATCGATTTAAAGACCCCTTTGAGGCCTAGTGTCCAAAAAATGGGGTCTGCCGGCAACTTATATCTTCCCTCAGGATAACGACCCAAAACATACGGCTTCTCTATACTACTCCAAAATCGATGGAAATACGTCCCGAGTCTCCGGACATTAACTCCATCGAAAATCTCTGGGATCTAAACTAAAAACAAGTAAGAAAATTATAGTCGGTCTAGACCGAGGCCCAACTAACTGGACATTGAAAATAAGCAAAAACCAAATTTAAGTGGGATTTTTAATAATTTTTTTACCTGCAGATATGAAAAAGTTCATATCGGATGCTATATCTATAAAGGGACTAGGTCCAAAAATGGACCGATCCTGATCATGTTTGGTAAAGTCTCTTGTATTTTGCAAAAATATGTACAAACAAAATTTGAGAAGAATCAGTGCAATATTTTTGTTTTTTAATAGATTTAAGTGAAGATCGGGAAGCAGCTCTATATGGGGTCAAAGGGATCATTTTTGGACTACTCATTAGTGGATGTAATGAACGCATACAAACCCAATTTGAGTAAGATCTATATGACAATTTGGATCTTATGGCAATTTATGTCGATTTCATATGGGTAATTTGTATGGGGGCTAGGTCTGAACATGGACCGATTCTTACCAATTTCAATAGCGTTCATCCCATGGTCGATAAAAGCTTATATACCAAATTTCGTCAAAATATATTCACATTTGCGACCTGCAGTTTGATTACAAGCTTTACATGGACACACAGACGGACGGACGGACGGACGGACGGACGGACGGACGGACATTGTTAAATCAACTCAGAAAGTGATTCTGATTCGATCGGTATAATTAAAGATGTGTCTAGGTCAAATATTTTTGGTTGTTACAAACAGCAGCACAAAGTCATTTATACCCAAACCACATAGTGGTATAGGGTATAATAAACGATCTCAAACTAAACATTAAATTATAAAAACTGCTGTGTTCTAAAGGTGCTATTACACGAAGTGTTTTTTTACATATGTACTGTCACTTTTTTTTTATCCATATGAAATTCCTCATGTCTGTCAAAATTGTCTTTTACATACGATTCATAATTTTTGCTATCACACGTGCATATGGATTTCCGTATGACATAACCTCTAAATGTAAACAACAGCTGATTTAATTTGTGAATTTAAAAAATTTATTGCTAAAAAAAAGGTTATATATGTATTTTTTAATTGTTAAATAATACTAAACAATTTATTTTTCTTTCAATATTAATCTTTAAAATTTACTCAGTTTTTCTTTCGCCACAAGCAGTGTTGTATTTTCATATGTTTGTCATGCAAAAATAGAACCTCTTCTAGTTGAAAAATGTACATGTGACTTTCATCATGTATTGTACATAACCAATGTTTCATACGTATCAATGTTTCATATGTGTACAACTTTTGTTGTGGGAAAATTTGACAGTACATATGTAAAAAACACATCATGTAATAGCACCTTAAGTGATTTTTTAAGAACAATATCATAAGTGAGCACTCAGAGTTTTGTTATTAAAAATAAGTACTGTTTTTGTTTTAGTTATTCTATATAAGATTACGAAAATCATTTTAGCATTTTAATGTATATCTAGCTGAGCCCAGCCCTCGAACTTCGAGTGCAAATTCTAACTCATTAATTTGAATTCATTAAATTTGTTTCATTTTAAATAAAGCAGACATAAATAAGAGTCTGAAGGTATCTGAACCACCTTGTATGTCACCTAAAGGTATGCTAATTTTAGGCAATTAACAATTCCGCACAGGGCGAGTGATATGCAATTATTATAATGAAATTCGATTGCGTTATTGTCTTTATTTTTGCAAACACATTAATAAATTTAATAAACACACACACATGTATTATATAATTTTATGTATGTGTTAGGAACAATTTTAAATGAGCATTACTCAAAAAAAATGTTCCAAACTGTACAAATCTGTAAATCTGGTGGAGCGCTAAAAAGAAATATCTTTCAAATGAGGGATGTTTGGTCAAAATAAGATTAAAACTGACACAGTTATATAGGTCACAAGAAATCGCCTTGCCTATTAATATTAAGATATTAAACTGTATATTTTAAAGAATAAAATAGCATTTTTTTTAAGCATTAAACTGTAGAAAAAAACATTTGAAAATTAAAGTTGGTAGTGAACCCTCACTTTTTGGAATGACTTTAAATAATTAAATAATTTCATATTAAAATTTATTCAGTTTTCTAAAGTAATTATTCTAATATAATTTAAATTTCTTTCAAACAGATTTTGGTTGCAGAAATGAAAAAAAAAATGTTTAATTTGATTTGATATAAACATTTGATTTGAAGCAACAATGCACTGGAAAATCGCTAGCTTTATAGCTGAAAAACTAAGCAAACATACATCAAGATAAAAACAAAATATAAAATGCCTTACCATCCCCCCCCCCCAGAATGGCTGTTTTATAGTATAATCTGCGTCCATCTGACTATTTCATTGGTAAAAAACTCGACAAAAAGTATTTTTAATATAGAAAAGTGGACGAATGCACTTATATGGAAGACAAACCAACGGACTCTCGTTCTTTTTATCTACCAAATCTCCATTTAAAGATATAAAGAGTGGGAAAAACTCTACTGATCATTAAATATAAATTTTTTTTGAATGATTTTTTTTTTTTTTGGCAACCTTTTCGAACGTTACCAACTATTTATACCCTATACTACTCTGTGGTCAGGGTATATAACTGTGTGCTAATGTTTGTAACTGCCAAAAACTTTTACCTTAACCCATCTTTTGTTATACCGACCGACTCAGAATCACTGAGTCCGTTCGTCCGTCCGTCTGTGCGTCCATATAAACTTTGTAATCAAACTAGATGTCGCAACTTCTAGGAAATTAAATTTTTTTATCCAATTTTTTTCTTTCATGTTTTCTAATTTATATATTTAAAAAATTTACGAATATTTAAATAAACTTAATTAAATTGTGAATTTTTAAATAAAATTCATTAGATTGTGAATTTTTAAATAAAATTCATTAAATTGTGAATTTTTAAATAAAATTCATTAACTTTCATTAAAAATATTTGATCAACACACAGAAGAAATAAAATATATACTCTTTTTTGAAACCATCAATAATAAATGCACAGGCTAAAATTTATTAACATACCTTTAGGCTCTTATAAAATTATTTATCATAAATATTTTATTTTATTTAATTTAATATATTTTTAACACATATTATACATAAATTTTATCATTCTGCACTTCTTCTCCATATGATCTATAACTATGCCAAATTTTACACTTCTCCGTTCGCGCATTTTGCTTAGAAAGTGGTCGAAAAATTTACCTTTACGTATTAGTATATAGCTTCTATCGACCATATGATGAACGCTATTGAAATTGGCGAAAATCGTTTCATATTCAGACCTAGTCCCCATACAAATAACCCCAACGAAATAGACTTAAATTGCCATAATATCCAAATTTTCCTATAGTTTTCGGTCAAATTGGGTTTGTGTATGTTTATTATACCCATTTGTCAGTAATCCCAAATTGAACCCTATAGGACAATTCTTTGTCACATATTTTTCTCAAGATTTGGTTTGTATATGTTTTTGCAAAAATAAGGGGCCTTGCCACATATGGTCAGGATCAGTCTATTTTTCGACCAAGTCCCATATGTATATAGCATCCGATATGAGCTTCTTCATATTCGAAGGCAAAAAAATTAATAACAATGCCACTCAAATTTGGTTTATGCTTATTTGCCATATTTAATTAGTTGGACCTAAGAGATAGGGTCTCTAATAATTTTCTTACTTGTTTTTTTTTTTAAAACTCGATAACTTGGACTATTAATTTAGTTTGGATTATTCCTTGTTTCGCCTGATAAGTCAATTCTAGAAAATGAAGTAAAACAAAAATATTTATCCAAGCTTTTCTTCGAAAAATTACAATCACAAATGAAATCACATCTCTTTCACGCTTAGCCCAGATACCCACATAGCATTTGGAAGATCATTTTGTCAAAACTCACCTAACTGAGTCTACTTCGAGTAGTTTTGATGATCAAAAACTGATTAATCATTTGTACGCTTAAAAAAAGACTCGAAAATTATTCCCGCTTATGCGTAAAAACGCCTACGTCTGTTGTTGAGAGAAAAGTTGGTGAAGGAACATATATCCACAATGGATTGAAAAGCGGTTTGACAGATTTCTTAGTTATTAGTGATTGGAAAGTAGACAATATTACATTAGATTTCGGTATTAATGGCCTACAGCTATTCAAAAGTAGCTCTAAGCAAGTTTGGCCGATACTTGCCAGTATTGTAGGATTAAGTTATGTTTTCCTTATTGGCGTATATGAAGGAACTTCAAAACCAAATTGTGCAATTGACTTTTTAGAAGAATTTATTATAGAACTGAATATTCTTATGCAAGAGGGACTAGTTTTTGCTGATAAATTTTTCAAAATTATTGTACGTTGTTTTGTAATGGATGCACCTGCAAAGTCCTTTATATTAGGAACAAAAAGGACAAATAGTAAAGCATCGTCTTATTTTCCCGACAGAAAGCGAGTTTACGGTTAGAAGCAATGATTCCTTCAGAAATCGCTTTCAGCCGGAACATCATTTAAAGTAGTCTATTTCACCATTAGAAAAGCTTAACATAGATATAGTATCACAGTGTTCTTTAGATTATATGCACGTTGTATGTTTAGGCGTAATGCAAACTTTGAAAATTGAATCAATTTCAAGAGAATTAAACTTTAATAGAAGTAACATACGAGAGAGTTTCAGAGAAAGCCTCGAGGCTTGAAAGATCTTGATAGATGGAATGCAACAGAGCTTAGGCAATTCTTACTTTATACGGGACTATTTATACTGAAAAAACTTATTATCTCAGAGAGATACACTCACTTCTTAAAGTTGTCCTTGGCTTTGAGAATTCTATTAGATAAAATTGATTGTAAGAATAATAACTCTTGTGCTGAAAAACTGTTAAAATCATTTGTTTGCGAGATTACTACATTATCTGATTTGTACTTTCTTACATATAATTTTCACGCCTTGTTACATATTCATGAAGATGCTAAACTTTATGGATCTTTAGATGGAATAAGCGCCTTCAAATTTGAAAACCACCTACAAAGAATTAAACGTAAAGTTAGGAAGGAGGGGAAAGTTGCCGCACAAATTTATAAAAGGCATGTTGAAAATAGCTATCATATAACAGAGGGGGAAGAAAATAAACTACCTACGTTATTTGGGAAAATTGTAAATGGAAAAATTACAAATATAAATGCTAATGGTTTCTTCTTTTCTTTGAGAGATCCTGACAACTTTTGTTTGGTTCATGATAGAATTGTTAAAATAACAGAAATAAATAATTGTAACAATGTTCCTGTTTTTATCGGAATGGAAATTAAAAATATTACGGCTCTTTTTTTGCAACCAATCGACTCGAGAAAGTTTAACATATATTGGGCGGCTGACATCGCTTTCGATAATAAAATTTAATTTTCTCTAAATCAAATAAATAAAGTTATATGCTTACGTGATTCATTAGACAACAGTTACTGTTTTACACCTCTAATTACCAATGTCGCAGCATAATTTATTTACCTCTGGAGAATTCCAATACACCCCCAACCAATAATTTAACAACTTGTAAGTAAAAAATTAAATCAAATATTTTTTCCCGTTAAACAAAACAATTTTGTTTTTAGTGCAAAGTCTTAATGTTTCCCAATCCGACTGCCTTCAAAGTCTTGTACTTGAATTGCGTGATGAAATTAAGTGTTTAAAGTCTGAAATTTTGGAGATGAAAAATGAAATTAAAGATTTAAAGGACGATAATAAAAGATAATTTACCAAATTAACAGAGGAGGAAAACAGAGAACACCACAATGACACCATAACAATCGACGAAAATAAAGAAGTCCAAAAACTTCCTTTGGTCGTTGTGGACGATTTAGAAAAATTCGACGTACAAGCTAATGATGATAAACTTAGGTAATTTGTACGTATTATAGCTCAACATATTTTGACATATATAAATCATAAATATTTTCAGAAAGTATTCATTGCAAACTAAGGCGGTGAAGGACCCGCACAATTTTTAAGAGCCGCTGTTCGAAAAGTATTTGCGGACAAATTGGCTTCTTTATATAGCTGGAAAGGGACCAGCACTAAGCCAAGTGCCGAAAAGTGCTTTTTAATTGCAATTATTAAAAGTAGGTATATATTTAATTCTATTATTGACAAAATAAAATTTTATATTTTTCATCTTAGATATTTGCCATCTCAAATTTAAATGCACGGACAAAGAAATGAATGCTGTTCTACAAATACATTTTGTCCATGCTAAGGACAGGGTGTGAAAAAGGAAACGTCCAAACTGAATTCATATATTAAATTAATGTTTTTTATCTTATTTAATTTTAATCTATTTAATTTCAAAATAGTATGAATTTCTGTAACAAACTTTTTAAATCAATTAAATATTTTAGTTTTTTTTAAGGCAAATAATTAGAAATACCAAAAAGACTCGCGAACGATTAAGAATACGACTGAAAAAAGACTCGAAAAATGCTCACAAAAGATTACAAATCGACTGAAAAATGACTCGAAAAAGATAGGCAAATGATCAGAAATACGTTTAGTATGTGACTCAAAAAAGACTTGTGAACGACTAGAAATACGACTGAAAAATGACTCGAAACTGATCAGAAAAGCGGGTAATAAAAGACTCTTCAAGAAGAGTCGCGCGTAGGGTACCATTTGCTCCCGACAAAAGTATCATTTATGATCAGAAAATGAGCTCATATATGACTGTTTTAATCGCGTAGAGGAGTCGAAAAAGGCTCGAATATGATCAATAATTTCATAAAATGCTGACTGGGTATGATTGCTAATATTAAGATCACAAATGCATTTAATTATCTGCAAAACGGCCTAAGATAACTCATTTGAACAAAGTTGAACTTTTTTGGTGTTGACTGGAACTCTATTGCAATTTTCTACTAATTTGAGGTCGCTGATTTTAAATCTAATCTCCATTTTTCTCCATCAGGTCTCATTTTTAAGTTACAGGTGCTAATCGTATTTTTGACTTTTTAAAAAAATTGTTTTTTTTCAAAACTTCAACGATATCTCTGAAACTACTGGGCAAATTTTAAACCAATGTAAGCACGGCTTAAAGATAATATTGTTAACGAGTTTTCGAGTTTTTTAAACGAATATGGTGAACCGCTTTCAAGTTATTCCAATATTTGTGGCGGAAGTGGCTTAATTTTGGACATAACGGTATATCGTGATAAGTCAAGCTGATAGAAAAAAACCAAGTGCAGATTTGGATTCAGCGTCGCAAATAACCTTTCAAACAACATTCAGTTTTTAATCAACAAAAACCTTGTTCCCTTGTGTTATAGAGGCGATTATAATTTTTTTTTTTTTTTTAAGTTTTAGAGTTTTTTCTTAAAGCGGCATTAAAGCTGACTTAAGGTTTCAAAATCTGCCATTATTGGTCAGGTTAAGTGTCTTATATACAAACAATGTTTGCTCCCTTAACCTGGCAGTTAGAGGCTACACATTGGCCAGTTCAAATGACAACTAACACAACAATAAGACAAACATACGCCAAGACAGACAACAACATTTTAGTGTGTGTAGCATATGGTTTTCTGAATATTTGTCAAGCTTCTACATTTAACCGCCACCTAATGTTAAACATGAAATTCGTGAATCGTAATTTTTGTTATATTTTTCTCAGAAACTACAAAAAAAAAAAAACAAGCTTAAACCAAGTAAGCAGACCTTAAAGAAGTCCTACAGTGAAAAAATACATTCAGTTGTTACAATCACATTCGTTTCATAAACATTTTAGCTTCCAAGCAAAATTTATAGAATCATTATGAATATGCGATATCTAAAACTTTGCAATGCCACTAGTTCCAACACTTAGAAGTTGTCCAATTTTATAATGAAATCGAAAAATTTTACTCGAGGGAGGAGGGAGGGAGGTTGGGGTTTTGTTAACCTTCAAATTTTGTGAATTTTTTCTCTTGTAAAACTTTAGCTTTATTTTATAATACTTTTTTTGAAAAAGATTCACAGAATCTTATGATTTTTGTTTTGCATTAAGAACAAATGATAATTTGTATTGATATCCAATACCAGCATAAACCGAAAATGCCCACGATTTACAAAACGCAAAGAAACAATGTTTGTCATGTTTGACTGTTGTCCAAAGCCCAAATGAAGGAAACCAAATTTTAACCCACTATGTAAAACTTTTTTTTTTCAAGTTTTGATCTGTTTCGTTGGATGTTGTGTTAAATACTCGTACGTATGTTAAGAGGAAAACTTTAATATGTCGTATGTACGAGTCGCATTAAACAAAAAATAAAATGTTTTAAAAAACCAGAAATAAAACCAAATAGAAATGGCAACGGAAACTGTTTTAACACTATTCCACCTAGAGATGACATTATAATATGAGCAATAATGAAATAAGAGTGAAAGTTTTTGCTGTTGATGTTTTTTTTTCATGACTCCCTTTTAGTGTTAGGTGGTTAAGGAAATTGTTAAAACAAAATGTAATGTTGGTCAAATTTGGTTTTGGTGTTGTGTTTGTTATGGTTGTTTTTTTTTTTTTTAATTTAATTTTCGAATTTGTGATAGCCTACAGCCAAAATTTAATCAGATAAGAAAATTACAATATTTAATATAAGTGATCATATTAGGTTAAGTTCGGGTAATATGAAGATTACGAATTCAGTTTTTTATCTCTTCCTTTATCAATTGCCTATCTGAAATAATTATATAATAATATTAACTAGCAGATTCCAGCGCTCGAAGTTCGAGTGCAATTTGTAGGCAACTTTATTTTTCAACTTAGCCAATTCACAAACCTACACTTTTTTGGTTTATTATTATTGTGAATGAAGATAACGAACTCATTAACAAACACATTAAAAATTTTGCAAAATACACACACAGCATATGTATAATTTTATGTATGTGTTAGTAGCAACTTTAAATGCAATTTACTCAAAATTAAGGGAAAAATTTTTAAATCTGTAAATCTGCACAAACGGCTAAAAAGAAATACCTTTAAAAAAATATGCGTTTGGTCAAAAACGGGATAAAACAGTAGAATTAAACATCGGTTACAAAAAATCGACTAGCCTATTAATATTATAGATATGCCCTGTTGTCTTAACGAGACTTATTGACCTGTATGTTTTCATAATCAATTTTTTCTACCAATTTTGTACATTGTACAATTAAAACATTTTATTTTATTTTTTTTTATATTTTTCTTATTTAAATGTTTGCTGATACATAACATTTTTGTTTTTTCATTCGGTGCAAAAATTATCAAATTTTTCGGCGTTCTTACTCAGGAACAAGCACATATATGTAGCTACCCATGAGAATACATGGATTTTACCAAATTAAATCTGGTGGCACTTAACGCTTGGCCATGAATTGAGGATATCTTTTAGCGATTTTTGATTTCGCCGATTTTTGGTTTAGGCGATTTTTGTTTTTCGCGATTTTCGGTTTTGGTTTGGCGTTTTTTGAATTTGGCGATTGCGGCCATTTTTTCCACGACAACGTACATTGGAAATTCAAGTACTTGTCAAAAGTTTTAAGACTTTTGCTTTCATAGTACTTCATAGTTTTGTATATATAGTGCCACGCCCGCTATTTATATCCCGCTCATTTTTTAGCCCACAACTTACACTAATATCTGATGGACATGTATAAAGTGCCAAGGCTCTCCATTGTATAGTACTCGTGTTATATGATATTATATGTATATTTTGTATAGGCGGTGCCACGCCTCCTTCTCAGATCACACCCATTTTTTGTGCGACTAATCCCATGTATAATTTATTTGCTCACGCAAAGTCCCAATGCTCTAAATGATACGATACTCCAGATATATGACATTTAATATTTATTTTGTATCGGGAGTGCAACGCCCATTAGTCCGATCCTATTGTCCGACTACTCACATTAATCATAGATGACCTCACATAAATTTGCAAAGCTCTTCCTCTCATAGTATTGGATATATATCTGTGGTCACAAGCGATAACCGCCTAAGTCGACTTAAGAACGATTTGAGTTATGTATGCTATCATATTCTACTAAAAACGCTTTATATTTATGTGAAATCCCAATTTCTCTAACACTGTTTAATAAAAAGTTATTAATGAAAACATTCTGACCTAAGTCGCAATGGATCCCCATTACATTTACATAAAAAGTAATTTTTCTCGAAAGCATGGTATTCGACGATTGGGGTTATCTTTGCTATCATGTTCTACTAAAAACGCTTTATATTTTCGTGAAATCCCCATTTCTCTAACACTTTTTATTAAAAGGTTATGAATGAAAGCATTCTGACCTAAGTCGCAATGGAACCCCATTATATTTATGTAAAAAGTTATTTTTCTCAAAAGCATGATTTTCGACTTAGGCGGTTAATGCTTGTGACCACAGATATATGACATTAACAAATTACTTTGCACTGTATACAAAGTCGAACTCTGTAAACATTTCAGAAAGATCGGTCAGATCGTTTAGCCTTCTATAAGCTACAAACAAACAAACATACATACTTTATCTCTTTTATATTTACTAGCAGATTCCAGCGCTCGAAATTCGAGTGCAATTTCTAGGCAGCTTTATTTTTCAACTTAGCCAATTCACAAACATACACTTTTTTGGTTTATTATTGTAACAAATTTACTAAACACAAACATAGCATATGTATAATTTTATGTATGTGTTAGTAGCAACTTTAAATGCAATTTGCTCAAAATAAAGGGAGAAATTTTTAAATCTGTAAATCTGCAAAAACGGCTAAAAAGAAATACCTTTCAAATAATATACGTGTGGTAAAATTCGGGATGAAACGGTAGAACAAAACATCGGTCACAAGAAATGGTCTAGCCTATTAATATTATAAAGGGTCCGCCAAATAACTTTTTTTTTTTGAAAATTCTATAAAAAAAACTACTGAATATTATCTCAAATTTCTTTTTTTATTTGAAAGTACAATCCTTCCGGTTAATAATGGAAAATAATTTCATTCAAATGGCTGCCTCGGCTGGCCATGCAGTAGCATACACGATCGCTCCAATTTTTAAACACATTATCGATTGTGTGCAGCTGTATTTCACCAATGGCTTCACGAATATTGTCCTTTAAAGCGTCAATTGTCTCTGGCTTGTTGGCGTAACACTTATCTTTGAGGGCACCCCACAAATAATAGTCGAACGGTGTCAAATCTTAGCTCCGAAGTGGCCAAACGACATCAGCTCTGCGGCTGATAATGCGATCTTCAAAAACAGGGCGCAAAACATCGAGTGTAGCTTCGGCTGTGTGGCACGTAGCGCCGTCCTGTTGAAATCAAATGTTACCAATATCCTCCTCTTCAATTTTTGTGAACAAAAATTCGTTCAACATGGCCCGATAACGATCGCCATTGTCTGTAACGGCCACTCCTTGCTCATTTTCGAAGAAAAATGGTCCAATTATGCCTCTGGACCAAAATCCGCACCAAACAGTGACTCGTTTTGGGTGTATCGGCTTTTCAATGTATGCGTGGGGGTTTTCTGTGCCCCAAATGCGACAATTTTGCTTGTTTCCATACCCGCCAAGATCAAAATGAGTTTCATCTGAAAAGATGATTTTTTTTGGCAAAATCGGCATCTTCTGTAAGTCGATCGCAGGCCCACTTAGCGAAGCGAAAACGCATTGGATGGTCAGTTGGCTTCAATTCTGAACCATTGGACTTTGTATGGCGTCATACCAAGGTCTTTATGCAATTTTCGTCTCAATGATGCCTCCGAAATGTTCAATTCTTGAGAGCGACGGTGAATTGATGTTGATGGCGCTTCACGCACACTTTCTGCCACAGCAGCAATATTCTCGGGTATACGCACTGTTTTTGGCTTTTCACGCTTTGGTTTATCGATGAGGATGCCAGTTTCTATCACTTTTTTCACAAGATAACGAACATACGGAGCTGACGGTGCTTCTCTTCTTCTAAAATCCGTACGTAATTTTCGCACACATTCTGCAACATTACCATAATTTTCAAAGTAATGTCGAAATATTTCCCAGCGTTGTTCAAGCGTATACACAATCATATTCGTGCAGCGGAAGGATAAAACTAATTATCTGTCAAATCAGACACGAGCTAAGTGTTACCATTCACGAAATAAGCACTAGTTGAAAAAAAAAAACGTTAGATGGCGGACCCTTTAGATACATACATACATAGATTTAGAAAACTTATATATGAGGAAAATAAAATATAATTTTCAAAATGGTAGGGTAATGTGGAATACGTTAGTAGAGAAATTCTGAAAACTGGCTTATGCCACTGGGACGTCAATAATTGACGAAAATCACAATTTGAGTCAAAAACCATTTTTCAAAATGTAGTTTTAAAAACATGAAAACATTTTTCTGTCGGTTTAAACTGGAGCCTATGTACAGTGGAAGATTTTGCCAATCTAGGATGACTTAATAAAAAATATATATATGCTTTAAATTCGATGATTCGATGTTAGAAAAATATCCCATTGTTTCGAAAATAGGCACAAAATAGAATGAAAATCGATCATAACAATGATAACAGCTCTCAAACAGGTGTTTTTAAACTGCATGCAAAAACAAATTTGACAGCTTGCACTAGTTGAAAAATTTAAAGTGATTAAAAGTGTGTCGTGCGTGTTTTTCTTTTCATAAAAAGTTTTCTTTTTATCGTAAAAAGAAGAATTGCAATAACGAGTTTTATTATTTTTACTGGAGTAATTCATTAATTTGCTTCATAATCAGCTAAAAAATAAAGAATTTGATAAAAATCTTAAATTCTCATAGACTCAGGTATGTTTTAACCGGTTTTGGAAGTGATGTGGATTGGGAAAAGTTGAAAGTACGTTTACAAAAGCTTTGTCACGATTTTGAAGTCAGGTGGAATAAATGTCGACGAGAGATGTGCAGCTTTATGCACGATAATTACGTTTGCATTAAAACAACAACTAATGATGCAGAGTTTGTTCTTGATGTTGCGCCATCAACTGCAAAAAAAGTTGCAATTGCGGAAAAAAGAAAAAGATTTCGCAGAATGTTGTCTGAAAACAAAACAACGAAGTGTATAGAACTTGTATCTAATGTACCTGCAGATTATTTGTATATGGAAACTGAACTGAAAGTTCGATCTTGCGGGAGAAGTGACTCAGGTGATCTTGAGAGAGAGAGAGGTATATCTATGAAAAGGGCCAAATAAAAAAAATTTGGAAACACAGCATCTTTCAGCTGATAAAGCACTGGCCATGACAATAGATGCAAACTTATAAAATCAGCAATAGCTCGCAATACGACAGCCAAAATTATATCCTTGTAAAGCACTCAAAATTGTTGTGCTATCCGGATAATATTACTGTGACTGAAGTATCTGCTGAAATTAGTTTGCAGACGTTAATAAGTCACACAGTGAAAATATTGATAAGTGAACAAGAGGAGGTTTTTAAGTCTTTACCGGATCCTAGAGATAAAGTCTGGATGATTACGAAATGGCGATACGATGGTGCTGAACAGAATTGATATACAGTGAACCAATAAAAGAGTTGTACAGCATACTTAGATATGTTTATGTGGCATTATCTTTGAAATTATGTACACTACACATCTATAATATTAATAGGCTAAGCGATTTCTTGTGACCGATGTTTTGTTCTACCGTTTTATACCGAATTTGTCCAAACGTATATTATTTGAAAGGTATTTCTTTTAAGCCAATCTGCAGATTTACAGATTTTTAATTTTTCTTTTTTTTGAGTAAATTGCATTTAAAGTTGCCACTAACACATACATAAAATTACACAATGCTATATGTGTGTTTATTAAATTTGTTAATGTGGTTGTAATAAAAATGAGTTTGTTTTTTGTGTTGATTTGTGAATTGGCTTTAATTGATTAGCATACATTTAGGGTCTTTATTTAATGAAAAAATAAAATTTTTTAGAATTTTCACTCGAATTTCGAGGGCTGGAATCTGCTAGTATAAAATAAAATGTTAAAATATTCTAAATTTTATTCACTTTTCAAATAGTTTGAAGAACAGTTGTGAAAATATCATGTTCTTAACAAAAACTAAAAAAAGTACATTTCATGAAACCAAAAAAAAACATGAACATTTCAGAAATTCTTAAAAAAATATATATTTTTCAAAATTATTTTTAAAAAGTAGAGTTTTGTATGGTGACCCCTAGCAATTATAACTGCGTGTAACCTTTTTGACATTGATAAAGATAAATTTTGTGTGATGTCAGGTGTAATTGATGCTGATATGTTTTGGAGTGCAGTTTTAATCTATTTTGAATTTTGAACGGTGGGGTAGCACTTTTTACAGTTTTGCAGCAGTCATTCTTTAATTACAAAAGAGGAATGGTTTAGATCGTTGTTGTGAACGTAGCTAAAATTGTCGGCAATTTCCACTTGTGCAACTCTTTGTCGCAAATTTTTCTTTTGAAATGTTTAAATAATCAAATTTATTCATCGGGTCTTCAACAAACTGAAAATTTATTGCACCCCCAACCATAACACAGCTGCTGCAATGTTTGAACGTTTTATACAAATTTTTTAATTACAATGCTGTACCCTTCTTTTTTTTGCACAAAACGTCGTCCATCGTATCCAAATATATTGAATTTTGACTCGTCTGTAAATATCACGGAGTACCAAAACTCTAGTGGCTTCGAGACATATTATTTTGCAAACTCCAATCGCTTCTTTATATTTTTTGCTTACAACAGGGGCTTGTTTCGGGGTTTATACCCTCTTATGCCTTCCGAAAGTAAAAAAGTTCTTACAGTTTATGGGTGTACCTGAATAATTCAATGTTAAAGCAAGTTTTGCGCTATTTCGACTGCCCCGATATTTTGGAATTTTTACTAATGAATTTTTACTTTGCGTTTGTAAAGATGAAATTTTTTTGACTTTCCTTTCTGGTACATATCAATAATGCATTTGACGGTAGAGTGCGGCTTTTCTACAATTTCATACCTTTTCCTCTCTTCCCAAAGATTTATAATAAATTTTTAGATTTCTAATGAAGTTTGCTTTGAATCCATTTCTTTATTTTTTTTCGCATAAACTGACAAGTACACATAGAAATATAAAAAAATTGAGTTTGATAACGGTACCTTTCCATACTGCGTAACATGAAGAGTGTAAAAGTTTTTTTTTTTATGTGTAAACATCTATACGCGCAGGGGGGTAAATTTCAAAAATAGCGTAACATGTGAGCGAAAGATATGAGTCGTAACAAAGATTGTTTGAAAATTAAAAATGAAAAATAAAAAATAAAAAATAAAAAAAAATATAATGAAAAATAAAAAATTTTAAATGAAAAATAAAAAATTAAACATGAAAAATGAAAAATAAAAAATGAAAAATGAAAAATTAAAAATAAAAATTGAAAAATGAAAAATAAAAAATGAAAAATGCAAAATAAAAAATGAAAAATTAAAAACGAAATATAAAAAATGAAAAATTAAAAATGAAATATGAAAAATAAAATATGAAAAATGAAAAATAAAAAATGAAAACTTAAAAATGAAAAATTAAAAATAAAAAATGAGAAATGAAAAACGAAAAATTAAAAATGAAAAACGAAAAATTAAAAATTAAAAATTAAAAATTAAAAATTAAAAATTAAAAATTAAAAACTAAAAATTAAAAATTAAAAATTAAAAATTAAAAATTAAAAATTAAAAATTAAAAATTAAAAATTAAAAATTAAAAATTAAAAATTAAAAATTAAAAATTAAAAATTAAAAATTAAAAATTAAAAATTAAAAATTAAAAATTAAAAATTAAAAATTAAAAATTAAAAATTAAAAATTAAAAATTAAAAATTAAAAATTGAAAATTAAAAATTAAAAATTAAAAATTAAAAATTAAAAATTAAAAATTAAAAATTAAAAATTAAAAATTAAAAATTAAAAATTAAAAATTAAAAATTAAAAACTAAAAATTAAAAATTAAAAATTAAAAATTAAAAATTAAAAATTAAAAATTAAAAATTAAAAATCAAAAATTAAAAATTAAAAATTAAAAATTAAAAATTAAAAATTAAAAATTGAAAATTAAAAATTAAAAATTAAAAATTAAAAATTAAAAATTAAAAATTAAAAATTAAAAATTAAAAATTAAAAATTAAAAATTAAAAATTAAAAATTAAAAATTAAAAATTAAAAATTAAAAACTAAAAATTAAAAATTAAAAATTAAAAATTAAAAATTAAAAATTAAAAATTAAAAATTAAAAATTAAAAATTAAAAATTAAAAATTAAAAATTAAAAATTAAAAATTAAAAATTAAAAATTAAAAATTAAAAATTAAAAATTTAAAATTAAAAATTAAAAATCAAAAATTAAAAATTAAAAATTAAAAATTAAAAATTAAAAATTAAAAATTAAAAATTAAAAATTAAAAATTAAAAATTAAAAATTAAAAATTAAAAATTAAAAATTAAAAATTAAAAATTAAAAATTAAAAATTAAAAATTAAAAATTAAAAATTAAAAATTAAAAATTAAAAATTAAAAATTAAAAATTAAAAATTAAAAATTAAAAATTAAAAATTAAAAATTAAAAACTAAAAATTAAAAATTAAAAATTAAAAATTAAAAATTAAAAATTAAAAATTAAAAATTAAAAATTAAAAATTAAAAATTAAAAATTAAAAATTAAAAATTAAAAATTAAAAATTAAAAATTAAAAATTAAAAATTAAAAATTAAAAATTAAAAATTAAAAATTAAAAATTAAAAATTAAAAATTAAAAATTAAAAATTAAAAATTAAAAATTAAAAATTAAAAATTAAAAATTAAAAATTAAAAATTAAAAATTAAAAATTAAAAATTAAAAATTAAAAATTAAAAATTAAAAATTAAAAATTAAAAATTAAAAATTAAAAATTAAAAATTAAAAATTAAAAATTAAAAATTAAAAATTAATAATTAAAAATTAGTAATTAAAAATTAAAAATTAAAAATTAAAAATTAAAAATTAAAAATTAGAAATTAAAAATTAAAAATTAAAAATTAAAAATTAAAAATTACAAATTACAAATTACAAATTAAAAATTAAAAATTAAAAATTAAAAATTAAAAATTAAAAATTAAAAATTAAAAATTAAAAATTAAAAATTAAAAATTAAAAATTAAAAATTAAAATTTAAAAATTAAAAATTAAAAATTAAAAATTAAAAATTAAAAATTAAAAATTAAAAATTAAAAATTAAAAATTAAAAATTAAAAATTAATAATTAAAAATTAAAAATTAAAAATTAAAAATTAACAAATAAAAATTAAAAATTAAAAATTAAAAATTAAAAATTAAAAATTAAAAATTAAAAATTAAAAATTAAAAATTAAAAATAAAAAATGAAAAGTAAAAAATGAAAAATGAAAAATAAAAAATTAAAAATGAAAAAAAAATGAAAAATTAAAAATGAAAAATAAAAAATTAAAAATTAAAAATTAAAAATTAAAAATAAAAAATGAGAAATGAAAAACGAAAAATTAAAATGAAAAATGAAAAATAAAAAAAAAAAAAATAAAAATTAAAAATAAAAAATGAAAAATAAAAAATGAAAAATAAATTAAAAATGAAAAATGAAAAATGAAAAATAAAAAATGAAAAACGATAAATGAATAATGAAAAACGAAAAATGAAAAAAAAAAATGAAAAATGAAAAACGAAAATTGAAAAATGAAAAAAAAAATTAGGAATGGAATATAAAAAATTAAGAATGAAAATGAAAAATTAAAAATGAAAACTGAAAAATAAAAATTAAAAATTAAAAATAAAAAATTAAAAAAAAATAAAAATGAAAAATAAAAAATTAATAAGAAAAAATTAAAACTAAAAAATTAAAAATAAAAAATTAAAAATAAAAAATAAAACATGAAAAATAAGAAATGAAAAATGAAAAACTAAAATTAACAAGTAAGAAAATTATAGTCGGTCTAGACCGACTATACGATACCCTATACCATGCGTTTAGAAACCCTATCTCTTAGTCCCAACTAACTGGACATAGAAAATAAGCAAAAACCAAATTTGAGTGGGATTTTTATTAATTTTTTTGGCTGCAGATATAAAAAAGTTCATATCGGATGCTATATCTATAAAGGGGCTAGGTCCAAAAATGGACCGATCCTGATCATGTTTGGTAAAGTCTCTTGTATTTTGCAAAAATATGTACAAACAAAATTTGAGAAGAATCAGTGCAATATTTTTGTTTTTTAATAGATTTAACTGAAGATCGGGAAGCAGATCTATATGGGGTTAAAGGGATCATTTTTGGACTACTCATTAGTGGATGTAATGAACGCATACAAACCCAATTTGCGTAAGATCTATATGACAATTTGGATCTTATGGCAATTTATGTCGATTTCATATGGGTAATTTGTATGGGGGCTAGGTCTGAACATGGACCGATTCTCACCAATTTCAATAGCGTTCATCCCATGGCCGATAAAAGCTTATATACCAAATTTCATCAAAATATATTCATATTTGCGACCTGCAGTTTGATTACAAGCTTTACATGGACACACAGACGGACGGACGGACGGACGGACATTGTTAAATCAACTCAGAAAGTGATTCTGATTCGATCGGTATAATTAAAGATGGGTCTAGGTCAAATATTTTTGGGTGTTACAAACAGCAGCACAAAGTCATTATACCCAAACCACATAGTGGTATAGGGTATAAAAATGAATAATGAAAAATGAATAATGAAAAATGAAAAATAAAAATTTAAATATAAACAAGTAAGAAAATTATAGTCGGTCTAAACAAAAACCAAATTTGAGTTGGATTTTTATTATTTTTTTTTTTTTGGCTGCAGATATGAAAAAGTTCATATCGGATGCTATATCTATATAGGGACTTGGTCCAAAAATGGACCGATCCTGATCATGTTTGGTAAAGTCTCTTGTATTTTGCAAAAATATATACAAACAAAATTTGAGAAGAATCAGTGCAATATTTTTGTTTTTTAATAGATTCAAGTGAAGATCGGGAAGCAGCTCTATATGCGGTCAAATGGATCATTTTTGGACTACTCATTAATGGATGTAATGAACGCATACAAACCCAATTTGAGTAAGATCTATATGACAATTTGGATCTTATGGCAATTTATGTCGATTTCATATGGGTAATTTGTATGGGGGCTAGGTCTGAACATGGACCGATTCTCACCGATTTCAATAGCGTTCATCCCATGGCCGATAGAAGCTTATATACCAAATTTAATCAAAATATATTCATATTTGCGACCTGCAGTTTGATTACAAGGTTTACATGGACACACAGACGGACGGACGGACGGACATTGTTAAATCAACTCAGAAAGTGATTCTGATTCGATCTGTATAATTAAAGATGGGTCTAGGTCAAATATTTTTGGTTGTTACAAACAGCAGCACAAAGTCATTATACCCAAACCACATAGTGGTATAGGGTATAAAAATGAAAAATAACAAATGAAAACTGAAAAAAAAATTAAAAATAAAAAACGAAAAATGAAAAAAGAAAAATAAAAATTGGAAAATAAAAAATGAAGAAAAAAATTAAAAAATAAAAATGAAAAAAATTAAAAATTAGAAATAAAAAATGAAAAATAAAAATTAAAAATTAAAAAAAAAAAAATAAAAATGAAAATTGAAAAACGAAATATTAAAAATAAAAAATAAAAAACGAAAAATTAAAAATTAACCGGTTCAAATAACTAATAATAATAATAATTGATACGCTTTCTGTTTGATTTTTTCTTTTTTTTTTTTGGTTTTACGAAATGTACTTTTTTGTTTTTTTTTTTTTTTTAATTTTTGTTAAGAACATGACACCTATTTGAAAAGTGAATAAAATACAGAATATTTTAACATTTTATTTTATATGTGTAGTGTACATAATTTCAAAGATAATGCGACATAAACATAAGCAAGTGTACTGTACAATTTTTTTTATTGGTTTACTGTAAGCAAAAATTTACGGAGGACAATTTGACAGACGAAAGCTTATTTTCTATATATGTTACCAATTAAACTTTTTTCTACGATTAGAAGAGAAAAAAAAGTGTTTTGGCAAAACCCTGCTCCATCCTAGGCCAGATATTGTCTACACATTAAATTTCTTTTCATAAGAGAAACACATTCAGCATCGAAACTGACGATTTTATTTCAAACTTATGAACAATATAAGTGCCTTATTAAATGGGAAAATTAACGAAAATATGCTTGGTTTTGGGTTTTCACCTCTTCATGCATACATATATGATTTATGGAATGATTGCTAAACATGTCATATAGAATCGATGTAAAAAAATTGTATGTGTCAGTTAAAAACAATAAAGCTAAAGTAGTTGAAAGGAAAAAAGAAATTCAGAACTGATTTAAAAAACCCACTTAAAACAACGAAATAGTTATTATCAAAGTTGAAGTTTCACCAAAAATCCCACAATGCTACGCCACTATTTTATTCAATATATCATTAGTAAACAAATTATGTTAATAAGTCTTATAGTGCTCGAGCTAAAAAAAATCCTTTTTTGCATTGAAAATAAAAAAGGGAATCAATATGGGAGGGGGAGTAGTTTTTGTCCAATGCTCCTCATTTACGATTTGAATCTCCGCATTAATAATTAGAGTTTATGTATCAAATTTCAATTGAATTAAGTCCTCCTAGGTTGGCTAAATCTGCCACTGTGCTACGGTCAAGCTCGAGTAGTAAATGAGCTGCTCGTGCAGAACGAGTAGCTCGAGTAGTAAAACCAAAAATTTTTCATGTTTGAAAGTATGTAAAGAGATAAATATAGGTATTAAGTTTAGTTTTTGAAATGTCCAATATCAGAATTGTCATCCTCAAACTTCGCTTTAATCGGACTGTCCTACTGGCGTGGTTAAACTACTACTGAGCACTACTGCAAATGTATGAACATATGCACTCCACATATGTGTAACATAATTTTGCATACAATTTTACAGAAATATATGGTATAATTTTATCTATTTTCAAGTCACCTACACTAATAGATTACCCTCGTGAAATCTTGAAGCATTCTGATAAAAATTGTGGAGTGAGCTAACTTCTACTCGAAAAAGATCAGCCACTTTCCATTCAAATGTATGAAAATATATTCTTCCATATGTTTGATGGCTGTTTTCAAAAATTGGAAAAGCTATTAGTATTGCAATTTGCAATACTCAAATTTGAGTATATGTAGAGCATCTTTTCAAAATTTCAAAGCATTCCGACAATAATGTTGGAGCGTGGGAACAACTACTCGAAAAATATCACACATTTTGCAAAAAAAAAAAATATTTTTTCACTGTCTGAAGTCGACTATATCCATAGCTTCTCATTAAAAGTTTTAAAATGTTCCGACCAAAATTTTGGCACCGGTATAGCACTTCCCAACTGATATTGACCACTTTCAATACAAATGTGGGAAAATATGCTATTGTTTGAGGAAAATTTTTCCGAATGACTTAAAAAAATTGCATTCCTAAGAGATGTATACATAAGTAGAATACTTCTTATAAGTTTCAATGCATTCCGCCAAAATTTTAAATTGAATGAACTATGACAAAAAATGGAATATAAAAAAAATAAATATTTTTTGCACTGCCGTGATTGCCCACATTCATAGATGACTAATTTAGAAAAATAAGCCATTCCGATTGAAATTGAGCTTTGGACGAACAACTCCTCAAAGTGTACTCCTCAAGTGTTCTCTTATTTCAAGTTTGATGTAATTTTTCTAAAAAAGTAAAAAAAAAAAATAAAAGGTACTTTTGTAATAAAAGGTACTTTTTTAATAAAAGGTACTTTTTTAATAAAAGGTACTTTTTTAATAAAAGGTACCTTTTTTAATAAATGGTACTTTTTTAATAAAAGGTACTTTTTTAATAAAAGGTACTTTTTAATAAAAGGTACTTTTTTAATAAAAGGTACTTTTTTAATAAAAGGTACTTTTTTAATAAAAGGTACTTTTTTAATAAAAGGTAGTTTTTTAACAAAAGGTTCTTTTTTAATAATAGGTACTTTTTTGGAAAAGGTTAAAATTTTCATAAAAGGTAATATTAATAAAAGGTACATTTGTAGTAAAAGATACTTTTTTAATCACTGGTACTTTTTGATCACTGGTACTTTTTTAATCAATGGTACTTTTTTAATAAAAGGTGCTTTTTTATAAAAGGTGCTTTTTTATAAAAATTACTTTATAAATAAAAGGTACTTTTGTAATAAAAGGTACTTTTTTATTCAGGAACTTTCTAAGACTAGTTAGTTTTTAAAATAAGAGGTACTTTTTTTATAAAAGGTATATTTTACTAAAAGGAATTTTTTTAATAAAAGGTATTTTTTTAATAAAAGGTCATATTTTAATAAAAGGTACTTTTTAAATAAAAGATACTTTTTTAATAAAAAGTATTTTTTTAATAAAAGGTATTTTTGAATTAAAGGTAGTGTTTTAATAAAAGGTACTTTTTTAATAAAAGGTACTTTTTTAATAAAAGGTACTTTTTTAATAAAAGGTACTTATTTAATAAAAGGTACTTTTTAATAAAAGGTACTTTTTTAATAAAAGGTACTTTTTTAATAAAAGGTACTTTTTTAATAAAAGGTACTTTTTTAATAAAAGGTACTTTTTTAATAAAAGGTACTTTTTTAATAAAAGGTAAATTTTTAATAAAAGGTACTTTTTTAATAAAAGGTACTTTTTTAATAAAAGGTATTTATTTAATAACAGGTACTTTTTGGTTAAAGGTACTTTTTTAATAAAAGGTACTTTATAAATAAAAGGTACTTTTTAAATAAAAGGTACTTTTTTAATAAAAGGTACTTTTTTAATAAAAGGTACTTTTTAAATAAAAGGTACTTTTTTAATAAAAGGTACTTTTTTAATAAAAGGTAATTTTTTAATAAAAGGTACTTTTTAAATAAAAGGTACTTTTTTAATAAAAGGTAATTTTTTAATAAAAGGTACTTTTTTAATAAAAGGTACTTTTTTAATAATAGGTACTTTTTAATGAAAGGTACTTTTTTAATAAAAGGTACTTTTTTAATAAAAGGTACTTTTTAAATAAAAGGTACTTTTTTAATAAAAGGTAATTTTTTAATAAAAGGTACTTTTTAAATAAAAGGTACTTTTTTAATAAAAGGTAATTTTTTAATAAAAGGTACTTTTTTAATAAAAGGTAGTTTTTTAATAATAGGTACTTTTTAATGAAAGGTACTTTTTTAATAAAAGGTACTTTTTTAATAAAAGGTACTTTTTTAATAAAAGGTACTTTTTAAATAAAAGGTACTTTTTTAATAAAAGGTAATTTTAATATAAAAGGTACTTTTTTAATAAAAGGTACTTTTTTAATAAAATTTTGGAAAAATTTTGCATATATATTTTCTTATATTTTCAAAGCATTCCGATAATAATTGCGCTGCTGGCGATTTTCAATTTCCATATAACTGTATAACTGCACTCCATAGATACATATTTAGTATAAATTTATAAAAAATATTTAAGGAATACATGGTACAAATTTATACTTTTAAAGTTGAAAATATGAGAACATTACGCCCTCGGACGAACTACTACTGGCAAAAGATCAAAATGTGTAAAATTAAGCTACTATTTCATGTTTGAGATAATTTTACAGAAAATTTTTGACAATGGCTTAGTCAGAAGTAACACTTTTTAGAGTTGCAAATGTAAGGACAGTATTTCTTTTAAATTTCAAACCGCTTTGACAAAAAGAGAAAAAGAAGAGTTATAATTTTTCGCTGGAGGCTACGTATACAGTTATTACTTTACTATACTTCCCAAATTTTTTAATTTGGCTTTCTCTTTTTAATCACCAAATTCTACTCTGGAGTTTTCTAGGAAATTTTGAAATAACAATTTAAAGCACTAAGGACGTTATTAACAAGATTAATTAAATAAAAAAAAAATTAAACCTAAAGTCTAGTAATGTTGATTCCAGTGTTAATTACTTTAAGCTGACGTTTCTGTTTGTTTCCTTTTTCTTGCATGTGTTTCACTTTATTTAAACAAATTTGCATAATTTTCCCATCACACCACCAATTTCAAGTTGATACCCAAACAAACCAAATAAGGATGTTTTTAGTAAACAATAAGATATAAGCCACAATATTAGACATGAACAGAGCTTTAAAAGAACATATTCCTTTGACTGAATATTCAAAGAATTATTTTCTTTTAATAATTTATGAATTCAACTAATGTAAATAAATTAATTCAATTTCAAAAAAAAATATATTTTTTTCAAAATCATTCCTTCTTTAAAGGTCTGGTTGGTTGCACATTTGTTTAGCTGTATGTTAAATTGGTTGGTATGTTTCTTTAAAAGCTTTTGGCCATTTTAAAAAAGTTATTTAATTCACTAAAACAATGTTGCACAATTTATTGTATCTTTTGATTGTGCCTATTTATGTATGGTGGCCGTGATGGCCGTTGTGGCTATGGTGTGGACTTTTTACTCATGTCCCGAAACATTATGAGAGTTTTGTTTTAATTAACCTTTAGTTAATGGTTAGTTTTTGTGAACACGAAACAACATGTATGCTTTTGTATAAACTAAAAGCCTAAAGGGCTGGAAATGCATTGCTAACATACTAAAGCTTAATATTTTGAAAAAAAAAAAAAAAACTCCTCAGATTCTGCAGGTTTTGTCAATAGAAATTTATTATTCAAAAGCTGGAAGTTTTGTTAATAAGGAAACAGTTGCATAGAGTCTGGGGGTTTTCTTTAGAAAAATATCTGAAATGAGGATTTTTCTGTAGCCAATAGTCTCATGGCACGAGGGTTTTTCGAAGGGAAAAAGTGTTGTGAGCTTGAAGGTTCTCAATATGACAGAATCTTCTGAATCTGATGATTTTTTTGGGAAAAAAGTCCTCAAAGTATGAATGATTTATTACGAGTTCTCAGAACCTAAAGGTTTTCTATGGGAGGATTTCCACAGAATCTAAGATTGTTTCTAAAGAAGTAAGTTTTTAACTCAGAGGGTTTCACTCAAAGGAAAAACTCTTCAGGTTCAGAGGAATTTTATTTAGTTGTTGGTTTATAAGAGGGAGTTTATATGATAAAACAGCAAAACCAAAGAGTTTTAAGCAAAAAAAAATATTCTCAGAATCTGAAGGTTTCTCAGTGAGAACAACTTTTCAGATGCGGATAGGTTTTCCATAGGTAAAACTGTTCAAAGCTGAGTTTATGCGAAAAACTAATATATTGGCAAAGTTCTTCGGGATCTGAATAGTGTTTAGTGGAAAAACCACTTCTAGAACTGGGGATTTTCTATTCAGACCGAAGGGCTATCAATCGGAAATATTCCTCGAAGTGATTTCCTATGGGAATAACCTCTCAGAGTTTGAGGTATTTCTTTCGGCAAGAACTCCTGATGCTCTGAAAGGTTTCTTTAGGAAAAATTCTACAGAACGAAGTGATTGTCTATGGAAAATACTCCTCACAGTGTGAATTAGTGCCAACGGGAAAACTTCTCAGAGTTGGAGGGGCTTTTTATTCAAAAAAAGCTTCTCCGGGTCTGAGGAATTTTCTGCTCGAAAAATTCCTAGATCGAAGTAGTTGCCTATGGAAAATACTCTATGGAGTTTGAAGGACTGCCTATGTGAAGAACTTTTCAGTTTTTGAGGGAATTTTTATTTAAAAAACTTTTCAGTGTAGGAAGGAATTTCGAAAAACTTGCCAGAGTCTGAGGATTTCTCGATTGGGAAATTGAGTTTTCTATGGAAAAAAAACTCTTCCGAGTTTGAGGGCTTGGGTATGGTAAAACTCTTCAGCGTTTAAGAGATTGTCTATGGCTAAAACTCCTCAGAGTGTCAGGGTTCTTCAATGGAAAATTTTTGTAGTGTTAGAGGGATTTTATACGCGAAAAAGAAAAACTATTCTAAGTCTGAAAGGTTTTCTGTGAGAAAAACTATTTAGAGTCTGAGCATTTCTATTTAGAAATAATTTCCACTGAGTATGAGAGTTTTCTGTGGAAAAAAATACCTCCAAATCGGAGAGGTTTTCTATAAGAAAAGAACCCAGAGTCCAAGGGTTTCTCAATGGGGAAAGTTCTTAAGTGTTAGAGGGGGGTTTTCTATGAGAAAACATTTCAGAGTCTGAGCAGTTTTCTATTAGAAAAACTTCTGCAAGTCTGAAAGATTGTTTGTGCGAAAAACAACTCAGAGTCTAATTGTTTTCATAGGGAAAACCTTCAAGGAGCAATAACTCCAGGAGCAATAACTGCAAGTCTGAGAGGTTTCCTTTCAATGTCGCGTGGTAGAAAACTCGTCAGAATCTAAGGGTTTTTCAATGGGGAAAATTTTTAAGTGTTAGAGGGGTTTTCTATGAGAAAGCATTTCAGAGTCTAAGCGGTTTTCTATTAGAAAATTTCTGCAGGTCTGAAAGATTTTTTTTGAGAATAACTCCTCAGAGTCTAACGGTTTGATTTGGGAAAAACCTCCCAGAGACTTTAAGGTTTTCTGTGGGAAAAATAACTCCACGTCTGAAAGGTTTTCTGCTAAATAACTCATCAGAGTCTGAAGGTTTCTCAAAAGGGCAGTTTTCTATGAGAAACTCTTCCGGAGTCTGACAGCTTTTCTGTGGACATAGTCTGAAAGATTTTTTCTGAAAAAAACCCTCAGATTCTGAGAGTTTCTATTTAATATAAACTTTCCAGAGTCTGAGCGGTTTTCTATGGGGAAAAGCCTCAGAGTTTCATGGCATTTGCTTATGGAAAAAACTCCTCAGAATTTCATGGGGTTTCTAGCAAGGTTCAGAAAATACACACATGAAACACACAATGTTCTGTTCAAAAGCAGCCAACACATATCTTTATTTTCATATCAATTATGTGCGTTTCTAAGTTTTCTACGGTGCCCAACACAACCATGACTGTGTTCGTTTTAATATTTCGTTATTTACACGAACATTTTTGTATCACGTACTTTTTGTTTCAATCACACATAAAGCACACAGTTTTTAGTGTTGTTTTATCTGAAGTTCATGTCCTGGTACGTGTACTGAAAAAAAAAAACAGAACATGTACAATAAGCAGGTTCGAGTTCAGTTATATTTTAAGTTGTGTTGTGGCTCGTGTAGTAAGAAAAAACAGAACATGTACAATAAACAGGTTCGAGTTCAGTTATATTTTTAGTCGTGTTTTAAGTCGTGTTTAAAATATAACTGAACTCGAACCTGTTTATTGTACATGTTCTGTTTTTTCAGTACATGTACCAGAACATGAACTTCAAATAAAGCAACACTCAAAAATGTGTGCTTTATGTGTGATTGAAACAAAAAGTACGTGATACAAAAATGTTCGTGTAAATAACGAAATATTAAAACGAACACAGTCATGGTTGTGTTGGGCACCGAAGAAAATTTAAAAACAAACATAATTGATATGAAAATAAAAATATGAGTGTGTTGGTCTAAGCTATGTTTGTTTACATATATGTACGTGTTTTTTATTCAGTGTGTGTTTTTTTCTGAACTCTGGTTTCTAGGCGAAAAAAGTTTTCAGAGTCTAAGGAGTTTTATATTGGAAAAAGATAGGAAGGTTTCTGTATGGGAAAAAGCCATCGGAGCGGGAAAAAGCTCCTAGACTCTGAGCGTTAACTGTGCGAAAAACTACTCTTACTCTAAGGGCCAAGAAGTTCCCATTAGCGATTAACAGATTATACGTAGACAAGACAAATTAAAAAAAAGTTGCCAGAAGCGCATTTGTTTATCAATAAACACGCAAATTCCGTAACTAAAGAAAATAAACAAACGAAGCACAACAACATTTTTAAATAGTGGTGGTGGTGATGCCCTCAGCCTATTTAAATTAATATTGAATCGTATAAACATTCTTACACACACAGGCCACTGTAAAAATGTCTATGCTTAAATGGGTGTAATAGCTTAACGAGTCAATTCTACACCACACTACGCATAAAGGGAGAAGAGGGCAACCTTACCCAATATGTTTTGTAGTAGAACGACAGCAGAGACATTTTCAGTGGATGCGATGAAATAATAAGTGTAGTAGTATGCTGATGTTGTGCCCTTCAAGCTGAAATGCTGCGTTGATTGACGATGATATTGTGGTGGCTTTTGTGTATTGTTGCTACAGAAGCAATGTGCTTTTTTACTGTACAACAAAAAAAAAAAAATAAAAAATCAGTGATTGTTTATTTTTATTTCTTTAGTTTGTTTTTTAAGAATTTAATACTTTTTTTATTATGTTTTATTTTAAATTTATTTTTTTTAAGTTTGTCCATTTATTGTTAAATCTAAATTGAATTCGTTCAGTGTTATTTGAAATTTAAAGAGTAAAAAGAAATGTTGATGATCGTTCGTTGAATCCTGACCACTATTTCTCAAATTCAATTTGATTTGTTGAATGTTGTTTGTTTTATTTGTTATTTTTTTGCCATGCGTTGAATGACATCTAACAATTGATGAATTATGTGTGTAATAATGTTGGCTTTTATATGCTTGATCTATGAGGAAGGCTGACTACATATAGACAACAAGTATTTGCATAAATGCTATTTTTATTGTAGTATGGTCTTGACGAGAGTGACCCTTTTTGTACCGTATGAATTCTATACGAATTTTTGTTGGTTTGTTGAAATTTTAATGGTCGGGGTTTTTAATTTTTATTATTGTATTGTTAGTGGCAAGTTGTTGCTGTTCCTGTTGTTGTTCTTGTTGTTGATGATGTTTATATGATGGCGTGCTGTGTTCCATTTGTTATTGAATTCAACATTCAACTACTCTTTATGGTTTGTTTGGTGTCTTTGGTGTCTCTCGCTCTTGGTTGTTCGTATACCGTTGTGTCATTCTTAAAGTGTTTCACTTAATTTATCATTAATCAATGTTGTTTATTGTGAAAAATCTACTTAAAATAAATGATAAATGTTCGCATGCCTGGCTTTTGCAAAAATAGAAATAGAACAAGTAAGAAAATTATAGTCGGTCTAGACCGACTATACGATACCCTATACCATGCGTTTAGAGACCCTATCTCTAAGGCCCAACTAACTGTACATAGAAAATAAGCAAAAACCAAATTTGAGTGGGATTTTTATTAATTTTTTTGGCTGCAGATATGAAAAAGTTCATATCGGATGCTATATCTATATAGGGACTTGGTCCAAAAATGGACCGATCCTGATCATGTTTGGTAAAGTCTCTTGTATTTTGCAAAAATATATACAAACAAAATTTGAGAAGAATCAGTGCAATATTTTTGTTTTTTAATAGATTTAAGTGAAGATCGGGAAGCAGCTCTATATGGGGTCAAAGGGATCATTTTTGGAATACTCATTAAGATCTATATGAGTAAGATCTATATGACAATTTGGATCTTATGGCAATTTATGTCGATTTCATATGGGTAATTTGTATGGGGGCTAGGTCTGAACATGGACCGATTCTCACCAATTTCAATAGCGTTCATCCCATGGCCGATAAATCTTATGTACCAAATTTCATCAAAATACATTCATATTTGCGACCTGCAGTTTGATTACAAGCTTTACATGGACACACAGACGGACGGACGGACGGACGGACGGACATTGTTAAATCAACTCAGAAAGTGATTCTGATTCGATCGGTATAATTAAAGATGGGTCTAGGTCAAATATTTTTGGTTGTTACAAACAGCAGCACAAAGTCATTATACCCAAACCACATAGTGGTATAGGGTATAAAAATAGAAAATTCGTTTTTATGCCAGGAGTACGAAAGTGATAGAAAATTATTTGAAGTGAAAAAAATTATGATTTGCAAATTTAAATTTTTAAATATTTGCAAAAAAAAATTAAGACATATATGGCTAAACGATATTTTGCACCAACGGTTTCGAGAGACGAGGTCATAAAGTTGTTGTTTGTAGTTACGAGGGCGGTCCCAGAACAATCCGATCTGACGTATAGATGGCGGCAGTAGTTTGAAAACCCTTTGGTGAAAAGTGGCAACCATTATAAAATATCGCTGGCTTAACATGTAAACGCTCTAAGTCCATATTTTACAATTTTACAGGAGAGACAAAAAACAATCAACCTTTTTTTGGAATAAACTTTTTTGAAATCTGTAAATGCAATTTGTTTTTGTATTTTTCATTGGTTTTTATTTGCGTAAAAGCAAAATGAAAAAATAATTATTTGCCGATATAAAAGCTTATTTGGACTTAGAGCTTTTTCTGTTATTTAGTTTGTATTTTATTCATGGACTTAAATCTTTTTCTTGAAACTGTTTCAAGTTGATTTTAATGCGCCTGAACGCTTTTATAGCTTGAAACTCATAACCCAGGGGTTTTCGGGGTCGCTGGTTACGAATCTGGTATTAGATATTGAAAATTCAAAATGGCGGATCCAATATGGCGAACTATTTTTTGTAATATTATTCGAATTGCTTGAAAGTCGTCACTCAGGGGTTTGTCTCTCATTATATTTCTAACTTACTACAATGAAAGTGTACTTTTGTTGCTTTTATATTGTTGTTATTTAAAAACCTAATAATATGTAAAAAAGTAAGATTGGTTTGATTATTGTAAAAAAAGAAATAGAATTTATTCAAAAATTTATTCAAATAACATTGTTATTGTAATTTAAATGATAGTAGTATTAAAAAATTCATTTCAATTTCGATATTTGTATATACTTGTACATAATGAAAACAAAAATTATTCAGTCTTATTTCATTGCTGTTATAAAAAAAAAAATTTAATTAATAATGGATTTAAAAGTAAGATAACTGGCGGCGACTATTTTTATTTGTATGGCAAATCGTCATAAAATTTATGGTGTTTTGTAGGCAAAGTGGATTTTAGATATTGTAAGTCTTCGAATTTTCTAGTCTTTATTTTTCTTCTTTCTTGATGAAGTTGGTGTAATTCCGACCATTCCAGTGCGACAACATTTTCATTTATTTTTTGGGGGAGATTTTTCCATTCATCAGGAAATCTAACTTTGAAATTAATTTCACCATTTGGTGTGTATTGTATTCCTCGGATGTTCGTCACTTTGGAATCGCCTTTTCCACGGCCAGGGCGAATATTTTTACAAAATGGCAACTGAAAAAACTAAAACAATACATTGCAAAGAAAACTGATATCAAGAAAAGGTTGTTCTGATTAAAAAGTTTTTCCTTGCGCAAAGTACATTTGAATAAAGTAAATACGCCTAAAGCACTATAAATTACACTGACACGTTGATGTTTAAAAGAAATAGTGTACATTTATTATTATTAAACATTTAGTAAATTTTTTTAACACATGTGATTGAACTATTAACGTGTTCACTAGACTGCTCGATTTCCATACGTGTGGAGAAAAGCTGAAAAAAGAAAGAGAGATAAGCAGTCGACGATTAATGTCATGGCTGAGTGTTGCCAGTGAGAAATAATATTATATCAATTGGTTGGACCATTCTCAGACCATTCCTCGCGATAAAGTTGATATAGCAACATTGGAAGAAGTGCTATATTACACAAAGATGTGATAAATTGGACTTAGCGCCTTTACTCATCACTACAAAACAACAACTACAAATGAGATAACTGTATTTTTTTTTTAATCGATGTATTTTTACTTAATGAACATAACTGCATCAAAATCTCAATTTCGAAAAAAAGTGGACTTAAAGCCTTTACATGTTAAGCCAGCGATATATGTTTTAAGCTTCAAGATGCAGCGTTGTTTAGTAGTTTTTCTTTTTTTTGAGTCATAAAAAAAAAAAAACGATCTCAGTGAATTAGCAAACATGAAAAAAATTGGTCCCTGTTATGGAATTCAATGCTTTTATTTGAAAGGTCTCAGCCCAATGCATGAAAGACATAGACGACAGCGGCTACAAGACTTCAGCCTGTCAAAAATATTATACACACGTTTATATGAAAGCGATTATTTTGACACCAACACAGCTATACGGCTACACGACATTTTTTGTCGCTGCAGTCAACTTAGGATAGTTTCTATTTTTGTTGGCTACAAAACAAAAATAGTGTTGACAATATAACAAAATATGTAAAGGAAATTAGTGCTATGAAATATTTTATTTTGTTAAAAAAAATAATCGCAAAATGAAATGCTATAATAATTTTATTAATAATCAAAAGGGGTTAAATAAATTTAGTTATTTATTTTTACGTTATAATAATGCACTACAAATAAGTAATTGTATATTTAAGTCAAGTTTATATAGAATCATGTATGTTTTTCCATTTTAATAAAGTAAAAAAAAATTTAATTGGCACTACTGAAATAAAAATGCATTTGTATAAAAACAGCTGTTTATATGTTGCTGTCGTTTTCAAAAAAATGAAGTAGCTGACTACACGACAACAATTGCAGTCAGCAGCATTTGTAGTCGTGTGTTCGTGTAGCCGCAGTCGTCTATGTGTTTCATGCATAACCAATATTAAAGTCGAGCTAGATTCTACTCTCGGGGAGTCTGCTCCTTTGTCTACGACTATGAAATGTTCGGTGGTAGGGTTTACTAGCTGGTAAGAGGAACACCGTATTCGTCGACGAATAGAGGTGGCCATGCCAGAAAATTCACAAAAAGAAAATTCACAAAAAGTTATTGAATGATGGTCGGCTGATGGTGTGTGGACTAGCTAAAGTACTAGGAACTACACGGGAACTGCTGCCTAAATGTGTTGTCGTCACCCCAACTCTTCTCGAGATTGTTGGATAATTACACCCTATACCACTATGTGGTTTGGGTATAATGACTTTGTGCTGCTGTTTGTAACAACCAAAAATATTTGACCTACACCCATCTTTAATTATACCGATCGAATCAGAATCACCATCTGATTCGATTTAACGATGTCCGTCCGTCCGTCCGTCTGTGTGTCCATGTAAAGCTTGTAATCAAACTGCAGGTCGCAAATATGAATATATTTTGATGAAATTTGGTATTTAATCTTTTATCATCCATGGGATGAACGCTGTTGAAATTGGTGAGAATCGGTCCATGTTCAGACCTAGCCCCCATACAAATGACCCCTATGAAATCAACATATATTGCCATAAGATCCAAATTATCATACAAATCTTAGTCAAATTGGGTTTGTATGTATATATTATACCCATTAATCAGTAGTCCAAAAATGATCCCTATAGGACAACTCTTAGTCATAGGCCCCATATAGAGCTGCTTCCCGATCTTCACTTAAATCTATCAAAAACAAAAATATTGCACTGATTCTTCTCAAATTTTGTTTGTATATATTTTTGCAAAATACAAGAAACTTTACCAAACATGGTCAGGATCGGTCCATTTTTGGGCCTAGTCCCCATATAGATATTGCATCCGATATGAACTTTTTCATATCTGCAGCTAAAAAGTTTGGTTTCTGCTCATTTTCTATATCCAGTTAGTTGGGCCTGAGAGATAGGGTCTCTAAACACATGGTATAGGGTATCGTATAGTCGATCTAGACCGACTATAATTTTCTTACTTGTTTTTTATACTAGGATTTATTCATAGAATAATTCTCAAAAATTTTCTTCTGCTTGAGACTAGCAGTAAAATCATCTATTATTCTGGTTTTTAATGCTTCTCAAATATTTATTCTAGTCATTATATTATAATAATTAAATTGCGTTTAAAGGACAACTGAAAGAAAACTTCGAAAACAATAACTATTTGAATAACGATTAAGATTTTATACATTTTATTTCAATCCATATTAAATTTTTAGTGTTTTAATCAATGCTGGTACAGAAATTTAAAAGTTTCGATTGTTTTGGCATCACTAAAAAATCTTTTCTTTTCGTTTATCCATTATTTTTATTGCATTTTTTGAAACAAATTTGTGTCCTTTGGATAGAGAACACAAAAATACATAATTTTAGGACTTAATGCGAAATTATTAAATAACTAAATTGGCAGAATCAAAAAGTTTCCAAAGTATTGTCATCTGCTGTATATAGACTATTACATTATACAACAGTAAAAATCGATAAAATCGATATATACGAAAAAATAGGGATGATGTGTAGCTAAACATGCATTTATTTTAAAACGGCTTTTAAGTTTCAAATTCTCTCGATCTATAATTTCGATATGGATATGAAACGAATTGAGATGATCGATACTTTTTATTTGGATGTTTTTTTTTATCATATTTTTATTTTTTTCATTTTATTTTCTTCCAGGACATAATGGTGAGAAAAATGTCCGTTCAAAAAATGTTAAGTATGTTCCATGATCCAGCAAAAAAAAAAAAAAAGAAATAAGTAATACTTCAAATTAAACTAGCAGATTCCAGCACTCGAAATTCGAGTGCAAATTCTAGGAAACTTTATTTTTCATTTAGTAAAGACCCTAAAGGTATGCTTCACAATTCAACGCATTTTAAATGAAAACAAACTCAACACATTAACACAAACACATTAACAAATTTAATAAACATACACCTAGCATTGTATAATTTTATGTATGTGTTAGCAGCAACTTTGGACGGTCATAACTCCAAAAAAAAATTCCAGAAGTTGAAAATCTGTAAATCTCGGTAACAGCTGAAAAGAAATACCTTTCAAATAAATAAATTTTTTGTCGATATCGGGGTAAAACTGTGAAACTTACATCGGTAACAATAAATCGTCTAGCCTATTAATATTATAGATGGGCTACTTCCATACATACAACTTAACAACATTAAAAAATATTTTTAATTTTAGTTAGAAGTTACAAGAAATTAAGAAAAGTAGCTATAGTTATAGCCAGTGCTTGGTTAATGCCGTGTAACAACCTAAAGTTATATTACTGATTCGGTCAAATATGAATATCTACCAGCTGAGGGAGTATTTTGCTGGGAAATATTTTGTTTACACAATTTTATCCACAAATTAACATTCAACATTAGACAGATGTTAAATGACTGATGACTTTGTGTTTAAGCATTAGTCATATCAAATTATTCAATGCTAATAATTTTGGCAAAATGTAAACAATTGTTGTTGTACAATAGCAACACAAACGCATCGCATTAAATTTGTACATATTTGATATGAATATTCGTTTATATGTAAGTAATTATAATTTCCGTGTACATGTATGCGTATTTTTACGCCTACAATTAACACATTTTTCACATTTGTCTTTTTGACGCCCACCCTTGGAAACAAACACTTTTTTCAAACCCAATTTTATTTTTTTTTTAAATCTATATTTAGCTACAGTTTTTTTAGGCAGAGAATAATATTAGTTCAATTTTTTTTTATGGAAATTGATATTAAAGCACAGCTAAATCTGTATGTAAGGGAGTTGTAAAGCGAAGATATTAAATGCGAAATTAAAATGCTGTTAACAAATTTGGAATAGTTACGAGAAAAACTGACCCATATTTCCTCTTAAATATGACAATGATAAAAAAAAACAAGTAGGAAAATTATAGTCGGTCTAGACCTACTATACGATACCATGCGTTTAGAAACCCTATCTCTCAGGCCCAACTAACTGGATATAGAAAATAAGCATAAACCAAATTTGAGTAGGATTTTTATTAATTTTTTTCATATCGGATACTATATCTTTATGGGGACTAGGCCCAAAAATGGACCGATCCTGACCATATTTGGTAAAGTCTCTTGTATTTTGCAAAAATATATACAAGCAAAATTTGAAAAGAATCCGTGCAATATTTTTGTTTTTTGATAGTGAAGATCGGGAAGCAGCTCTATATGGGGCCTGTGACTAAGAGTTGTCACATAGGGATCATTTTTGGACTACTCATTAATGGATGTAATAAACGCATATGAACCCAATTTGAGTAAGATCTATATGACAATTTGGATCTTATGGGAATTTATGTTGATTTCATAGGTATAGGGGCTAGGTCTGAACATGGACCGATTCTCATCAGTTTCAATAGTGTTCATCCCATGGCCGATGGAAGCTTATATACCAACTTTCATCAAAATATATTCATACTTGCGACCTGCAGTTTGATTACAAGCTTTACATGGACACACAGACGGACGGACGGACATCGTAAAATCGAATCAGAAAAAGATTCTGATTCGATCGGTATAATAAAAGATGGGTCTAGGTCAAATATTTTTGGTAGTTACAAACAGCAGCACAATTTCATTATACCCAAACTACATAGTGGTATAGGGTATAAATATGGATCAATAAGTTACTTGTCCTAGTTTCACCGCACTACTTCCTATAAAGATATCTTCCTTGTTAGAAAATAACGAAGTTCTCATCATTTAAAGAAGGTCACCATTTCTATAATATAAAGAACATTTATACTACAGTATAACTTCGATATAACGCTATAATGAATCTGAAGGGTATCGGTAAATACTTCGTTATTGCAATTGATTCACACACAGTGAAACCTGGGTATAACGATTTTAAAAAAATATGAAAAACAAATTCGTTTAAATATAGGTTTTTTTTCAATTCAAATTATATTTCACAAGAAAATACTAATAAGAAGTAAGGAAATTATAGTCGGTCTAGATCGACTATTCGAGACTATTTAGAGAATTGGTCTTAGGTCGAATTAATTGTGTATAGAAAAGAAGCATAAACCAAATCTGAGTGGAAAAGGAGGCTAAAAAATACTTCTCTTAAAAAAAAAATTTTTTAAGAAACTACATTTTCTAAAAAAAGTAAATTTAAATAAAATACCTTTTCTTAAAAAAATAAATTTTTCTTAAAAAGTACTTAAAAAATACTTTTTCTTAAAAAAGTAAATCTTTTTTAAACAGTACAGTACGTTTTTCATAAAATGTTAATTTTTCTTCAAGAAGTTCCTCTTATTAAAAACTAAACATTTCTTAAACAGTACCTTTTCTTAAAACACTACATTTGAATTAAAAGGTACTTTTTCTTATAAATTACTTTTTCTGAAAAAAACAAAATTTTCTTAGAAAATTATCTTTTCTTAAAAAGTGCATTTCCTTAAAAAAGTAAATTTTTTTAAAGAAGTAAATTTTTCTTAAAAAAGTATTTTTTTTAAAAAGAGCTCCTGTTTTATAACTTACCTTCTGCTTAAAGTACATTTTCTAAAATAAGTACGTTTTCTTAAAAAGTACATTTTCTTTAAAAAAAAAAACGTTTTCATGAAAAGTACCTTTTCTTAAAAAGTGCTTCGCCTTAAAGAAGTATCTTTTGCTAAAAATACCTTTTATAAAAAAGTAACTTTTATTAAAAAAGTACCTTTTATAAAAAAGAAACTTTTATTAAAAAAAGTACCTTTTATTAAAAAAGTACCTTGTATTAAAAAAATACCTTTTATTAAAAAAGTACCTTGTATTAAAAAAATACCTTTTATTAAAAAGTACCTTTTATCAAAAAATTGCTTTTATTAGAAAATACCTTTTATTAAAAAAGTACCTTTTATTAAAAAATGTCTTTTATTAAAAATACCTTTTATTTAAAAAATATCTTTTATTAAAAAATATCTTTTATTTAAAAAGTACCTTCTGTTAAAAAGTAACTTTTATTAAAAAGTGTCTTTTATTAAAAAAGATGCTTTTATTAAATAAAAAGTACATTTTACTAAAAAAGTACCTTTTACTAAAAAAGTACCTTTTATTAAAAAAGTACCTTTTATTAAAAAAGTACCTTTTATTAAAAAAGTACCTTTTATTAAAAAAGTACCTTTTATTAAAAAAGTACCTTTTATTAAAAAAGTACCTTTTATTTAAAAAGTACCTTTTATTAAAAAATACATTTTTTTTAAAACACCTCTTATTAAAAAAGCGCCTTTTATTAAAAAGGTACCTTTTATTAAAAAAATACCTTTTACTAAAAAAGTAGCTTTTATTAAATAAAAAGTACATTTTACTAAAAAAGTATCTTTTACTAAAAACGTACCTCTTATTAAAAAAGTACCTTCTTTTTCTTAAAAAACAAACGTTTTCATGAAAAGTACCTTTTCTTAAAAAGTGCCTTGTCTTAACGAAGAATCTTCTGCTAAAAATTATCTTCCTTAAAAAAACACCATTACTTAAAACGAATATTTTCCTTCAAAAAGTACCTTTCCTGAAAAAAATATATTTTCTTAGAACACATTTTTGAACACATTTTTTGAAAAATTTTCCTTATCTTAAAAAGTAATTTTCTTTGAAGAAAGTACCTTTTTTTTATAAAAGTACGTTTTGCTATTAAGAACAAAAAAAGTATTTATGATAAAAGAGCTTTTTCGTAAAATTTATTTTTTGTGAAAAATAAAGGAAAGTTTCTTTAAAAAGTAGCTGTTCTTAAAAAAAATGTCTTTTTTATTAAAGTGCATTTTCCAAAAAAAAAAAATACAATTTATTTAAAGAAATAACTTTTCTTAAATAAGTACATATTCTTAAAAAAGTAAATTTATTAAAAAAAAGCTCTTTTTTAAAAAGGTACTTTTTACTTGTACTATTTTTTAAAAAGCTACTTTTTACTTTTTTTTATATGGGGATTAGGTCGAAAAATGGACCGAACCTGACCATATTTGATAAAGACATTTATTTTTGCAAAAACATCTACAAACCTAATTTGAGAAACATTTGTGCAATATTTTTGTCTTTAATAGGTTTAAGTGAAGATCGGGAAGCAGCTCGAAATGGGGGCTATGAGTAAGGATTATCCTGTAGGGTATATTTTTGGATTACTAATTCATTGGTATAGTAAACACACACAAGCCAAATTTGACCGAGAATTATATAATAATTTGGATCTTATGGTAATTTAAGTCGATCTCATAGGGGTAATTTTCATGGGGACTAGGTCTGAACATGCAACGTCTTCCACCAGTTTCAATTGCATTCGTTCTATGGCCGGTAAAAGCTTTTGTACGAAATTGCATTAAAATATATTCAAATTTGCGACCTTTAGTTTGATTACAAGGTTTACATGGACACACAGACGGACAGAGGCACGGATGGATACCGCTAAATCGACTCAGAAAGTGTTTCTGTTATCTTATTTTTGTTAGTTTACGCAAGTTTCGAATTCAAGTAGCAATATTGTTTTCGACAGATGCCAAGTTATCGAATGTATTTTGTGGTGTTGAATCTTGTGCCCCAAAAAATGTTTTGGTTTCGTTACACTAGCAATAAATTCATCTTCGGTAAGGAACCCAGTAAAAGTTATGTTGTCATCGAAATTCAAAAAATCGTCAAACTGTTCTTTATACCCTGTACCACTATGTGGTGAGGGTATAATGACTTTGTGCTGATGTTTGTTACTTCCAAAAATATTTGACCTAGACCCATCTTTTATTATACCAATCGGCTCAGAATCACTTTCTGAGTTGATTTGGCGATGTCCATCTGTCCGTCCGACCGTCCGTTTATGTGTCCATTAAAACCTTGTAGTCAAACTATAGGTCGCAAATATGAATATATTTTGGTAAAGTTTAGTACATAAGCTTCTATCGGCCATAGGATGAACGCTATTGAAATTGGTTCATGTTCAGACTCATTCCCCACACAAATGACCCCTACGAAATCGACTTAAATTGTCATAATATCCAAATTATCATTTAGATCTCGGACAAATAGGGTTTTTGTATGTTTAGTATATCCATTTATTGGTAGTCAAAAAATGATCCCTATACGATGATTCTTAGTGTGAGCCCCGACTTAATCCCCATATAAATAGAGCATCCGATATGAACTTTTTCCTATCTGAAGGAATTTGGATTATGCTTATTTTGTACATCAAATTAGTTGGATCTAAGTGATAGCTTGTATAGTCTAGATCAGTGATGGGCAAATTTTCGGCTCCTAAAATACTCAAAGTGCAAACGAGTGCTAGACAAAGGGCACAACTACTTGCGGGGAAAGGGAAACGAAAAAAATTTCTAGATCCAACCGTGCATGATGTTCATCGCACAAGAGTCGCGGAGAAACTAACATTGACAACAAATTTTCTTTCAGCAAAGACTGCAAAAGGGTTACCGCCTCCCTCAATTAATGAATAAAAATTTTAACTGCAAATATCAAATGATAATTATATACAATTATTTGTTTGAAAATTACAAATTTTACATTGACTTTACTTTTAAAAAATGTAACTAAATTTTCTTTTTTTTAAATTACAATTTTTAAGCTAATTTTAATAGATTTTGCAAATGTTGAAACTGTTTTATATATAAAGCATACAATTATGTGTAAGCGGCAACACTTTTCATTTTCGACGTCGCTCAACCAAGCACTGTGGTCAATAACATGTTTTTATATCGTAAATTTTCAAATTTTGTTTGTATGAAAAATTTTGTTTAACTTTTGTTTCTATATTTTAAATATTTTTATTTGCAGTATTTTCATAATTTAATCATTCCTATATATTCTTTATGGTTGCAGTATTTGAAATTCCATATTTGAAAGGTAATCTTTATCTTGAAGTATCAATATCTTTATGATTTGTTGAAAATAACCCTTGTCGGGATTTATAAAATGACTGAAGTTTAGAAAATATATTGTAAATCTATCTATGAGATTTATTTTTAATTATTTAACTTAAAGCCTTGATAATTGTAAAAAATATTGGCAATTATGCCAAAAATTTAAATAAATGATAACACAAGATACATTTTTTTATTGAAAATTGATTGAACATTATTCAAATTTGTCACTTAAATGTTTTGATAATTACTTCTTTAATTTCTTTTATTTGTATGTTAATAATACTATGATTGGAAAATATACGTAAATTTCTCAAATTCCAGTATATGTATTATTTAAATTTTATATTTTGTATTATGAGAATTTTGTGTTTATTCCACTGTACTTGTGGGCAAAGCATGTTGTGATGCATGAGAAATATGAGAGTAGAGAAAGTAGAGAGAGAGAGAGTAGAGAAATATGAAATATGAGAGTAACTAATTTCATTCTGCTCTTCTATTCCTTCCCTTCATGCTGGCTCTTGATGGTCCCCTTCGTCAAGCACTCAAGTGCAAACGGCTAGCTCGTAAGTGCAAAAGGCTCCTGGCGAGCCAAATTGCCCATCCCTGGTCTAGACCGACTATAATTTTCTTACTTGTTTAAATTAAAATGGTTTTTTAGAATATCCAAAATAATCAAAATATTTGTGAGCTCAAGTGGAGGAGCATTTTTATGTACCGTCGATAAACAATAAAGCTTTACGATTGGCTTTAGTCATATCGTTATAAAATCTTTCTAAGTAATCTAACCATATCTATAATATTAATAGGCTAGGCGATTTCTTGTGACCGATGTTTTGTTCTACCGTTTTATTCCGATTTTGACCAAACGTATATTATTTGAAAGGCATTTCTTTTTAGACGTTTAGCAGATTTACAGATTTTAAAATTTTTCCCTTTATTTTAAGTAAATTGCATTTAAAGTTGCTACTAACACATACATAAAATTATACATATGCTATGTTCATTCACAATAATAATAAACCGTAAAAGTGTTGTTTTGTGAATTGGCTAAGTTGAAAAATTAAGCTGCCAAGAAATTGCACTCGAATTTCGAGCGCTGGAATCTGCTAGTATGTTTAAAAACAGTTTGGATTATGAGCTATTTTCTCTTCCCAGAGCCTGAACTGTAAATAAAATTTTCTTTACTACATTTCATTGTTTGGTCTGCCATATTCTGTCAACAAACGCGAATGTTTTCCAATCAGAACCCTCTTAATCACTTACACTGGCACTTTCTCCACTCACTTTTAAAAATCCAATATCATGGCGCTTTTTGATATTATCAAGACACAAAAGTTTCCCAGATGTGGTGGAAACTGTTCAACTTTTGTTTTTAAAATCGGTCCATCGGAGCATTTTTTTAGGGAAAACTTTGCGATAAAACGCTTTTTTCAGGTGACTGTGAAAAAAAATGTTGTATTGAATTTTACGTTATAACGAAGTAATTATAATATGGGAAAGTACATGTATAAAAATTGAACAACTGCATTTTCAATTGTATCAACAAAAATTTAATGGCCGCTAACCATTTTCTATTACGATGAAATATTTGTTATTGTGACTTGAAAATATAATCAATCCAAAATTTGCTTATGAATATAATTTTAATGTGTTTGGCAATAAATTCGGTAGCCACCGTGAATCTATTGTACAGTGCATTATAATTTTAAAAATAATACAAAAACCAAAAATTGACTATCAAGTGGAAAATATATTTAATATTTAATGACTCAGTATCATAGAAATGTATATGTATCTATGTAAAAAAAGAAATATTATCAGGCCGGCAAAATTTGTGTATATGGATAGGTGAATCATTGTAAATAATCATAAATGGAAATACTTAAAATACCTAAGGGGTGATCATAGTATTTATAAACCATTTACAACATCATTTAAGAAAATAAGAAACAATCATTTTTTGCTTGTAAATATTTATATTTTAAGTAATCTGTAACAATTACACGGTGCTGTAGTAAAAATATAGTTGAAAAAAGACACTGTATCACAGAACAGTGTGAAGAAATTCATAAAAACCTCAAGAAAAACACTATACGATTATACGATATACCATGCGTTTAGAGACCCTATCTCTTAGGTCCAACTAATTTGATATAGAAAATAAGCATAAACCAAATTTGAGGGGCATTGTTATTAATGTTTTTGCCTTCGGATATGAAAAAGTTCATATTGTCAGCTTTTTTATATGGGGACTAGGTCGAAATATGGACGGGTCCTGATTATATTTGGTAGGGTCATTTATTTTTTTTTTGATAAAAACATATACAAACCAAATTTGAGAAAAATCTGTGCAATATTTTTGTTATACCCTCCACTCCAGTGAGCAGAGGGTATATATAAGTTTGTCGTTCCGTTTGTAATAATTAGAAAAAAAAATTTTGGAACCCATAAAATATATATGTGATCCTTAGAACAAGCGGAGTTGATATAACGATGTCCGTCTATCCGTCTGTAGAAATCACGACGACGGCTTCAATTGAGTAGCCAGTGTGCTCGTTGGTATAAAAAATGATTCACTAACATCCTGAGAAGTTTGCTATTTAAAATCGTTCAAATCGATTGATTAGGTCCCGAGAATTGAGTGAAGTATCACGCCCTCAATAGGATAACTGATGATTGACTAACATCATGAGAAGGTTTCTATTTGAAAAATTATGAAAATCGGTTCAATAGGTCCCGAGAAATCACTGAAGAAGTAAAAAAAAAAATTGAAAAAAATATATGTTTCTGTATTTTTCTTGTTGTTATTCTAAATGTTGTATTGTTGTCATAACTGTACTTGTTGTTTTTGTGGTAATAATATTAAAAAGTAACCCTTTGTACATTTTTTTATGAACTCTGGTATAAAAATTTAAAAGTTTCCCTTTTTTTGCCATCACTAAAAAAATGTTTTTAGATCATATTTGTCATCGTCACGAGCCCGCCTGCAAAGTTTCAGATCGATTGGGTCACGGAGAAGGGGGCAGACACTACTGCCGTTTTCATTTCTGACAAAAAATGTCGCATTTTATTTGCACTTTTTTCGAAAAGTGAATTTTTTATATATTCTATTCAAAATGAAGCTTTGTAACATTTTATTTCCGGTTATTTTATGCAGACGGATTCAGCGCCCCAATAAATCGCACAAATGCTCTATAGGATTAAGATGGACCGATTGGGGTGGTGATTTCAGTTGATTTTTAGTATCGTAGAGACTTTGTGGTCCGAATGTTTTGGACCTCTATCTTGTTGGAACCAAAAATCTACTGCAACGCCTAATTTTTGTGCGATTTGCTTTAAATTTTCTTTTAAAATATTTTCGTGGATCCATAATGCCACTTCCACCGTGTTTAACCGTTATCAAAACATTTTCTTTATATAATGCGGTTCCACTTTTTCGTAAACAAACTGTTTTCTTTTAGTGACGAAATTGAAAGCTTGAGAATAATTTTTCTCAGCAACGATTTCTTTGATTCTGAGTATCATCTCCAAATATAATTTCCAGAAGAAATATAATTAAGACCAATTTTGTCTTCAGATCTGTCTTTGCATATGTAAATGTATGAATACTCTTTCTGGCACTTTTAGTTGCCATACTGCCTTTTTTTCAGAGTTCAGAAAAAAACACACACTGAATAAAAAACTCGTACATATACATATGTAAAAAAAACATAGCTCAGACCAACAAACACGTATTTTTATTTTCATATCAATTATGTGTGTTTCTAAATTTTGTACGGTACCGAATACATCATGACTGTGTTTCGTTTTCGAGTTCAGTTATATTTTAAGTTCGTGTTCTGGCTCGTGTACTGTGAAAAATTAAAACATCAATTCGCGATCTGATACACAATTTACAATTTCATCGTAAATCATAAAAGGGGTCAATAAAATTTGAAAATATTTGACAATTGTAAACTATTTCAACGTAAGTCATAAAAAAGGTCAACAAAATTTGAATAAATTCGGTTGAAACAATTGTCGTCGTTTTTATCGGGTTGTATCAGATCGCGAATTGATGTTTTAATTTTTCACAGTACACAATCCAGAACACCAACTTAAAATATAACTGAACTCGAACCTGTTTATTGTTCATGTTCTGTTTTTTCGCAATACACGAGCCAGAACACGAACTTAAAATATAACTGAACTAGAACCTGTTTATTGTTCATGTTCTGTTTTTTCGTTGAACACGTACCAGAACACGAACTTAAAATAAAGCTACACACGAATCTGTGTGGTTTATGTGTGTGATAGAAAAATGTTCGTGTAGATAACGAAATATTCAAACGAAAAACAGTCATGATGTGTTCGGCACCGTTCAAAATTTAGAAACACACATAATTGATATGAAAATAAAAATATGTGTTGGCTGCTTTAGAACAGAACATTGTGTGTTTCATGTGTGTATTTTATGAACCTTGCTTTTTTGCGTTGTAAACAAAATAGTTGAAGTATAAACGTTCCGTAAGTTTTTTCAAAAAACAGTCTTAATTCAAAATATTTTATTCAAATTTTTATTTAATATTTAAAAATTTCATCTTCAAGTGTACGGATACTTTTTCTAGTGATTGTAAATATTGGTAGTGATTTTGCTAAGAATTTCTTAAAAATTTTGTTGTTTTTTTAGTTTTTTCTGAATAAAACGAACTTTTTTTATTTATTTATTAAAATCATATGAATAGTTTTCACAAGAATAGTTTCACACCGACATATTTCAGGAGTTGTTAGAGGTAAAATTCTAAAACTTTAAATCTATAATATTAACTAGCTGTTTTTACCCAGTCTTGCCCGGGATAAAAAGGCATTTGACTTGAAAAATGGTTCACTATGCTTACCAGGCGCTGAGTACTTAGTCCCCAATGAACAAATTCTCCCATAAAATGAAGTTTCTCTCCAAAAATTTTTATGGGCAGTAAATTAATTTTTTATTTCAATTCAAAATTTTTTGATTTTCTAATTTACAAGTTTTTTATAAGATGCTGCAGCAAAAATGCATCAAAAATAAACTGCGAAATCGCTTTAAGTTTTTTTTTTAAGTTTATTTATAAACATCAAATATAACGGAATCGTTTGCAAATTAAAGGAATCAGAACTTTTAAAAATTGAATTACTTCATTCAATAAGTGATCATCATTGAGCAGAGAAGTCAAATTCAAAGAAGTTTCAAAAATGAAAAACTAATGCGACGTTTAAAATTGTGCCGCAAATTTGCTTATAGTATATGTATTGTAATTATTGCACAAACGTAGAAACAATTTATCATAAGACTTTTCACTTTGCTGTGTTCCGCGAGCGAGTCGCTTCCGCGTTCGCGCGTTTGGCAGCTACACCCGTGATTCCGCGCAGTTGTTGTCAACTTATTTTAATCACCAAAATATATTTTTCAGATCATTCCGATATTTTAGCTGAGCTGTGTTCCGCGAGCGCGTCGCTTCCGCGCGCCGCTTCCTCGCGTTTGGCACCCTCACCTGTGCTGCCACGCAGTTGTTGCCAACTTATTTTAATTGTCAAAATATATTTTTCAGATCATTCCGATATTCTAGCTAAGCGGTGTTCCGTGTGCGCGTAGCTTCCGCGCACCGAAATGATGCTATTGAAAAGAATACTCATTTTAAATGCGTTTATTGTAGGACATATATTGAGAGCAGTATGCAAGTTTTCACTAATTTTGTTAAATACAAAATTCATTAAATAAAAATATGTAAAAATTTAAGAATGAATTTGGGGAGTAAGTTAATTTTTTATTTCATTTAAAAAAAAAATGGGGAATTTGTTCATTTCTTTTGGGGACCTTTTTTTAAATTTGGAGATTTGTTCACCTTGAAGTTACTCCCGTGTAAACCAAATTTCAGAGAAATCCGTTGAAAAATACAAACTTGTATAGGGAAGAAATATACCACACCACAAAAATTGCATTTTATATGAAAAATGGGCGTAAAAGTAGGCGTGGTCGGTAAAAACCATATGGCGACCTTCCTTGGAATATGTACTAAATTTCGGAGAAAGCCGTTGAATGATAAAAATTACTATAACGAACAAATATACCAAACAACAAAATATTAATTTTATAAAAATGTGGGCGTAAAGGTAAGCGTAGCAAGAAAGATTATAATGCGACCTTCGCTGGAGTAGAGATCACGTTTTCCAAATTTCAGAGAAAGCCATTGAAAAATAAAAGTCTGTATAGCAATCAAAGAAAGAAACAAATAAAAGGAAAAAATAAATTTTATATACATAGAAGTGGGCGCAAAGTAGGCGTGGCCGGCAAGAATCATATGGCGACCTCCCTGGAATACAGAAATCGTGCGTAGCAAATTTCAGAGAAATCCGTTAAAAAAAATTGTGTAGCGAACAAATGTACCAAACAACAGAATATCAATTGTATACAAAAAGTGGGCGTAACAGTAGGCATGACCGGTACGAAAGATGTGGTGACCTTTCCTGGAGTAGAGAGATTGGCGTACCAAATTTCAGAGAAATCCGTTGAAAAATAAAAATTTGTACAGCGGTCATACAAACAAACAAACATACAGAAAATGAATTTTATATACATATATAGATAGGCTAGGCGATTTCTTGTGACCAAACGTATAATATTTGAAAAGTATTTTTTTTTAGCTGTTTTGCAAATTTACAGATTTTTAAATTTTTCCTTTATTTTGAGTAAATTGCATTTAAAGTTGCTACTAACACATACATAAATTTTTACATATGCTAATGTGTTGTTAATGTGTTTGTTAATGAGTTTATTGTTTTCATTCCCAATAATAATAAACCATAAAGGTGTTGGTTTGTGAATTGGCTAAGTTGAAAAATAAAGCTACCTAACAATTGCACCCGAACTTCAAGTGCTGGAATCTGCTAGTGTTACTTAATTTAGTAAGATAGAACATTGAATTCAATTTAAATTTAAAGAGATCAAGAAAGCTTACTCTCTTGGTTGGTTTTAAATATATTTTTTTTTACCAAATTTGGTTTAAAATTGTTAATTACAGATTTAAATCACGAATTCAGAAGAACCCCATATAAAGCTGATTCCTGATATTCATTTGAATCCATAAAGAGATAAGGAAATATTTTTATACAGATTTCATTTGTACAAGTCTTTATTACCTATATTTTAAGCAAACTATTTCTGGATCTTTCCCCCGATGTAAAATTATTCATAAATTTTCTCATCTCGATATATGACGTCTGTATAGCTGGACCCAAGATTCTTTTTCGAAACTCTTGGTATAGCATATTATACAGTCGGCCTATTTCTTACTCGTTTTGTTACTGCATTGATAGCTTGTCAATTTTAACGATTGATGTGAAATAAATTAACAATAATCTATTATAAACAAAAATACTTTTGTAAGCGATATGCACAAAATATCAACATTCTGTCAATATTCAATTTTAAATTCTATAAATAATCATTAATTTAATACTCAAAATGTTTATGCGATGGTATTTTTAAATTACACAACTCGTGCTTCAAGTTTTATAAGCGATTTGATACATTTTCTAATTAAAATTTTGATACCCAATTAAAATTAATCTACCCCAACATCTTATTGTTACTCCCTTCCTACAATCTTGTATTTCTCATAAATAGCGAAAATATTACTTTTTCATGAATGAAAAAAAATTTTAAACCCTATTTCGCAATGATTTAACTTAAATAGAATAATTATAGAGAATCTACCTAATTCTTTCTATTCAAAGTATATTTTTGATAATTGATTGAACATTGAATTATTTCAACTTACATTTTATTAAAACAACACCGCCCGTATTACTGCTGTCATGTTGATTGCTGGATAAATGATGATGATGATGATGATGATGTACGGTGCCATCCAAGGCAGATTTAATCATTTGAAAAGCCATTTTGTGTTTTTCGGTATTCTATTATAATTATTATTTTTTTATGTTTGATTTCTGCAAAAAACTCTGACGGTGACGCTGTTGATAATTGTGGTAACTTGTAAATAGTTGCCAATATCAACATAATAATACCGTACTAATAAAAAAAAAATAACTAACGATTCGAGAATTAGTCAGTAATGAATAAAGTGTGTGAAGTTTCGTATAACACTTTACGTTGATGGTAATTGTTTATATATTTTTTATGATTCTTTTTTTTTCCATTAAATATTTTATTAATTTTCAATATTTCAACATAAGAGATACACAAGAAACACATAAGGAAGTTAAAAAGAAATATTTTTTTTTATTATTAAAGACAGACAGATGTCATTAAACCACAAGAGAATAAATCAACAAGTACTTCATTATTTTTTAAGATTTTCACGTTTTAAAGTGTAATTTTTGGGCGTTTTAAGAGATGTTTTTTTTTTTTTCATTAAAACAGATCATATCATTTGCAATGAGTTGGTTTTGGCTATTTTCAAAAACTAAGACCAAAAATATTTCAAACTATTTTTGTCAAGTACTTGACTTAAAAAAAAAACATAAAAAACCATTTCTTATTTAAGTGTAGGGGGTGATTTGTTATTAAATATTTTCTAAAGAGGAATGGGTCTGTGTCATTTGCCTGTTGCCGTTTGTTTTGAATATATGTATATATATATGTATGACTATATATTTTTTAATAATTAAAAATTATGCTTATCGCAAAAACTGAATATTATAGAAGATGAAATTATTTTCATCATTATTTTTACTTTGTCTGTGCCGAGCATTTGTGTTTAAATTTACGTTGTATTTCAATTAAATCTGTTATGTCTGTTCGTCTTTTTTATAATTGTGTAGACATTACTGTTATTGTCATATTTTCTGGTCTTTTTATAATAATCGACGGTCTACTTTGGTTATGTGTGCATAAAATGTAACATAAATAGAACAAGTGCAATAGAACAACAGGATTTAATTATAGCAACAAGATTGATACATAAAAATGTTCAGTATCGTATTCGAATAATCGAATAATTTAATCGGATAATCGAATAATTTAATCGGATAATCGATCAAATAGTTATGCATCGTTTATTTGAACTACTTACAAAAGACATTTAGAATTTATCTGATATACCTGATTCTATAACTTTAAAATTAACTTGAAGATTTTCAAAGCGTAAAATTTTAAATATTTTAAGCGATATATTGACATATAATATGATCTAATTTAGTATTTTATACTGAGCCGAGCTAATTTTAATTATATTTGATTTAGGCCGGGTAACTAAACTTGATTTTTACTTAGGTTATTATTAGGTTAATGCCTTAATTTTCGACTGTAGCTTTAGTGTCAATCAGGATAAGCTAACTGGTCTTAATTGTCAAAAATATGACAAATATTCATAAATCTGAGTCATAACTAACAACTCTCTGGTCAAACGTACTTATGAAAAAAATATCTTAAAAATTATGGATCCTATTTTATCCTCACGTATCAAATTAAGTATTATCTGATAAATATTAAATTTATCGATTAAAGAACCTATTTTTCGGATCTAATTTGATAAAAATCGTTTTTTAAACAAAACTCCACCTTCCGCATCTTACGAGTATTTAAAGGCCTAGTTAGCCACACGTAACCTTAACCAAACGTGTCAGCAGAATTTTTCTGTTACATGAAAAGCATTTGCAGCAGTTACCGAACTAAACTGTCACGTAGCCGGAACGTTCCAATCTACTGAAAATAGATTTTTGCTACGTTTGTACGTGACATTTGTGAACAGCTGATAAAGTTTGGTTAATTTTACACAGCAACATGCTGGTTCGTTATTTAAGTTCTATAATTGCCCTAAATGCCAACGTTACATTTACGGCATGAATACATTTCAACAACGTGTGGTTAACTAGGCCTTAACACTTGACAAGATTCTTGGAGGATAAAATGACATCGATAATTTTCCGAATCTCTATACGATTAAAAACCGCTTTTAAAAAAATTTCCAACAATATTAGATACAAAATTTAAAATTGCAACCGGTTTTAATAACAAATTTCGTAAGTTTATGAGTAAAAATTCCGATAACCGGTTAAAGCTTTAATATAATTTTTCGGTTTTTATACCCTATACCACTATGTGGTTTGGGTATAATGACTTTGTACTGCTGTTTGTAACAACCAAAAATATTTGACCTAGACCCATCTTTTATTATACCGATCGAATCAGAATCACTATCTGATTCGATTTAACGATGTCCGTCCGTCCGTCTGTGTGTCCATGTAAACATTGTAATCAAACTACAGGTCGCAAATATGAATATATTTTGATGAAATTTGGTATATAAGATTCCGTCGGCCATGGGATGAACGCTATTGAAACTGGTGAGAATCGGTCCATGTTCAGACCTAGCCCCCATACAAATGACCCCTATAAAATCGACATAAATTGACATAAGATCCAAATTGTCGTATAGATGTTAGTCAAATTGGGTTTGTATGTGTTTATTACATCCATTAATGAATAGTCCAAAAAAGATCCCTATGGGACAACTCTTAGTCAGAGGCCCCATATAGAGCTGCTTCCCGATCTTCACTTAAATCTATCAAAAAACAAAAATATTGCACTGATTCATCTTAAATTTTGTTTGTATATATTTTCGCAGAATACAAGAGACTTTACCAACCATGGTCAGGATCGGTCCATTTTTGGATCTAGTCCCAATAGAGACATAGCATCCGATATGAACTTTTTCATATCTGCAGCCAAAAAAATTAATAAAAATGCCACTCGAAATTGGTTTATGCTTATTTTCTATATCCAATTAGTTGGGCCTAAGAGATAGGGTCTCTAAACGCATGGTATAGGGTATCGTATAGTCGGTCTAGACCGACTATAATTTTCTTACTTGTTGTTTATTCTTCTTTGTGTTTTTCGCTTATTTTGACAGAGATGCCATCCGTTTACAATTTAAATAAATTGAAAAATAGATTTTTCGACTATCGTTAAGGTGTATGTACTTAGTGCATCACTTAATCGTTAGTGAAAACAACAATAGCTGTCGATATATTTTGCGATTGTCGGATCGTTAAAATTTAAAGAATCGCACTACAGGTCGAAAAATGGACCGATTCGGGCCAAATTTGGTAAAGTCCCCTATTTTTTGGAAAAACACATAAAAACCAAATTCGAGAATATATATCTTAATATTTTTATTTCTAGATAGATTTAAGTTTAGATCGGGAAACAGCTTTATATGGGGGGCTATGACCAACAATTGTTCGGCAGAGTTTATTTTTGAACTACTAATTAATGACTGTACTAAACACACGCAAACCAAATTTGATAGAGATCTATATGATAATTTGGATCCTATGGCAATTTAAGTCGATCTCATAGGCGCCATTTGTATGGGAACCACGTCAGAACATGTACCGATTTTCACCAATAGCGTTCATCCTATGGTCGAGGAAAGATCACATACCAAATTTCGTCCATATATATTAATAGTTGCGACCTGTAATTTGATTATAAGGTTTACATAGATACACAGACGTACGAAGAGACGGACGGATGGACGGACACCGCTAAATCGACTGAGACAGATGGGCCTAACTGAAATATTTTTGGTAGTTACAAAAAACCCGATTATTTCAATATTATTGAAACCGATTATATTTAAAAATTATAAATTTTCAGGAAAACTTTTGAAAAGCAAATAGTCTAATAGTAGTTAGTAAAGAAAAAGAATTCATTTTAGAGTCATTAATGAATCGATAAACCCGTCTTTTGTATCCGGTTTTTATATTGAAAATAGTAGATTTCAAATTGGAGATTGAAATCTGCTATTATATTTTACACAAAACAACTAATAACTGATTACTCTTTTGTTATAATTATTCGGTTTTCAGGTCAAAGTATAATGTAATAAATAACTGATTTTGTTATAGAAAAAGAAATATTATTATAGTTAATATAAACCGACAGACAAACGACAATTGTCAATCTATTAAATTCTTATTACCTCAATTATCTGTAAAATTAATAGGCTAGGCGAATTTTTGTTACCGACTTTTTATTCTACCGTTTTTTCCCGCTTTTGACCAAGGTTCAGAAAATACACACATGAAACACACAATGTTCTGTTCAAAAGCAGCCAACACATATCTTTATTTTCATATCAATTATGTACGTTTCTAAATTTTCTACGGTGCCCAACACAACCATGACTGTTGTCGTTTTAATATTTCGTTAAGTCGTGTTTAAAATATAACTGAACTCGAACCTGTTTATTGTACATGTTCTGTTTTTTCTTACTACACGAGCCACAACACGACTTAAAATATAACTGAACTCGAACCTGTTTATTGTACATGTTCTGTGTTTTTTTTCAGTACACGTACCAGAACATGAACTTCAAATAAAGCAGCACTCAAAAATGTGTGCTTTATGTGTGATTGAAACAAAAAGTACGTGATAGAAAAAGGTTCGTGTAAATAACGAAATATTAAAACGAACACAGTCATGGTTGTGTTGGGCACCGAAGAAAATTTAAAAACAAACATAATTGGTATGAAAATAAAAATATGTGTGTGTTAGTCTAAGTTATGTTTGTTTACATATATGTACGAGTTTTTTATTCAGTGTGTGTTTTTTTCTGAACTCTGCTTTTGACCAAACGTATATTATTTGAAATGTATTGCTTTTTAGCTGTTCCCCAGATTTGCCGATTTTTTAATTTTTTCCTTTGTTTTGAGTAAATTGCATTTAAAGTTGCTACTAAAGGTACGGTCACATTAGGCAAATATTTGACGCAAACTTGTTTTCGCGTATTTGCCAAAAATTTTGTGAACAAATACAGAGTTGATTTTCTGGTCACGCTAGGCACATTTATTTGCCTCTTTTTGTTTGATCAAACAGCTGCCAAATAGTGGCAAATAAAAACAAGGAAAACATATTTGCCGTGCGGTCACACTTGAACAAATATTTGACTAAAAAAATTGTTTGATCAAACAGTCAAAAATTAAAAATACATTTGATCAAAAATTTCCAAATGTGGCACGAGGAGGAAAGGATTCTTTTTTTGTGCTGTGGAGCGCATCGGTGATAGTTTTGGAAGTCTTCTGTTATATTATATTTAAATATTATTTTTAACTATAATTATTTTTTTCTTTGTTTACAAAATAAACAGCTGTTTATTTTAAGTAACAGTGTGGCAAATTCTGTGTTTTTAAAATGATAAATACGGCAAAGTTAAAAATAAATTTGGGTTAAGTGGAGTTTAGGGGCAATGCCCTGATCGGTTTCAAATTTTATAAAACATTTTATTGCGGTTCTAGGAAAATATTTTTTTTTCAGCGATCGAGCCTATTTTCCGAGTTATGGACTTCCAAACTTTTGCCATTGACTTGTATATAATTATGTTATTTAGAATCGGATTTCAGCAAAATATATATATTTTAAAAACTTACTTGAGGTTCTTTTACTCGATAATTTAAAATTTGAAATCCATTAACCCATTATGAACCTATTTAAAATTTTGTATTTTTGTAATAGCGCTCTTTCTTAAATATGGAATTGTCTCGTAAGTAGACATATATCATGAGTAAACTGAATAAAAACTAGGTCCACTAGCTTCATTTCTATGTATACTTTGACCTCTTAACCCTTTCAGGAAGGATGTATATAGTCATTTGTAAGTTAGTACAATAGAATATCAAGTATCTTATTTTTTTAGGGAAATTAACCCATTAATAACCATATTTGAAATTATCCCATTATTTATTATACTATAGAAATAGAAATAACAACATATTTAAAAAAAACCTTAAAATTGAAGGTAAAATTTCTAATATATCCGATCCTTAAGTAGTTAAGAGGTCAAAATATACATTGAAATGAAGCTAGTGGATCCAGCTTACATTCAGTTGTAAATACAAACATTATATAGGTCATTTTATGAGATAATGCCACGTTTTCCCAAAATAACTTTAAAAAATCCAAATAGGTTCATAACGGGTTAATTGATTTTTTTGTGATAACAGTTTCCTTTAAAGCCAATTTTTAATTAATATTAACAAGTTGCACAACAAATGCTTTTGAAAACAAAAAGCTTTTTTTTAAGAAATAACTGAATTAAATTTTAAAAGCTGACATCACTGCTGAAACAACTGTTGTTTGCCACTGTTTGCTCTTACAAATGTTTTGTAAGGTCAAATAATTATTTGCCCAAAATAGAGGAAAATATTTGGTCGTTAGTGGTCGCATTAGGCAAATATTTGTTTGCAGTCAAATAATTTTGTTTGCCTAAAATCAGCTGTTTTGTTGTTTGACGGCAAATAATAGTTTGTGGTCAGACTGAGGCAAACAAATATTTGGCGTTTTTTGTCAAATATTTGTCTAATGTGACCGTACCTTAACACATACATAAAATTATACATATGCTATGTGTGTTAATTATATTTGTTAATTTGTTTGTTAATGAGTTTGTCATCTTCATTCACAATAATAATAAACCAAAAAATGTTGGTTTGTGAATTGGCTAAGTTGAAAGTTGCCTAGAAATTGCACTCGAATTTCGAGTGCTGGAATCTGCCAGTTATTATTACTATAAATAAAATTATAATCTTGCAATATTATATGACGAAGGTGGAAGGAACAATAGATTTAAGTTTGTTGTTTTTTGATTTAAAACAATCCCTGAATATGATATTCAAAGAATATCGAAATATTGGATTTTAATAAATAACTTTTACCAAAATCAGACCTCGAGCTCAAATATTTAGTTCTTATTTACAATTTGAGAGGTCGAATAAATGCATCATTAAATAATTGCAGTCTTATATAATTTAGCTTTTGACGGTAAAGAATTATTACTGCTACTACCAATATAACCCGATTACTAAGATATAATTGAAAAAACAACCGATTATTTGTCTCAATTTTTGGAGATTGCCAAAAAAAGTGAACACTTGAAATCACAAAAATATTATTGATTTCAATAACATAAAAACCGGATACTTTCTAAAGTATGTATAATTAAATTAATCATTTCTTAATTGCGATTTAAAAAATTTTATATTGTTGATTATTCGAAAAAAAAAGCTTAGAAATTCTAACAATAGAATTGGGTACCCTTTTTTTGTGCCAGACTTCAAGGAGGCTTCAAATATGTATTCAACAAAGCGACAACAGGTTATCACAGGTTATTTGAGACAACAAATGTATAGAAATATAAATTGAATAAAAAATAAACAATAATTTAATACTTAAGCTGAACAAAACAACAACGAAAACAAAACATTTTTAGGTATGACAAGTTTTTTGTACTATATACTATGATATCATTATTATTGTTATTCTTATTACCATTTAAGATGGTTACTTAGCGTTTTTTGGTTGTTCACATGAAATAACAAAAGTTTTTTAGAAAAATATACCTATAGATAATTTGTTATCAATTACAAGCAAACAAAAAATGTGAACAAATGGTCGTTACAAGGTAATTAAAAAGGTGAAAATGGAACGAAAGATTACCGATTACTTTTTGGTAGTTTTTAAAAATTGAAAAAACATCAAAAAGCTAAACAATTTTTATTAATTATATGCAGACAATATATATATTTAAATGATAGTTAATATGCAGCCCTAAAATCATGAAGAATTACGAATATGGAACAATCGATTACCGGTTACTTTTTTGTAATTTTTAAAATTTAAATAAAATTTAAACTGTTTTCGAGATTTAGATATTAAAATAATAAAATTAGGTTATTGGTTAATTCCGGGTTTGAGTTGAACAATGAAATATTAGGACTGTATTGAAAAATTCATGTATTCAGTCCAAAACATGTAAATAATTATGAATATTTATGGAAAAAGCTATTGCAGGTTAATTTTTTGTACTTTTTTTAAATTTAAATAAAATATAAGTTGCGTGTGGATATTTAAGTAATATAATTATACCTTAAGTTAAAGCAGGATGGCAAGGCTTAGAAGAAAAACAGCTTGACAAAGTTTTTAACAAAATATCAAGAATTTATTACCAAAAATTAAGAAGAAAACTCATCTATTATATGCAGGCATTAACAGCTTTATAGGAGATTTATAATATAGGCCAAAAAAATTGTGAATATGATACAACCGATTACCGATTACTTTTTTGTAATTATTGAATTTTCAATAAAATATTAATTGCTTTCAAGTCATGAATATTTAAGTAATCTAATTTTAATTTAAGTTAGGTTAGGAATGAGGGGTTGGAAGTAAAAACTTGACAAAATTTACAACAATATAACAAGAATTAAGTATGCAGACATTAACAGAATTATTACATATATTAATACAGCCCGAAAGTAATAAATATTAATATAGTTCAACCGGTTACCCGATTAATTTTTTGAAATTTCTTAAATTTTTATAAATTATTAGATGTTTTGAAGTTAAAAACTAATGAAATTAGAATTTGGGTCGTTTTGTTAAGCACGGTTGGAAGAAGTGAAGAAGTCAACCGATTATCGATTACTTTTTTGTAATTATTAAATTTTCAATAAAATATTAAATGCTTTCAAGTCACGAATACTTAAGTAATCTAAATTGAATTTAAGTTAGGTTAGGGATGAGGGGTTGGAAGAAAAAAACTTGACAAAATTTACAACAAAATAACAGGCATGTAGTATGCAGACATTAACAGATTTATTACAGATATTAATACAGCCCGAAAGTAATAAATATTAATGAATATAGTGCAACCGATTACCGATTACTTTTTTGTAATTTCTTAAATTTTATTAAATTATTAGATGTTTTCAAGTTAAAAACTAAGGAAATTAGAATTTGGGTCGTTTTGTTAAGCACGGTTGGAAGAAGTAAAGAAGTCAACCGATTAACGATTACTTTTTTGTAATATCTAAAATTTTAATAAATTATTAGATGTTTCAAGTTATGGATATTATGGTAATAAAATTAGAATATGAGTAATTTTTTTAAGTGCGGTTTGAAGAAGTAAAGCTGCACAAAATGTACAACAAATTATCAAGAATTTGTTAAAAATATCTTATCTATTATATATAAACATTTAAAGAATTAAATAATATTTACAAATTGTGCTAAAAATCATGAATATTAACGAATATGATATATCCGAATACCGATTACTTTTTTGTAATTTCTTAAATTTTATTAAATTATTAGTAGCTTTCAAGTTATGGATATTAAAGTAATAAAATTAGGTTAAGAGTTAATTTGTATTACGGTTTGAAGAAGTAATATTCTACAAATTATATATCGACATTTACAAAATTCTATGATGTTTACAAAAATCATAAATATTGAGGAATATAACGAATATAACCGAATATCGATTACTTTCTTCATAATTTTAAAGCGTTAGTAAAATAATAGTCGTTTTCAAGTCTTCTTAATTAAACAACATAATTGAGTTTTAAGTTGAGTCAGGAAAGGAAGAATTTAGAAAAAAATCACATCATTTACAAGCAAAAATATCACGAATGCAATACAAAAAGTCCAAAAGTTGACATCTGTTATGTGTAGATATTTACAAATTTATATCATAGTTATAATTTGGTACAACCGATTACCGATTACTTTTTCGTAATTTTAGTTTTTTTAATTTTTTTGTTTTCTTTTTTTTTTTTTTTTCTTATTTTACATGTTTGACTTAATAAATCATGCTATAACTTGTGTCCATGGGGTAAAGTGTATAAAAAGAAAATACACTTGTGCAAAACAAAAAATGTCCATGTGAAAGACAAAACACTTGTTTGTACATTTTTACGTATTCTTCATTTACAAAACACTGATACAAAGACATACATACATACATATTTATGTATAGATACAATAACATTTTAAAGATTTTCAATGTTTTTATTCCATCGAACTCTGTTTTATGATTCCTTGGAAATCAAAACATTCTTTGTTTATGTTTCTTGTTTCTTTGTTTATTTTATTCTTTCAACACTTTTCAACGAATATCGAATGCATAAGAAACATGCCAAAGAATCACCGTATGAAAACATTAAAAACGTCAAATTCTAATAAAAAAAAAACAACGCAAAAGCAATAATAATAATTTTATCCGCCTATAATAATTTCATCCGCTTTCAACATATGCACGAGTCGACAAGATCGATTCTACTAAAAACTCAGTGGTTTATAGATAGATGGCAGTCATTTAATATAACAGCAATAGCCGCACCGCAGCAGCAGCTATATTAGCAGCAACAGCAGCAATAACGCAGTATAAAAGCTGGCAAAAAAAAAATAAAAAATAAGTAAAACAAACAGCAACCAAGTCAGCCCCCCAAAAAATATACAACATCATGGATAGATTCAAACATTATGTAGTGGTGGTAGTGTTAGCAGTACTATATAGTAACGTAAACTGACGTAGAGCTAGATACAGCTATGCATGTGTAGTTCCGTAATATTGTGTGCACACAGAAACCATATTCCAATTCCAGCTATTCATTCAGTCAAGGCCTACAAAACGTACAAACATTTTTGTATTGTAGAGAGGAGCTTTTCTTTTTTGGTTTTTCCATGTGCTCGCTCTGTTTATAGCGGCTTCATCAAATGTTTTAGCAAAAACACACAAACAAAAACTAAATAAAACAGCATACAACTTTAAGCACAAACAACAACAAGAGACAATACGTTCAAAATAATACATCTAATACAAAAAAAAAAATAAAAAAATTATCAGTTTTTTTTTTTTGAAAGGTACTTTGTAAGTTCAGCACAAATATAAATCAGAGGCGTCGATTTTAGCCATTGTTTAGCTAAGCATCCAATGTCTTTATAATTTGTTCCAAGAAAATTATTGATAATGACTGAAACTCACAACCAGTGGCGCGAAGAACTTTTTTCTTCCCCCTAAACAATTAAGGAATAAACTTAATGAGACTGCTAGCGAAGAAACTATTTTGCATTTTCATTATTTCATTATTAAAATGTTATAATAAAAAAAAATCTATTGTCTCTAATCAAAATTTTCTAGTGATAACTGCCCTATAAACAAATCGGTAGTCGACTACAAAAAAAAAAAACACAGTTCTAGTTAACTTTTATGAACTAACTATAAGCTAACTACAATGTAATGCAGAACTTCCCCAAAAATAGAAACATGCATATTGTGTGCTTTCCCGAAATAGCAGCTTGCATATTTGTTGACATTTGTTTAGTGACTTTTTCACTTGTTTTTGACATTTAACATTACAAAAATCGGTGTTCGTGCGTGCAGTTAGAAAGGTCAGAGAAAAATATTTTTTTAGTTTTTTAAATTTTAATTATTAAAACTAAAATGAGTTGCACAAGTAAGAGAAATTTAAGAAGGCTATTTAAAAAAGAAAAAGAAATTTATTCAAATAAACTAATTTCAAATAATATAGTTGAAGCCACCTGCTCCTTTGCCGATTTGCAGTGTCAAAGTGAAAGTCGTACTGAAAATATTAGTATTAGCAATATTTTAGAAGGAGAACCTGTAATAAAAAAAAACATTAAAAGAAAAAATCGGTGATTGGTGGTACTTTAAAAATAGGCCATCTCGCAAGTGTTTCGAAGAGTTGTTAAATATTTTAGTTGAAGAAATTTAAGATGTGCCTTTGAGTGCAAACACATTTATTGGAAAACGGGATCGCTTGTGCTCATTTTGCTGTAAAGAAAAAAAACAGCCGTCCAATATTTCAAGTATCCTAAAGGATTGTCAAAAATTATTGATCGATATAAATATTGACGGACTACCATTGTTTAAAAGTTCCAGAACGCAATTGTGGCCGATTTTGGCAAAAATTGTTGACTTCCCTAACATTTCTGTTTTCCCTATTGGTGTTTACGTTGGAAAGAGTAAACCGTGATCGATATTTTCCTAAGTGATTTGGTCACGGAGTTAAAAGATTTAATTGATAATGGAATATTGATTGAAGATACGGTGATTGCATTTGAAATCAGAGCACTTATTTGTGATACACCAGCAAAAGCTTTTGTTTGCGGTATTGTGGGTCATACATATTCGCATGATTGTACAAAATGTACAATGAAATCTGCAACTGGAAAGCCACTGAGTTTCGTCAACTTCTGTTATGCACAGGTATACTGGTTATAAACAATAGGGTTCATGGCGACCCTTATTACGAATTTCTGCTTCTTCACTGTGCTTACCGTTTGTTATCCTGCCCGAGAGCGTGTGAAATAAATGTTGAAAATGCTCAAGTACTATTGGAATTATTTGTGGAAAACTTCCCTGTAACATTTGGCGAAAACAGCATATGTCTTTTGCATATAAGTGACTGTATGAAAAAGCTTAGACCGCTTATCAATTTTTCTTCATACCCTTTTGAAGATTATCTTCAAAAGTTAAAAAAAATACGTAAAAAAGCCATCGCAAATTCTGCAACAAATTCATATTCGCACACAATGTGAAAAAATGGTGACAGAACAGCGAAAATTAAAATTTAATAAACAAAATGGGGCTATTGTTAGTTCACAACCTCAGAATTTTTTTTAATGCAGTTTGTCCTAATAACTTCTGTGCAATTCGACCGTTTATAGCCATACAGATAACAGGCTTCTCATCTATCTAAGCGTCGAAAATACAAATCACCTTTACGCTTATGTGATGTCGGTATGGATAGTGATTAAACTTTTTCGTTAATGAATAGCTTACACCGTATAACCACAACATTTTTAAGACTGCGCTGAATCTTAAAAGAGATAAACGTATAAAAGCAGCTTATACTCGACGAGGGATTGTGTTTGTAAAATCGAATGACTGCGACGAACCTGTTATGATTGAGTTTCCTGACCAATTAAATCAGTTTTTTTCTTACTTCAAATTGAAAATTCTTTAGTCTTTCTTAAACCTTTTTTTGTTATTAATAATTATATTACTGTTAATTGTACGCTCATAATATTACTTATTACTTTTGATCTTAAATCTGAAACTCTTTTTAGCAAAAAAAAGTTATATGTGTGTGTTGCTATCACTTTAACTTTATATTTTTATGTCAAATGATATTTGTTTTAGTTCCAAAGACAATGTTTTCTCTATGACTAGAATTCTGTCCAAAGAAAGAACTGGTCTCAAAATAGCCCACATTAATGCTCAGAGTTTGAATAATAAAATTGACGAGTTTAGATACATCTTCGCGTCATTAGGAGTTGATATTGTGTGTGAGTCAGAATCTTGGTTTAGTCCTGAAATAAGTGACAATATTTATAACCTGCCAGGTTTCAAGATTTTTAGAGCAGATAGAGAGGGTAACGCTGGGGATGAATCTATATATGTAAGGAAAGAAATTAGCTGCATACAAAAGTGTAAGTCAACAAAAGAAGTCAAATTGAATATTTGTTCCTGGAGGTGGCTGAGGTTGGGAATGGTAAAATTCTTGTTGGAACAGTGTATGTACTAATAAAAAATTATACAGGTCCAACAATAACTGCGACTTTAATCACCTAATGGACAATCTTGAAAACTTATCATTTCTATATAATGATATAATAATAGCTGGTGATTTCAACAGTAACATTAAAACTGAATCTGTACTCACTGAAGGAATGGAATTAATTAGTCTACTACCTGTCAATACAATTATTCCAACCCAATATTCTAAAACATCAAACTCCCTCATGTATTTTTTGTGAGCCAAAAATCTAAAGTTTTACTTTATGATCAGTTATCTGTGCCTGTTTTTTCAAAGCATGACTTAATATATCTTACATATGATACTTACGTCAACAATGAAGATACCTACCATACCTTTCGTGATTTTCGAAACTTAAATGAAGTATTTCTAAATAGTGTCCTTGTTTCTTGATTGTGTTCAATGGAATTTAAGTTACATTCTTGCAAAACAATATTACTTCAATCTTCAATGAATGTGTACCACAAAAAACGAGAACAATTAAAGCTAAACAACATCCTTGGTTCAATTCCGCTATAAAAATTCTTATTGATAAGCGGGAACTAGCATATAAAAGATGGAAAAAATATGAAACTTCCGAACTACATCAATTATTTAAAAACTTAAGAAATAAAGTAGTACATCTGATTAGAGTCGCAAAATCAACATATTACAAACAAAAGTTCTCTTCGGCTGTCGGATGTAATCAAAAATGGAAGAAAATACGGGAAATTGGTTAAAATGCCAAACCTATACATAACATTAATGTGGATATTGATGTAAATGTCCTGAACCGGAGTTTTGTTGAAATTTGTGTAGATAAACCCAACCAGAATCCCCATGAGAGTATATACACTGTGTACATCTTTTCGATGTGTTGATCAGTGTGAGGTCGTGAAAAGTTTTTCGGCTATTAAGTCAAATGCTGTTGGTGTAGACGAAGTAAACCCCAAGTTTATAAAAATAGTTCTTCCAAAATTATTACCTATTTTCACACACATATTCAACACAGCTCTTATGAAATCTACCTTCCCAGATATGTGGAAACATTCCAAAATAATACCAATTCCTAAAGCAAATAACGAATTTCGTCCTAGTGCATTTCTCTCTTTCCTTTCCAAAGTCCTAGAAAACCTCATGCACAGGCAAATGGATGATTATATCAACCGTCTTGGTCTCCTATCCGAAAGACAGTCGGGTTTTTGACAGGGTTGGAGTTGTATTACTGCATTGGTCGACGTGGTTGAACATCGGAGAAGCAAACTTGATTGTAACATGATCTCTTTTCTTGTACTTTTGGATCATAGCAAAGCATTCGATACCGTCGACCATGCGATACTTATTTCTAAGCTCGATAAACCTTTCAATTTTTCTATATCTGCCTGTAGACTTATTCGGTCATACCTCTCCAATATATATTAATCTGTATCTCTCAATGGAAAAACTTCTGAAGCACTAAATGTTGAAAGAGGAGTACCACAAGGTTCAGTACTTGGGCCCTTACTTTTCTGCATGTACATAAATGATATATCAAATGTTCCTCAATACTGCAATATCCATATGTACGCAGACGATGTTCAACTATATGCTAGTGCTAAATGTACGGATGTCAACAACTATATAGGATCTATTAACAACGACTTAACGAACATTCATAATTGGGCTAGGTTTAATGGTTTGTGTCTAAATCCAACTAAGTCAAAATGTATACTCATATCGAGAAATAACGTGACACTCGAATTTGACGAGAATATAAAAGTTGGCGATACAAATATTGTTTTCGTTCAAAGCACAACAAATCTAGGATTAATTTTCAATAACCAACTTTCATGGACAAACCACATAAACTCTGTTGTTGGAAAGGTACATGCGATGTTAAGGAATCTTTGGGCTGTCCAATTGTCAACGCCATTTGAGATAAGAACGCTTTTAACAAAAACTTAGCTTATACCTGTCCATCTTTATGGCTGTGAAGTATTTGCAAACTGTAATAGTATTGATACCAGAAAGGTTAATGTGGCATACAATAATATAGCTCTATACGTTTTTAGTAAGAAAAGAACTGATAGTATATCGTTATATTCATACAAACTGTATAATGTGAGCTTTGATGACCTACTAAAAAACCGATGTCTTACTCTGATGCATAAGATTATTCATTTGGCTGAACCAGATTATTTATTTAAGTTAATAAATCTTGCAAGATCACCTCGTGTAAAGAATCTTGTCAATCCATTCTTTAATTATGACGTCTCAAAGAGACAATTCTTTATCTATACAATTGGTCTTTGGAACAAACTACCTAATACAACACAGACAATTAGCAACACACATCGTTTTAAAAAGGAATTAGTAAAATTATGTGCCTAAAGTAGTATATTTTATTTAATATTTCAGTTTTAAAGTATTGCAATGTTTCTTGTTAAATTTGTTTTCCTTTTTTGTACTTTCTTTTATTCTTGGAAATTCAAATTATAAACTATTAAAAATAAATTGATATTGTACCCATTTGTAATAAATGTAACTTAAATACAACTATCGTCAAACACTGTAACTTATAAGAATTTATTCGTGTTGTGGTAGAATTACAATAATTAAATAAATAAATAAAATAAATAAATATTGACTATTCAGTGCTCAAACGCTGAATTTTAAAGTCTTCAGTGTAATAAATTTGCTTAAGAACAGAGTAAGAAATAGAATGGTGTATTAATTAAAAAATCAATTTGAGGTGATTACTAGCCTCGCCTGTAAATTCCTTTCATAATGGACCATGGCATAAATATTATAACTTGGAATGCTAGAGGCATTCGCAACAAAAGCCAAGAATTATTCCAATTCTTAATTGCCAACAACGTACATATTTGCTTAATATCGGAAACGTGGCTTAAACCAAACATTTCTATAAGACATAGAGAATTTTTTATATATAGAAATGACAGAGAACGTACTAGGGGTGGTGGTGTCGCCCTTATTATCAAAAAAAAATATTTCTCATAAATTACTTCCAATTGTTAATACTAACATTATTGAAAATATCGGTATACAACTGTTTACTAACAATGATATTGTAAATATTTATTCATGTTATTTACCATTATTGAAGTTTGATTTTAGTAAAGCAAATTGGAATGCCTTTTCAAGATACCTTGATAGACATTTAAACTTACCAAACACAAGAGATATCATACTTGAGGAACATATTGATACTTTATTAGAAAATTTCAAAACTGTTATTAATGAGGCTATTAATGCCAGTGTACCATGGAAGTTACATTCGCTTTCAAGAAAATCATTACCTTTTTATTTAAAATCCTTGATACTACAAAGAAACAGTCTAAGAAGAAACTGGCAACGCTTTAGAGACTATAATGATTTCTACGACATGAAAATGCTTAATAAAATTATTTGCGAGGAAATGGATAAATTTAAAAATAAATCGTGGGATCATCTTCTTTCTACGTTGGATTAAGGCTCCTCGCCTTTTTGGAAGCTAACATTCCAATTTTGAAAGACAACACATCATGCTATACAACTAACTCCGAAAAATGCGAAATCCTTGCACAAACTTTTGCTTTAAACCATTCGATTGCTTCCAATCTTGGTGATCCAGCAACAAATTCTCTGGTAAGCGACACCCTTCGAGCGTTTCAATTATCAACCCCAAACTCTACATCCCATCTTTCAATAAATGCCTCACATATATCTCGCATTATACAGAACCTGAAAACCAGAAAGTCACCGGGAGATGATGGTATTAATAACAGCTGTTTAAAAGCTCTTCCTAAAAAGGGAATAAATTATTTAACTACCATAATAAATCAATGTTTAATTTTCTGTTATTTTCCACAAGAGTTTAAAAAGTCTAAGATCTTTCCAACTAAAAAGCCTAACAAACCACAAGATATGCCTTCTTCATACCGACCTATTAGCCTACTATCTTCCATTAGCAAAATACTTGAGAAAGTTGTTAAAGAAAAAGTGACAAATTTTATTGAAGCGAACAATATCATACCTTCATATCAGTTTGGTTTTCGAAATCAACACAATACAATTCAACCGTTAGTGCGGTATTACTGGACGTTAAAGCGGCTTTCGATTCTGTATGGCATGATGGGCCTATATATAAAATGATTAACTTACAATTCCCTTTTTATATAATTAAAATTATTCAGTCCTTTCTCTCTTTCCGTACTTTCAAAGTACACTTTGGTTCCTATTGTTCGGAAAGTTTTAATGTTCCAGCTGGTTGCCCACAGGGCTCTTGTCTATCACCAGTACTATACAATTTATATACCTATGATATCCCTCAACTCGAGTATTGCACCATGTCAATTTTTGCTGATGATACAGCTATACTTTGCTCTGAAACTTTAGCTGTGGATGTCATAACCAACATTCAAAGAGCCTTAGTTGAAATTTTTTCATATTTTAATAGATGGAAAATAATGCTGAATAATGACAAAACGCAAGCCATATATTTCACTAGGAAACGAAAAGTTTGTTTACATTCCACAGACAAATATCAACATAAATAATGCCTTAATTCAATGGGAACAGAAAGTTAAATATTTAGGAGTAATATTAGACCCTAAAATTAAATTTAAAGACCATATACCATATATTGTTAATAAAATTAATATATTAATACGAATACTCTATCCTTTTATAAACCGGAATTCAAGGCTAAACATAAACAACAAAAAACTTATATTTAAGGCGGTTATGTTTTATGCAGCCCTTGTCTGGTCAAATAGCGCAAAATGCCATATAAATAAAATACAAATTTCCCAAAACAAATTGCTTAAGTTAATCTATAATCTTCCAAGGTATTTTTCTACCCGCCGACTCCATGCTCTTGCAGATATAGAGTTAGTGGAAAGCAAAATTAATAGACTTTCCCGTAGCTTTTATTGCCGTTGTTTAAATTCTGAACATGCCCATATTAATGAACTAGCTTCAGCTTAGGTAGTTAATAAGTTCTTAGTTTAAGTTTTATCATAACTTCAAATAGGTTTTTGAAAATTTTTACCTCCAATATTATTTAAATGTATATATATAAAATTCTATAAATTAACAATAATTATTAAGTAGAAAAAGATAAATTCTTGAACTCTTTGTACTTAATTATATTAAGAAACAATGTAAATAATAGTTGATCTAAATAAATTGAATTGAATTGAATTAATTAAAAAATTCGATCAAAAGTTTCTATTAAAATTAATTCTTTTCGAACATAAAAAAAAAATTATATTAAAGAACACTATTATGGCCTGAAGATTAAGATCATATTTTATATTCTCCCTATTAGTAATAATATCTTATATATTAAAAGAATTTATGAATAAACTTTGCATTCAAGATTTTTTTCAATATTGGAGAATCAACTTTACTTTTACTGTACGTTAATTTATCTTGGCATATTTTGGCATTACTGTACGTTAACTTCTCTTGGCAAATTTTGGTATTATATTATAAAAATTAATATAATATAATATAATGCTGCGGAGCAGCAGGGGTCCTCTAGTAATAATTAAAAATCTTTTAATTTTTTTTTACAAACATCTAAGCAGCGCTTATTAGGACATTTAATTTTATTCTAATTTTACATTATTTAGCGTGCCTACCAGTGTTGCGCTATTTCCATTGAAAAACTTGGCATCGCTAATCTTTGATGAAAGAAAAACTCTTTAAATAAATATTTTATTTGTAACTGATACACAAAAAGCTACCCAAACATTTCCAACGACATTTCAATAATTATACAAAAATGTATTGCATGTCATGAGGGTTGTGGTCGACACCACATATGAAACAATGGAATGAAACGTTTATAAGGTTTAAACAATGACTAATACAAACTGCAATAAACCGTTTTGCATTAGTTTACAGCAGAGACACAAACCAACAAACCAACTGCATGAAATATAAGTGAAAGCAATGCCCAAGAGATGGCGTGAACTGTATTGTCAACACCAAATACTTGATTAACAAATTTAATATTATTTAATTGTCAAATGGTTATTTTATCAATTTGACAAGCAGAAATAAAATAAAAAATAACAACAATTAATGCGGATGTCAATATCGTCAGTTTTGTTGAGAAAGCTAGAGGGCTTTATAGAATATTTAACTAATGATAATGTTAACGCCAGCATTTATTTATACACAATAAACATTGGGTATTCAGATCGACTCAGAACCACTTTATAGTCGACTTAACGACTTCCATTCTTCTGTTTGTCCATCTGTTTGTCAAATGAAAATATATTTTGATGATATTAGGTACATTAAGGTGGTATAGCCGGTCTATAGCGCTTAGAACTTCCTTATTAATTTTAAAAATATGTCACACAACAATTCTTACTACCACTAATTGGTCAGGGTATAATTAGTTTGTGCTGCTGTTTGTAACTACCAAAAATATTTGACCTATAAGAATCATAGAATAATTTTCTGAGTCTGTGTAGCCATGTAAACCTTATGATCAGACTGCAGGTCGCAAATACGAATATATTTTGACAAAATTTGGTATGTAAGCTTCTATCGACACCAGTACGAACACTATTGAAATTGATGAAAATCGATGCATATTCAGGCCCTGTCCCCATACAAATGACCCATACGAGATCGACTTAAATTGCCAATTTATCATATATATCTCGGTCAAATTTGGTTTGTGGGTGCTTATTACACCCAATAACAAGTAGTCCAAAATTTAACCATGTAGGTTAATGCTTAGACATAGTCCCCATAAAAATCTACTTCCTGGTTTTTACTTAAACCTATCAAAAACAAAATATTACACAGATTTTTCTCAAATTTGACTTGTTTTTGAACAAATAAGTGACTTTACCAAATAAGGTCCGAATGGATCCTTTTTCGACCTAGTCCGCATATAAATATAGCATAAGATATGCCACTCAAATTTGGTTTATGCTTATTTTCAATAACCAATTAGTTGCACCTAAAACTCTATCTTTAAGTGCATGGTATAGGGTATCGTATAATCGGTGTAGGCCGACTATAATTTTTTTTACTTGTTTTAAGTCTTTTTATTTTTTTAACTGAAATAGAAAATTTTTATTGTATATACACTCAAATCTCGTTTTATGCGAATTTTTTTTAGCGAATTCGAATTTATGCGGTTTTTAATTTTTATTAAATTTTATTTTTTTGCATCATTATTACACATTTAAATTTAAAGCAGTTGGCAACACTGATGCACGTCTTGGCCGGAAAAAACAATTCTCAGAATTGTTTATACGTGTAAAGGCCTATTAAGCCACACGTAACCGTAACCAGACGTGTCAGCTGTCTTTTTCTCTTACATGAAAAGCATTTAGAGCAGTTACCAAATTCAAATGTCACGTAACCGGAACGTCCCAATCTGTTGAAAATAGATTTTTGTTACGTTTGTACGTGACATTTGTGAACAGCTGATAAAGTTTGGTTAATTTTACACAGCAACGTGCTGGTTCGTTATTTAAGTTCTATAATTGCACTAAATGCCAACGTTACATTTACGGTACGGATACATTTCAACAACGTGTGGTTAACTAGGCCTTAACACTTGACAAGATTCTTGGAGGATAATATGACACCAATAATTTTCTGTATCTGTATACGATTAAATTTTTTTAAAACAGGTTCTTGGTAGCGAAAACCCGTTTTTAAAAAAATTTCCAACAATATAAGATACAATACTTAAAATTGCAACCGGCTTAACAAAGTCGGTAAGTTTATGAATAAAAATTCCGATAACCGGTTATAGCTTTAATATAATTTTTCGGTTATTTTCATATCATATATTGAAAATAAACTTTAAATTGCTAAAATATATGATTAGACCTGATTCTTTGGTAAAATTTAAATATTTTCCGATTACATTAAAAGTTTGTTAATTATTAGTAACACAATAGTGAAAAAAAATTATAAAAAAACAATGAAAACCCGAGTTTTGTAACCGGTTTTAATGCCAAGCTGAGTTCAATAAAAATTCAGCAAGTTTATTTTATAATTTCAAAAAAAGTTTGCGATAACCGATTACAGCGATGCTATAATTATTGGGTTTTTCTTATCAACTATGGAAGATTTAATTACAATGAATTTTGAGTTACTTAAATATATAATTTTACCCGATTATTTACATTAGACTCAAATATCCGATTACTTTAAAATTTTAAAGAGAGAGAGAAAAAATTTAGTAAAATTAATTCAAATTTATTCAAATAAATAAACAAAATTCGATAATCGATTAACCCGTTGTTACGAATTGAAAAATTCAACTATAACAAGTATAGCTCTTTTGACATAAAAAAATTAATTTAATTGTTGCTATAGACCAACTATTTAGAAATAATGGAAAAAGTAACCGATTACTGTATGAGTTAGTTAATTATTGATGAAATCTTATTTTTGTAAAGGAAAACTCCTTAAAAATCAAATATTTAAAATATCATATGTAGATATTGTGCTAGATTTTTACACTCGCATGATTCCTATAACTTGGGTTCTATTAACAAAAAATAAATACTAAAATAGTTAATAGGAACCGATTATATAAATTAGGTATTCATATAAAACTTTTGGAAAGAAAACAATTCAAATTTATTTAAAAACAAGTATGAAAATTATAGTCGGTCTAGACCGACTATACGATACCCTATACCGTGCGTTTAGAAACCCTATCCCTAAGGTCCAGCTAATTATATATAGAAAATAAGCATAAACCGAATTTGAGTGGCATTGTTATTAATTTTTTTTGGCTGCAGATGTGATACACAACATATTGAAAAGAGTAAGCAAAATAATAAAAAATGAATACCGTGATTCCATAAAAACAATTATTATCATTATAACATAAGTAATATTCAACAAGATCCTAAGAAATTCTGGACGTTTCTGAATGCAACTTTGGGAAGGAGTGTTAAAACGGAAGTTAACTTGAAAAATTCAAATGGGATATTGATAACAGATGATGTTATGAAATGTCAGCTTTTAAATCAGTATTTCTTAAAGATTTCTATAACTTTAAAGCATCAAATTATAAGTTATCATGGAGATTCATGTCAAAATCTCCAAATGCCAACACTTTCCGTTAGCTACGCGACAATCGAGAAAATTTCGCCAGTAATTTCGAACCTAACCGAAAATAAGAGCCCTGGTCACGACAACTTACCTCCAAGAGAACTTACTGAATGTAATAATGAAATCTCACATTTAGTAAACGTTTTTCAGTGTACTAGCATAGCCCAGCACTTGAAATTCGAGTGCAAATTCTAAGAAACTTAATTTTTTTTTTATTAAATTTTTTTCTTTCAATGTTGTTAAAATCTATATACATATAAAAAAAATGTATGAATATTTAAATAAAATTAAATTTCATTATAATTATTTGCTGAACACACAGAAGATATATAAATGGGATTGTTAATAAATAATTTTATACGGGTCTAAAGGTGTGTTAATCAATTTTAGCAATTCACAATTCTGCACATATATTTTATTTAATTTAATATATTTTTAACACATAATATACATAAATTTTATCATTCCACACTTCTCCGCCATATGAGCTATAACTATTCCAAATTTTACTCTTCCCCCGTGCGCGCATTTTGATTAAAAAGGGGAACAAAAATTTACATTCACGTATTAACATATATATTATCAACACTTCAGAATGTATTATAAATCTCAACCATTGTTCCAATACCGAAGGAATTAAATGCTACTATTGCACACAGCCCGTGAGGGGTTTGCTAGATCCTCCATCGGGACCCTCCCATGGCGAATTGGGGACGCTCGCCATATTGTTTCAATATGAAGGGTACCGGGGAAATAAAATACCCGGGGGTGACAAAAATCCAGCAACAGCAGCGTCGGTTTCATCAGGTTAGGTGCGGCTGCGAGCGAGTGTCGGAACTTGTATCAAGCGGCTCGCTATATAAATGTGTATGGAGGTAGAACTGGATGCCGCAAGATTTAGATCACCAGTGCGTATCCCACTGACGTATACGGGGTTGCGTGGTGTTGGTAGCCCTACCATAAAAAAATAGATTACCCAAGAAACGGAAATTGGAAATGAAAACAAACGGAAAACCCAGATGACGACCTTTGGCTTTCGTAAAAGGACTATGATAGGAACATGGAATGTGCGAACATTGACGGATGTATCGAAAATGGAGCAAGTCTGTAAAGAAATGCAAAGGCACAAACTTGAAATCCTGGGCCTTGTAGAAACAAAGCGAATGGGCAAAGGCGAAGAATATACAGAATCCGGTCAATACTTTGTGTTCAGCGGAAATGAATAATACCGTATTAATGGCGTGGGATTACTCATTTCCCATAAAGCAAAGAAATCGCTGATTGGATATAACCCAATATCTGAACGAATCATCACCGCTAGGTTCAAATCAAGATATCGCAATATAACGGTCATACAATGTTATGCTCCCACAGAACCCTATGACGATGATATTAAGGATGAGTTTTATAGATTACTAGAAAACACTGTAAACACTACCCCCGAAGGTGACATATTGGTCGTACAGGGAGATTTTAATGCCAAAGTCGGAACTAACAACTTAAATATCCAAAATATCATGGGGCGGCATGGCCTGGGTGGGGAAAGAAACGGAAATGGAACTCGTCTGGTAGAGTTTTGTGGAAACAATCACCTTTTCATAGGAGGCACGAGATTTCCTCACCGCGATATACATAAATACACTTGACAATCTCCAGATGGTAAAACTAGAAATCAAATAGACCACATATTGATCAGCAGAAGATTCCACAACTCTCTTCTTGATGTGCGCACTCGTAGAGGCGCTGACGTATACAGTGATCACAACTTATTGGTAGCTCAAATTAGATTACGACCCGCAGCAATACAAATCCAAAAAAATCGCAACGGAAATTTCGATAGATTTGAAGATCCTCTTGTGCGCGAGAGTTATGTAGAAAGTCTAAGAATTGAATTTAATGACCAGCCGACCTGGGAAGACGTGCGTAGGATCTGCAGAACAACAGCTGAAAGGAAAATAGGTTACAAAAAAGGAGACAGGAAATTATGGATTAGCGACGCAACTTGGGATCTCATCCTTGAAAGAAGATCACTTAAAGCTGCAATGCTCAATTCGCAGTCAGACGAAGATAAGCAGCTGTTAAAGATGCAATACAACGACACCGAACGTCAAGTAAAAAAATCGGCAAAGAAAGACAAGGAAAATTTTATCAACAACATTGCTACTGACGCTGAAAACGCTGTCATGCGAAATAATTTGAGAGGTGTGTATAAGGCCATTACACTACTAACCAACACTAAATCAACGGTACCTCCTCTACAAGATAACAATGGAAACAACCTCACATCAGATGACCAACAACTTGCGCGATGGAAAGAATTTTTCGTTGACGCTGACCAACAATCCAGTATGTCGCAAAGTCCCATTGAAACAGGTCAACGCCCCAACCCTAACTGTAACATCTCTACGATATCACCAACAATCACTGAAATCTCAGATGCTATACGGCAGTTAAAATCCCACAAATTCGCCGGACCCGACAACCTTCCAGCCGAACTTTACAAATACGGTTCAGAAATACTGGTCCCCATCCTTTATCCCTTAATAGACCAAGTCTGGCAATCAGGCTGTATACCAAGATCCTGGAAAGAAGGAACGATTATTACTATTCCAAAAAAGGGATATTTAAGCAACTGCAGAAATTGGAGGGGTATAACATTACTAAATACTATCCAGAAGATTGTTGCCTTCGTAATCTTGAATCGTATATCACCAATATTAAATGGTCAACTTCGACAAGAACAAAACGGTTTCAGACCACAAAGATCCTGTATCGATCATATTAACACGTTGCGCATTGTGGTTGAACAGTCAGTGGAGTGGAGATCCCCACTATATCTTCTATTCGTTGACTTTGAGAGGGCCTTTGATACCATTAACAGAGACGCTATATGGAATACACTTCGGGAACTTGGTGTACCTGATAAAATTGTACACCTCATATGTGAACTTCACACAAATGCAGAATGTAGGTTTATATACAAAGGTAAGACTAGTGACAAGTTCACAATACAGAATGGAGTTCGCCAGGGGTGTGTTTTGTCAGCCCTTTTATTTATATTGGTTTTGGACAACATTTTAACAAAAACAAATTCAGAAGTACCAGATGGCATACAATGGAGACCGAACGAAAGATTATCTGATCTTGATTATGCGGACAATATTTGCTTTTTGAGCCACACCCTATCCGGAACACGGACAAAGCTAGAGGCATTAATTCGTATTGTTGGTAAAATGGGTCTCAAGGTCAATATGACAAAAACAAAACTGATGCGTGTTGAGACTGCGAACCAAACTCCACTGACAGTCACAATAAATGGTAACCCATCTGTCGTCAAGGATGTCACCAATTTTAGCTACCTTGGGAGTGTAATCTCCAAAGATGGTGGAGCAGATGCGGATGTTTCAAGCCGCATAAATAAGGCACGCATACCATAAAATGAAAAGAATTTGGATGTCTCGCAACATTAGCAGAAAAACAAAGCTTAAGGTCTTTAACACCAGCATTAAACCAATTCTTTTATATGGCTGTGAAACTTGGAAGGTGACAAATAATATCTGCCAAAAATTACAAATTTTCGTCAACAAATGTCTTCGTCGCATCTGTCACATATTTTGGCCCCACACCATATCAAATGAAGACCTTCTGTCGTTAACATTAAGCGAACCTATTAACACAGAAATAAAGCGTAGAAAGTGGCGGTGGATAGGTCACACGCTAAGAAGAGAAGATGTCAATATATCTAAAATGTCGTTTGAATGGAACCCGCAGGGTACAAGACGCAGAGGAAGGCCAAGAAATACCTGGATTCGATCGATACATTCCGAAAGTCAACATATAGGCTCATGGCCTGAAATTCGTTGTATTGCACAAAACCGCCAACAATGGAGTGCGACAATTTCCGCCCTATGTTCCGTATAGGAACGTCAATTGGACAGCATATGAGTTTGAATTGAATTAATTGTAATAAAATGTATCTCTACTACTTTAATAATCTTTTATATATTTAAATAAATATGCTTCCTTTGTCAAGGAAAAAAAAATTGAAGACAAATACCAACCTATTTCCTTGTTATCCGTTATTGATACTTAAGCAACTATTAGCACACCTAGAAAATAATAAATTGCTCTTGCCAATATGGATTTAGGAAGGTAAGTGAAAAGGATAACGCTATTGTCAATGTTGTAAACTGCATCTGTCAAGGCTTTACTGGTGTGGCTGGTATTTTCTATGATTTTTCAAATGCATTTGATCTCGTAGATCATAAAATTATGACGAAAAAGCTGCCGTATTACGGAATAATGGGCAATGAATTAAATTTTTTTTGAGAGCTACCTGTTCAATAGAAAACAGTACGTAGAAGTAAACAATTGTAAAGGTTTTCTTTGAGTTATTGAAAATGGTGCGCCGCCGGGCAGTGTACTGGGTCCCCTCTTATCTTATATATAAAAATGGAGTTTCGTTTGTTTGTTAGTTTGTACGTTTGTTTGTGGTTTATAGGAGACTACACTACTGGACCGATCGTCTTAAAATGTTTACAGTAGGAAATTGCCTATCCAGGAGGAAAAATAGGCAATAATTTTTTTTTGGATTTTTCAAGTGGGCGTGTCACCTCACATATAAAGTGAATTTTTAACATCTAATATCTGGAGTACTACGACAGCAAAAGTTCTGAAACTGTGTACATGTACATTAGACCGTATCACCTTACAGGCACAAAAAAAAAAAGTTCCCCGTACACCAGCGAATATAAAGTATTGTTCCAAGGACATTTGAAAAAAAATATTTTTTTTTTTTGCCGAACGTAGGGGTCGCCTTTTTAGTTTTTTCGTTATATCTTCCATATTTACAGTCCGATCTTAAAGTTTGATATAGCGAATTTTTTTGCCTCAGGGAGACCAATAATTTTGTCCTAAGGTCCATTGACCTCAAGTGTACCGTTCTAGTACCTACCCCCCAAATCTCATTTCCTACCACCCTAATGTGACACCCTAATGTTAGAAATTTATAGCTCGCGAAAAATCATAAAACTTTTGCTGAGAAAGTATTTCGATAATTACAGCACAACTATTTCAAAAATGCCCTTATAAATTCATTGTTGCAGACCGTAGGGGTCACCTTTTTAAATTTGTCATAGCTTCAGTATTTACATTCAGATATTAAATTATGATATATCGATGGGGTTGTCTGTGGCAGACCAATTTTTTTTTTTAATTCAAAAGTCTTTGACCTCAAGTAACCTTTACATCATACCTCAAATTATACAACAAGAAATAAGCAACAAAAAGCAAAGTAAAATAATAGAAATTTTAGTCGATCATATCTCGACGTGATAACAGTTGGCAATATTTTTGACGGCTGTCGAGTTTAGATAAAATGTGGCCCATGCGTTGCTCGTCGGTGACAGCCATGGCAGATTCATGTACTACATGAACAAAACGCGCGGTATTTTGAAAATGAGATGGATAAGCTGTGAAAATAAATAGGTTTAGCAAAGAAAACTATCAAATGAAGATGTAATCGAATTACCAGGTAAACGCAAGAAAAATATCTTCATTTGATAGTTTTCTTTGCTAAACCTATTTATTTTCACAGCTTATCCATCTCATTCTCAAAATACCGAGCGTTTTGTTCATCTAGTACATGAATCTGCCATGGCGGTCACCGACGAGCAACGCATGGGCCACATTTTATCTAAACTCGACAGCCGTCAAAAATATTGCCAACTGTTATGACGTCGAGATATGATCGACTAAAATTTCTAATATTTTACTTTGCTTTTTGTTGCTTATTTCTTGTTGTATAATTTGATGTATGATGTAAAGGTTACTTGAGGCCAAAGACTTTTGAATTACAAAAAATTGGTCTGCCACAGACAACCCCATCGATATACCATATTTTAATATCTGAATGTAAATACTGAAGCTATGACAAATTTAAAAAGGTGACCCCTACGGTCTGCAACAATGAATTTATAAAAGCGTGTTTTAAATAGTTGTGCTGTAATTATCGAAATAATTTCTGAGCAAAAGTTTTATGATTCTTCGCGAGCTGTAAATTTCTAACATTATGGTGTCACATTAAGGTGGTAGGAAATGAGATTTGGGGGGTAGGTACTAGAACGGTACACTTGAGGTCAATGGACCTTAGGACAAAATTAGTGGCCTCCATGAGGCAAAAAAATTCGCTATATCAAACTTTAAGATCGGACTGTAAATATGGAAGATATAACGAAAAAACTAAAAAGGCGACCCCTACGTTCGGCAAAAAAATAAAAATTTTTTTTTTTCAAATGTCCTTGGAACAATACTTTATATTCGCTGGTGTACGGAGAACTTTTTTTTTCGATACGGTCTAATGTACATATTGAATTAATTTTTAGTCTCGGAAAAATGGGCGGGATGAGACCAATGGGCGTGTCATCCCCATACAAAGTAAATATTTAGTATCATATTAATTGAGGTACTATAATAGAAAAAGCCATATAACTTAGCCTGATTTCATAAATTATTAATGTGAGTAGTGCCCAAAAAATGGACGGGATCGGACCAATGAGCGTGGCACCTCCTATACAAAACAATATGAAGTACTACGAAAATAGTTTTGAAACTTTTGACAAATTAATTGCGAATGTGAGAAGTCGTGGAAAATATGAGGGAATCGCCCAAAATAAAAATTGTTAAAACTGAAAATCGCAAATAACGAAAATTGCCAAAAACAAAAATCGCAGAAATCAAAAACAAAAATCGCCAAAATCAAAAATCACAAAAAACAAAAATCGTCAAAGTCAAAAATCACAAAAACAAAAATCGCGAATAACAAAAATCACATAAATTTAAAATCACCAAAATCAAAAATCGCGAGAAACAAAAATCGCTGAAGTTAAAAATCGCCAAAATCAAAAATCGCCATAATAAATAGTCTTCAAAGTCAAAAATCGACATAATTTGAAATCGCAAAAGCAAAAATCGACAAAATTCAAAATCGCCAATCGTATATAAAGCTGTTTTCTACAAAATGTATTCCCAGTTTCTTATTTCGTTACGATGGGTGTAGCGAAGTGCATCGGGTGACAACTAGTTCACTTTATCAATGATTAAGGTTGCAAATGATATTTTCAATGCTTTTCAATGGAAAGAGATGCTGCTCTAACATTTGAATATGCAAGACTTAATATATTGATTATACATAAATTCCAGGGAAAACAATCTTGTCAGGTTCCGACCTTATTTCAATAATGATGCTATATGCTTTAGTTATTTTGTAAATGCTGATGAAGTAAAGAAAATATCTGGGAATTAATTTACAATGCATTTTATCATGGAATTTATCAATTTATCAAGGAACTAAAATCAAAAATATTATCTGTCATTGGTTTACTATATAAGTTTAAAAACAAATTTAATGCGAAGACAAAGTTAATGCTTTATCAGTCATTTGCACAATTTAATAATTAGATACGGCTGTAAAAATACCTCTGAACTAATATCATCTATTGTGTATGTACCAAAATAAAGTGAAGAATATTTTACCTATAAGAATATTATATTAACTACAATTATTAGTCTTTGTTTTCAAGTCGGTGAAAAATTTTGGTCACAATATAACTACTTTTCTAAGGAATCAAACTAGGTTCAATACGAGAAACAGTTCGAAGTTACGAGTTTCAAGATGCAGATTGGAAACCACAAAGCCAAAAATTGTATATGTATGTTAAAAAAATCGTGTGAGTCCGAGGGAGATGTGTAAACATCTAGTAATTAAAGATTTTTTATGGCACTTTTTTAAAATCAAATAGAAGGCGTCATCTACATATGTATCACTTATAGCAAACAACTGCAGGAGCTCTGCAAATATAAAAATATTTATTATGATTTATTATTTCAACTGGTTAATTTTCAATTTTTCATTCTTCGATTTTCATTTTTTAATTTTCATTTTTCATTTTTTATTTTTAATTCTTCATTTCTCATTTTCCATTTTTCATTTTTAATATCTAGTTTTCATTTTTTATTTTTCAGTTTTTATTATTAATTTTTTATTTTTTGTTTCTCATTTTTCGTTTTACATTTTATATTTTTCGTTTTTAATTTTTTTATTTTGCATTTTTCATTTTTTATTTTTTTATTTTTTTTTATTTTTCTTTTTTTATTTTTCATTTTTTTTATTTCTCATTTTTATTTTTCTTTTTCATTTTTAATTTAAAATTATTTTATTTTTCCTTTTTTATTTTTAATTTTTTATTTTTCATTTTTCATTTTTAATTTTTCGTTTTTTATTTTTCGTTTTTTATTTTTCATTTTTTATTTTAAATTTAAATTTTTTTTATTTTTTTATATTTCATTTTTTATTTTTCATTTTTAATTTTTTATTTCTCATTTTTTATTTTTTATATCTAGTTTTTAATTTTTCTTTATTTTTCATTTTTTATTTTTCAATTTCATTTTTAATTTTTTATTTTTCATTTTTTATTTTTCAATTTCATTTTTAATTTTTTATTTTTCAATTTTCATTTTTATATTTCATTTTCCATTTTTATTTTTCATTTTTCATTCTTAGTTTTTCATTTCTCATTTTTCTATTTAATTTTTTTATATTTTCATTTTTTATTTTTCATTTTTCATTTTTTATTTTTCACTTTTCGTTTTTTTTTTCATTTTTCTTTTTCATGTTTTATTTTTCATGTTCTTTTTCATTTTTTATTTTTAATTTCTCATATTATATTTTTCACTTTTCGTTTTTTCTTTTTCATTTTTCGTTTTTCATTTTTCTTTTTTAGTTTTTATTTTTTATTTTCATTTTTCGTTTTTTATTTTCCAATTCTTATTTTTCATTTTTATTTTGAATTTTTTATTTTTCATTTTTTATTTTTAATTTTTCTTTTTTCATTTTTTATTTTTCATTATTTATTTTTAATTTTTTATTTTTAATTTTTCTTTTTCATTTTTAATTTTTCCTTTTTAATTTTATATTTTTTATTTTCCATTTTTCATTTCTGTTTTTCACTTTTATTTTTCATTTTTAATTTTTTTTTTAATTTTTTATATTTAATTTTTTATTTTTCATTTTATATTTTTCATTTTTCTTTTTAATTTTTATTTCTAATTTTTCATTTCTCTTTTTAATTTTTTTTATTTTCATTTTTTATTTTTCATTCTTCAATTTTTATTTTTCATTTTTCATTTTTTTTATTTTACGTTTTTTATTTTTAATTTTTTTTAATTTTTCATTTTTCGTTTTTAATTTTTTATATTTCATTTTTAATTTTTTTTACTTTTAATTTTTTATTTTTCAATTTCATTTTTGATTTTTTATTTTTCATTTTTTATTTTTCAATTTCATTTTTAATTTTTTATTTTTCATTTGTCGTTTTCTAATTTTCATTTTTATTTTTTATATTTTTTTTCATTTTTCGTTTTTTATTTTTCATTTTTTTATTTTCCATTTTTTATTTTTCATTTTGTATTTTCCATTTTTTATTTTTCGTTTTTTATTTTTAATTTTTTATATTTCATTGTTTTATTTTTCATTTTTTATTTTTTATTTTTTATTGTTAATTTTTCGTTTTTTATTTTTCATTTTTTATATTAATTTTTATTTTTTTTTATTTTTCATTTTTTATTTTTCATTTTTCACATTTCATTTTTCATTTTTCATTTAAAATTTTTTTTTAGTTTTTTATTTTTAATTTTTCGTTTTTAATTTTTAATTTTTTATTTTTCAATTTTCATTTTTTATATTTCAATTTTAATTTTTTTTTATTTTTCATATTTTATTTTTCATTTTTTATTTTTCATTTTTTATTTTTCAATTTCATTTTTCATTTTTAATTTTTATATTTTATTTTTCATTTTTTATTTTTCAATTTCATTTTTCATTTTTAATTTTTATATTTTATTTTCCATTTATTATCTTTCATTTTTCATTCTTAGTTTTTCATTTCTCATTTTTCATTTTTAATTTTTTATTTTTCACTTTTCACTTTTGGTTTTTTATTTTTAGTTTACCTTTTTCATGTTTTATTTTTCATTTTCTTTTTAATTTTTAATTTTACACTTTTCGTTTTTTACTTTTCATTTTTCATTTTTTATTTTTCACGTATCGTTTTTTATTTTTCATTTTTCGTTTTTCTTTTTCAGTTTTTATTTTTTATTTTTCATTTTACATTTTTTTATTTTTCATTTTTCGTTTTTCATTTTCCATTTTTTATTTTTCATTTTTAATTTTTTTAATTTTCATTTTTTAGTTTTCATTTTTCATTTTTCTTTTTCCTTTTTTATTTTTTTTTTATTTTTAATTTTTCATTTTTCCTTTTTAATTTTATAATTTTAATTTTTCATTTTTCACTTCTGTTTTTAATTTTTCCTTTTAATTTTTTTTTTCATTTAATTTTTTATTTTTCATTTTATATTTTTCATTTTTCTTTTTCATTTTTATTTCTCATTTTTCATTTTTTTTTCACTTTCATTTTTAATTTTTTATTTTTCTTTTTAATTTATTATTTTTAATTTTTTTTTAATTTTTAATTTTTTATTTTTTATTTTTCATTTGTATTTTTCATTTTTATTTTTTATTTTTCATTTTTTATTTTTTATTCTTAATTTTTTTTTATTTTTAATTTTTTATTTTTAATTTTTTATTTTTCAATTTTAATTTTGAATTTTGAATTTTGAAGTTTGAATTTTGAATTTTGAATTTTGAATTTTGAATTTTGAATTTTGAATTTTGAATTTTGAATTTTGAATTTTGAATTTTGAATTTTGAATTTTGAATTTTGAATTTTGAATTTTGAATTTTGAATTTTGAATTTTGAATTTTGAATTTTGAATTTTGAATTTTGAATTTTGAATTTTGAATTTTGAATTTTGAATTTTGAATTTTGAATTTTGAATTTTGAATTTTGAATTTTGAATTTTGAATTTTGAATTTTGAATTTTGAATTTTGAATTTTGAATTTTGAATTTTGAATTTTGAATTTTGAATTTTGAATTTTGAATTTTGAATTTTGAATTTTGAATTTTGAATTTTGAATTTTGAATTTTGAATTTTGAATTTTGAATTTTGAATTTTGAATTTTTAATTTTTAATCTTTAATTTTTAATTTTTAATTTTTAGTTTTTAATTTTAGATTTTTAATTTTTAGTTTTTAATTTTTAATTTTAAATTTTTAATTTTTAATTTTTAATTTCTAATTTTTAAATTTTAATTTTTAATTCTTAATTTTTAATCTTAAATTTTTAATTTTTAATTTTTAATTTTTAATTTTTAATTTTTAATTTTTAATTTTTAATTTTTAATTTTTAATTTTTAATTTTTAATTTTTAATTTTTAATTTTCCATTTTTCAACAGCAACAAATTTTTTCACTTATACAATCATACAATATACAGTCACACCGATTTTGTCTTACGTCTTACATCTTACGCTGTTTTTGTGATTGTATTGTGAAAAGCTTTTTAACCCCCGCGCGTATTATTCAGAATATTTCAGTTTTTAAGTCAAGTTTGAGAAATTATTGTATTAAAAAATGTCCTTGGAACAATACTTTATATTCGCTGGTGTACGGAGAACTTTTTTTTTCGATACGGTCTAATGTACATATTGAATTAATTTTTAGTCTCGGAAAAATGGGCGGGATGAGACCAATGGGCGTGTCATCCCCATACAAAGTAAATATTTAGTATCATATTAATTGAGGTACTATAATAGAAAAAGCCATATAACTTAGCCTGATTTCATAAATTATTAATGTGAGTAGTGCCCAAAAAATGGACGGGATCGGACCAATGAGCGTGGCACCTCCTATACAAAACAATATGAAGTACTACGAAAATAGTTTTGAAACTTTTGACAAATTAATTGCGAATGTGAGAAGTCGTGGAAAATATGAGGGAATCGCCCAAAATAAAAATTGTTAAAACTGAAAATCGCAAATAACGAAAATTGCCAAAAACAAAAATCGCAGAAATCAAAAACAAAAATCGCCAAAATCAAAAATCACAAAAAACAAAAATCGTCAAAGTCAAAAATCACAAAAACAAAAATCGCGAATAACAAAAATCACATAAATTTAAAATCACCAAAATCAAAAATCGCGAGAAACAAAAATCGCTGAAGTTAAAAATCGCCAAAATCAAAAATCGCCATAATAAATAGTCTTCAAAGTCAAAAATCGACATAATTTGAAATCGCAAAAGCAAAAATCGACAAAATTCAAAATCGCCAATCGTATATAAAGCTGTTTTCTACAAAATGTATTCCCAGTTTCTTATTTCGTTACGATGGGTGTAGCGAAGTGCATCGGGTGACAACTAGTTCACTTTATCAATGATTAAGGTTGCAAATGATATTTTCAATGCTTTTCAATGGAAAGAGATGCTGCTCTAACATTTGAATATGCAAGACTTAATATATTGATTATACATAAATTCCAGGGAAAACAATCTTGTCAGGTTCCGACCTTATTTCAATAATGATGCTATATGCTTTAGTTATTTTGTAAATGCTGATGAAGTAAAGAAAATATCTGGGAATTAATTTACAATGCATTTTATCATGGAATTTATCAATTTATCAAGGAACTAAAATCAAAAATATTATCTGTCATTGGTTTACTATATAAGTTTAAAAACAAATTTAATGCGAAGACAAAGTTAATGCTTTATCAGTCATTTGCACAATTTAATAATTAGATACGGCTGTAAAAATACCTCTGAACTAATATCATCTATTGTGTATGTACCAAAATAAAGTGAAGAATATTTTACCTATAAGAATATTATATTAACTACAATTATTAGTCTTTGTTTTCAAGTCGGTGAAAAATTTTGGTCACAATATAACTACTTTTCTAAGGAATCAAACTAGGTTCAATACGAGAAACAGTTCGAAGTTACGAGTTTCAAGATGCAGATTGGAAACCACAAAGCCAAAAATTGTATATGTATGTTAAAAAAATCGTGTGAGTCCGAGGGAGATGTGTAAACATCTAGTAATTAAAGATTTTTTATGGCACTTTTTTAAAATCAAATAGAAGGCGTCATCTACATATGTATCACTTATAGCAAACAACTGCAGGAGCTCTGCAAATATAAAAATATTTATTATGATTTATTATTTCAACTGGTTAATTTTCAATTTTTCATTCTTCGATTTTCATTTTTTAATTTTCATTTTTCATTTTTTATTTTTAATTCTTCATTTCTCATTTTCCATTTTTCATTTTTAATATCTAGTTTTCATTTTTTATTTTTCAGTTTTTATTATTAATTTTTTATTTTTTGTTTCTCATTTTTCGTTTTACATTTTATATTTTTCGTTTTTAATTTTTTTATTTTGCATTTTTCATTTTTTATTTTTTTATTTTTTTTTATTTTTCTTTTTTTATTTTTCATTTTTTTTATTTCTCATTTTTATTTTTCTTTTTCATTTTTAATTTAAAATTATTTTATTTTTCCTTTTTTATTTTTAATTTTTTATTTTTCATTTTTCATTTTTAATTTTTCGTTTTTTATTTTTCGTTTTTTATTTTTCATTTTTTATTTTAAATTTAAATTTTTTTTATTTTTTTATATTTCATTTTTTATTTTTCATTTTTAATTTTTTATTTCTCATTTTTTATTTTTTATATCTAGTTTTTAATTTTTCTTTATTTTTCATTTTTTATTTTTCAATTTCATTTTTAATTTTTTATTTTTCATTTTTTATTTTTCAATTTCATTTTTAATTTTTTATTTTTCAATTTTCATTTTTATATTTCATTTTCCATTTTTATTTTTCATTTTTCATTCTTAGTTTTTCATTTCTCATTTTTCTATTTAATTTTTTTATATTTTCATTTTTTATTTTTCATTTTTCATTTTTTATTTTTCACTTTTCGTTTTTTTTTTCATTTTTCTTTTTCATGTTTTATTTTTCATGTTCTTTTTCATTTTTTATTTTTAATTTCTCATATTATATTTTTCACTTTTCGTTTTTTCTTTTTCATTTTTCGTTTTTCATTTTTCTTTTTTAGTTTTTATTTTTTATTTTCATTTTTCGTTTTTTATTTTCCAATTCTTATTTTTCATTTTTATTTTGAATTTTTTATTTTTCATTTTTTATTTTTAATTTTTCTTTTTTCATTTTTTATTTTTCATTATTTATTTTTAATTTTTTATTTTTAATTTTTCTTTTTCATTTTTAATTTTTCCTTTTTAATTTTATATTTTTTATTTTCCATTTTTCATTTCTGTTTTTCACTTTTATTTTTCATTTTTAATTTTTTTTTTAATTTTTTATATTTAATTTTTTATTTTTCATTTTATATTTTTCATTTTTCTTTTTAATTTTTATTTCTAATTTTTCATTTCTCTTTTTAATTTTTTTTATTTTCATTTTTTATTTTTCATTCTTCAATTTTTATTTTTCATTTTTCATTTTTTTTATTTTACGTTTTTTATTTTTAATTTTTTTTAATTTTTCATTTTTCGTTTTTAATTTTTTATATTTCATTTTTAATTTTTTTTACTTTTAATTTTTTATTTTTCAATTTCATTTTTGATTTTTTATTTTTCATTTTTTATTTTTCAATTTCATTTTTAATTTTTTATTTTTCATTTGTCGTTTTCTAATTTTCATTTTTATTTTTTATATTTTTTTTCATTTTTCGTTTTTTATTTTTCATTTTTTTATTTTCCATTTTTTATTTTTCATTTTGTATTTTCCATTTTTTATTTTTCGTTTTTTATTTTTAATTTTTTATATTTCATTGTTTTATTTTTCATTTTTTATTTTTTATTTTTTATTGTTAATTTTTCGTTTTTTATTTTTCATTTTTTATATTAATTTTTATTTTTTTTTATTTTTCATTTTTTATTTTTCATTTTTCACATTTCATTTTTCATTTTTCATTTAAAATTTTTTTTTAGTTTTTTATTTTTAATTTTTCGTTTTTAATTTTTAATTTTTTATTTTTCAATTTTCATTTTTTATATTTCAATTTTAATTTTTTTTTATTTTTCATATTTTATTTTTCATTTTTTATTTTTCATTTTTTATTTTTCAATTTCATTTTTCATTTTTAATTTTTATATTTTATTTTTCATTTTTTATTTTTCAATTTCATTTTTCATTTTTAATTTTTATATTTTATTTTCCATTTATTATCTTTCATTTTTCATTCTTAGTTTTTCATTTCTCATTTTTCATTTTTAATTTTTTATTTTTCACTTTTCACTTTTGGTTTTTTATTTTTAGTTTACCTTTTTCATGTTTTATTTTTCATTTTCTTTTTAATTTTTAATTTTACACTTTTCGTTTTTTACTTTTCATTTTTCATTTTTTATTTTTCACGTATCGTTTTTTATTTTTCATTTTTCGTTTTTCTTTTTCAGTTTTTATTTTTTATTTTTCATTTTACATTTTTTTATTTTTCATTTTTCGTTTTTCATTTTCCATTTTTTATTTTTCATTTTTAATTTTTTTAATTTTCATTTTTTAGTTTTCATTTTTCATTTTTCTTTTTCCTTTTTTATTTTTTTTTTATTTTTAATTTTTCATTTTTCCTTTTTAATTTTATAATTTTAATTTTTCATTTTTCACTTCTGTTTTTAATTTTTCCTTTTAATTTTTTTTTTCATTTAATTTTTTATTTTTCATTTTATATTTTTCATTTTTCTTTTTCATTTTTATTTCTCATTTTTCATTTTTTTTTCACTTTCATTTTTAATTTTTTATTTTTCTTTTTAATTTATTATTTTTAATTTTTTTTTAATTTTTAATTTTTTATTTTTTATTTTTCATTTGTATTTTTCATTTTTATTTTTTATTTTTCATTTTTTATTTTTTATTCTTAATTTTTTTTTATTTTTAATTTTTTATTTTTAATTTTTTATTTTTCAATTTTAATTTTGAATTTTGAATTTTGAAGTTTGAATTTTGAATTTTGAATTTTGAATTTTGAATTTTGAATTTTGAATTTTGAATTTTGAATTTTGAATTTTGAATTTTGAATTTTGAATTTTGAATTTTGAATTTTGAATTTTGAATTTTGAATTTTGAATTTTGAATTTTGAATTTTGAATTTTGAATTTTGAATTTTGAATTTTGAATTTTGAATTTTGAATTTTGAATTTTGAATTTTGAATTTTGAATTTTGAATTTTGAATTTTGAATTTTGAATTTTGAATTTTGAATTTTGAATTTTGAATTTTGAATTTTGAATTTTGAATTTTGAATTTTGAATTTTGAATTTTGAATTTTGAATTTTGAATTTTGAATTTTGAATTTTGAATTTTGAATTTTGAATTTTGAATTTTGAATTTTGAATTTTTAATTTTTAATCTTTAATTTTTAATTTTTAATTTTTAGTTTTTAATTTTAGATTTTTAATTTTTAGTTTTTAATTTTTAATTTTAAATTTTTAATTTTTAATTTTTAATTTCTAATTTTTAAATTTTAATTTTTAATTCTTAATTTTTAATCTTAAATTTTTAATTTTTAATTTTTAATTTTTAATTTTTAATTTTTAATTTTTAATTTTTAATTTTTAATTTTTAATTTTTAATTTTTAATTTTTAATTTTTAATTTTCCATTTTTCAACAGCAACAAATTTTTTCACTTATACAATCATACAATATACAGTCACACCGATTTTGTCTTACGTCTTACATCTTACGCTGTTTTTGTGATTGTATTGTGAAAAGCTTTTTAACCCCCGCGCGTATTATTCAGAATATTTCAGTTTTTAAGTCAAGTTTGAGAAATTATTGTATTAAAAAACCTTGAAATGCTATTAACATAAATAAAATGCATAAATACATAATTTTGTTACATATTTTCTAATTGTTAACTAATTTCATATATACACACAAATAATTTAATTACATATTTTCTTATTGTTATATAATTTTATGCCATTTGGCGCTGAGGCAATACTAAACAAATTTGTTAAATAAATTATTAATAAATATAAGTAAAAAATGAAGAAAACTACTTTTAAGAAAACTTAATATTTAAAATATTAATTATGTAAACATAGTTTTTCCTAAACAAAACATTTCAAAAACAAAAAACTATTCTAACAAGTTAAAACCCTCCAACAAAATATACTGTTCCCCCAAGCATATTTACCAATGTCATTGTCAGATATTTTCTAAAAGCCCTGCAATGCATTAAATTCCTTTTAGAAAGCTGTTTAATGACTTTTGCACAACTGCAGCAAATGAATCAAATATGCAAAAAAAAAGGGATACACTGTTGCTTTCTTTTGTTGAATGCTAAAGCCAAAAATCAGTGGCATACGGCTGCCTAAACTCGTATGAAAATATCAGCCCCTGCAACAATTTTTGTGGAATTTAAAAATGCATTACTGCTTAAAGTATCACAACTTCGATGTGGCTTAAAATAATCACACCACTATGAGAACTGCAACAACAACAACACAATTTTTGCTGGTAATAGAAATGTACTTTTGTTCCAAATGCACAAAGTGGTAGAGCAAAAAAAAAGTAGTGAACTACAAATTTTTTGCTTTTTTTTGTTCATTTTCATTAGTTTTACTTCATTTTGGTAGGAGGAATTTAACAAAAGTCAGTTTTCTTCTCTGCCCAATATGCTCGTAAAGTTTGCAATAAATGCTAATTGAGCCAGAGTAGAGGGCAATGATATTTGAATTTAAATAACTTTTACAAGAAGAGGATATTGATAATTGAGATTTAATGACTTTGGAAACTATGGCAAATTTTTTTGTGTTTTTTTTTTTTGGAAATATTTAATATTGTGTTTCTAATAAAACTGTAAAATATCAATGCGTTTTATAGAAAGTAAAGATGTTTTTTATTAGCAATGCACAAACAAATTTATAAAGAATGTTTAAAATTTTTTATAATTTTCATAGAAAACATTAAGGATGTGAATGGTTTCTTCAACTAATGGAGTTATTATCTTCTTTACCGTATCTTGCAAGTGTCAGGTTTTATTGCGAAAACTAGTTAATTGTTATCCGCTAAGGCTCTCGTTGTTAAACACTTTAATTTAATATGTACAAAATGATCACTAAAAATTAATTTCATTTAATATTTCTTTTAATATTGTGCATATAAAATAATAGATGGCGGCAGTAGTTTGAAAAAAATTACTTCGGTGAAAAGTGGCAACCTTATAAATCATATGATTAATTTTTTTTTTATTTTGAATGAAAAATGGAAAAAATTGTTCAACCAATATTAAATCCAAGCTAAATTGTACTCTAGGGGCTGTGCTCCTTCGTTTACGGCTACAAATCATTGAGTGGCAGAGTTTAAAGGGGTGCCTGAAATGATATGAATTTCAAAAAATGCTATACATATTGACCAAAAATTTGGAGATGAGAAAGCTGGCCGCCAGATGGGTGCCGCGTTTGCTCACAATAAAACAAAAACAGCGTGGTAGAGATATTTCAATAGAATATTTCGCGATGTTTCACTGCAATAAAGCCGAGTTGAGATATGGGTCCACCTGGACTGAAATGATAACAGTCCCATCTGCAAGCGTCTGGTGTCAATTTTTTGGGATGCGCGTGGAATAATTTTTGTTCCATCACACATCCATTATTTCGATGGCCAAAATCCATGAGAGACAAATGAATACCCTCGTATTATTTTCTATTTCCCTACTTCAAAAATGGCTCGGTGGTAAACTATTTGCCAATAAAGAGTCTGCTATGTTAAGGAGATCGACAGTTCTTACTGGGAAAAGAGTATCGAGCTAAAAAGAGATTATGGTGAGATATAAAAAAAATTTTTCACAAATTTGTGTGGTTTCTTTGTCAAGTCGGCTTGTACTGGGACCGCCCCCATAATATTTTATAATTTTCCTTGAAATCGTTTATTGCTATACGACAATTAGTTTACGATATATACGCGATTTTATGTTTTCCGCCTGGTAACTTCAAAACTACAACTAAGATTGGGTATCTAAAAGAGAAGGCAAAATATCAACCATTTTGCTCTAAGATAATTTTATGTTCCCCGCCAGAATTTTTCGTTTTTCGACCTGGCAACTTCACACTACATTTAATTTTGTTGATAACTGCACTGCGCATCCTAAGACAGTAAAAGATAAACTGCAAAATATTGAGCTTGTCTATTTTCTTCGCAACATGGATTCGTTACATCAACTAATGGACCAAGGCATGATCTACAATATAAAGCAATTTCACAAAAAACTAATTTTGACGAACATATTAACACAAATGAAGGAAAACAAACCTGTTATGGTCACAGATTTGCTCCAAGCCATTCGAAATTTAAGTATAGTATGGAATATCTATGTAAAACCAGAAACAATTGCGAACAATTTCAGAAAAGTAGGATTTTCGAAAATGGCACGGATATAGATGCATCATTTCGAGACTATGTCAATATTGATATTGATGGGCATACCGTGGGCATCCCGTCCGATAAAGATATTCGCATTAGTTTGTTGGAAAGTCGTGTAGTTCCGACAATCCCAGGTATTTATTTATTTGTTTTGTGTGTGCTTGTGTGTCCTATTATCTGCGAAAAACATTTAGTCAACTTCTGAAAGCAACTGATGGAGATGAAAACTAAGAATCTAAGACTACCATGAGTTTTTTGGAAGAATTATGATATCCTGATCGTCATTTAAAATATAAAACTCTTATGGAGAGAAACAAATTTACAACGTATGAACGAAACTTCTTTTAATGTTGGACAATACTCAGGGGATGCCCCCTACAGATGCAGTGCACTGTGTTGATCTCAGGTAAATAGGTTATGGGAACGAGGAAAGAAGGAGTAGTGTTTGTGGGTATTTACCTGAAATTTTGTTAGATTGTAACTGACAGGAAAGACCTGTGCGGGGAGTTTATTCCACATACGGCTAGTTCGACTGCTCAACGAATATTCTCTATAATGCATTGTGCGGTCAACTGAACAATTGACTACAAATGGATCTAATCTACTGGAGAGGCAAGTAGAGTGAACTGAAACTTGGGCACTGGGATAGAGTTCGCTAATCTCACAAGAACATTTCCCATGGTAGTATCTATAGAACAGTGTTATACAACCTACATTTCGATGACATTCTCACGAGTCACTAGAGTTGGGTACCATACTCTCTTTTGTACATAGTCCAGTAGCTACAAAAGAGACTTTGAAGCTCCTGCCAATATATGGGAGTTGTATTCCATTTTCGGTCGGATGTAAGTTTAGATTTTAAGCAGATCGAATGGAGTGAATTAATTTTTGCACCGTTTTAGAAAACTAAGAAATTTAATCCTTCTTTTAACACTTGAAAAACATATTCGTTCAACGGACATCGCGTTGAATTCTCAAGCCCAGAACATCAAAACTCTCCATTTTCTCAATACCTATTCCTCCCATATATACAGATGGCATTATTGAATCCAAGGCCCCATGACCCTGGGTCTTGAGCGAAACAAATCGACCTTTCACGCAGAGACCATTAAAATGTCTTGATTGAGTGTGTCATTCATTATCAGCCTCTTCCCCCCCAACCACAGAAAGGCTTGGCCTATAATTGAAGGAAAATTAATGACAATGCTGCCGTCATCTGCGAAAGAGAAGATATGATTGAAGGTTTGACCAAGAAAGTCATTCAGAAAGATAAGAAAAAGAGAAGGAGAAAGAGAAAGAACAGAACCTTAGGGTACCCCTGAATTAAACTCAAACTCCTTGGATGAGACCCCATCAATAACAACACGTATTGTGAGGTCTCTGAGAAAACTCGATATAAATCGAGAGAAGTCAAGACACACCCCAAATGCAATAAGCTTTGAAATCAATGCACCGTGCCCCATACGATCGAACGCCTTGAAAATATCGAGAGCAACCACTTTACCTTCACCAAAATTGTAAATGGAACGACTCCAGCGCTCAGAAAGACGAGCCAACAGATATCCCTTAGCACCACTTCCACGAAAGCCATACTGTCGATCATTAAGAAGTGAGATGGCCCCTATATAGTTGACAAGATGATAATTAATCATGCTCTCCATCACTTTTGAGAGCACAGGGCAGATTGCAATTGCAATTTGAGCGTTATTAGCCTCACCCTGTTAAGGGATTGGTCAGACATTGGCAACCCTCCAGAAAATGGGAAAGACTTCCGGAAGTTACGAAACGCTGAAGTGCTTGGTGAAAGGACTAGCTAGCGTCGCAGATGACTGTTTCAGCACCAGTGCCTGTACACTGTCCCACCTCAGGGACTTATCTACGTGGAGATCCGAAAGAACCTTTTTAACTGTACGTTCTCGGAAGAATATTTTGGCCATAGTATAAGATACCATTTCGGGTTCTGGCAGTGGTTGATCGCTAACTGGCAAAAACGAGTTTTTTGCAAAAACTTCAGCTAACGGCTAGCCTTATTATTAGCCGATTTGGGATAGCAGAACTAGCATTATACTTTAGTCTTTTAATAACTGATCAAAAGCTCTTGCTGCCCTGGAGAGCAGAAACAACTTTAGCACGAAGGCGCTGTTCATAAGAAACTTTACTCATCTTAGTACTTTGGCATATTCGGTTCTCGCTTGTTTGCGTAGCAAGTCATTGACGGAATTTTTATCTTCTTAGAAAGAAAAAGAGGCAGATATGAATACAAGTTTCAGTAAGTCCAAGGAGTGAGATCGAGAAAACCTTAAAAAATCACAGAATTTTTATTGTTTTTAAGTAAAATTTTATCAAAACTTAGAAAAAAGATAACTTTTACAATTCTAATCACTACTTATAAACTTATGGACATTTTCCGGAAACCATTCCATTGGGAATTTTATAGTGCTTTATGTTACATTTCCATTAATACATTTCCATTAAGAATACATTTCCATTAAGAATCTTCCCCGTTTTGGGACAAGGTTTTTGTGGTTTTCAACTCCATTTTCACAAGAGCCCAATATTTCTTCACTAGCCTTAGCTGCGGATAGTTTGGAGTATTTTCCTTCCTTGTTATTGTTATTCCAAGTTATTGTTTTTGTACCACACACAAACTTTCTTACCGTATTGACAGGATGCCAAATCGGGGAAAAAAATATGTGGATACATTGTGTTGGTTTAAGAAAGGACAGAGTCTTTTCTGCAAACACTTTTTAATATAAATTTCGGTATTTGTAAAGTCTGCTGTAACAAATGAATTGTTTCTTTTGCCGCTACTACTATAGTACTTGCCATACCAGGAACAAATTTTTTTTGGAAATTTCGTCTGTTTTTGAGCTCCTAACTAATCTTCGATATTTCCTCGAGCTTTAGGAACATAATCATGTTGACCCGGGAGCTGTAAAAAATCCAGAATATACATTTCATCTTCCATATGCAACACGAGTGTTTTTATGATTTAAACAAACTCTACATGTTTTACAGAGTTCTTGTCTGGAAAATTGTGGGTTTTCTATGATTTCATTGGCTCTAAATTTCCTTAACAAATAGCTGATCAAATCGGGATTGTTTTATACCGGATGTATGGGGGCCTCATCTGTATTCAATACGCTTCCTATTTTTTTAACTTTCTAACAAGGTGTCCTGATACTTTCTAATAACATTGGAAACAGCTTGAAGGCAGACTTTTCATTCTCTGGTCAAATTTTTGTAAGTCCAAGTTGAATTTTGTTGAAAATATTTAATCAATTTATACTTCTATTTCATAACTATTTTAATCAAACTAACAACATATGATAACTTGCCTTAAAGATAATTTGGTCAAAATAAAAATCAAATAATGCTTGCGAAAAAAGTTATGAGGAATGACGTGTGTTAAGATTTTTTCGATCTCACTCCTTAATAAATGTCGTTAATCTTTTCTAAAAAAAAAAACAAGTAAGAAAATTATAGTCGGTCTAGACCGACTATGCGATACCCTATACCAAGCGTTTAGAGATTTAGAGATTAGAAAAAATAAAAATACCACGATGGATTGGGTTAAATAAAAAAAGTAGAATTGAGTTACATGGATTTTGTGACTCCCCCAGCTAGCTTACGCTGCGGTGATTTATGCAAAAACTATTGATGATGATGGAGGTGTGAATATTAGCCTTCTTCAATCTAAAACCAAAGTTGGTCCGCTTAAACGTTTGACGATACCTCGAACGGAGTTGTGTGGGGCCAGTTTATTAGTCAACCTTATGGAAAAAATTAAATTATCACTAGAGCAAGATGTAGCTCAAATCTTATTTTGCACCGATAGATAGTACGACAGTGCTTTCTTGGATTCGTGGACCATCGTCAAAATATCACAATGGCGATATGTTTCAACTCGAGACAATCCTGCGGACTGCGCGTCAAGAGGCATTTCTTCCGAAGAACTGGTTCGGCATGGTTTATGGTGGAGTGGACCAAAATGGCTTGTGGAGCTACCTACTAACTGGCCAAAACAGCCAAATCTTAATCATGATGGAATAGATAATAGATTAGCTAATCCGTCGGTGAATGCACATTCAACCGAGGTACAAATAAAGACATTTCCTGAACTATTAGCTAAATTTTCTTGTCTGAGGTATAAAAATAACTTAATTTATGAATTTTTCAAACGGAAATCACTAGATAAAGGTTACAGTAAGATGACAGGTTTCCTCACTACCAAAGAAATTAAAAATTCACGTTTCGCAAGAAATCGACTTCTTTGAGGAATTGCTTGAAATTCAAAAGAAAGGTCAAATATATACCAACTCCACACTGGCTAGATTGTGCCTTTCTGTTGATTGTTATTAGATTTTAAGAGTTGGAGGTCGAATACAAAATTCCGATTTGTCCTATTGCTCTAAACACCCCATTTTACTTAAAAAGAAAAATCCGCTTTCATATCTCATATTTTTAGATGCCCATTATAAAACACTACACGGAGGTCTGATTCAAATGCAATCATACGTTGCAAGGGAATATTGGATTCTGTCCGGGAGAAATCTTGCAAAACTAGTTTTACGGAAACGCACCATATGCTTCAAATACAATGCTAAAGCTGCTCAACAGATGATGGGTAACCTCCCAAGTATTCGATTAAAAGCCCGTTCGTCCTTTCAAGCATAGTGGTGTTGACTATGCTGGACCTATAACCATAAAACAGTCTACGGCCCGAAATACAACTACAACCAAGGGTTATATATGTCTTTTTGTATGTATAGTAACAAAAGCATTGCATGTAGTAGCAGTTACAAATTTGTAAACAGACGCATTTATGGCAGCATTCCGTCGATTTGTGGGGCGTCGTGGCATTTGTACCGATCTCTACTCCGACTGTGGCACCAATTTCGTGGGAGCGAGCAAAGAGCTTCAAGTTATTTATAATAGAAATAAGACGTCCGTCCATTCCTCAAGGCATGCTTGAACGACTTTCTTTCAACGTTACTACATGGCATTTTATACCGCCTGCCTCGCCAAACTTCGGTGGGCTCTGGGAAGCAGGAGTAAAATCCACTAAACACCATTTAAAAAGGATCATGCAAAACCGTATACTCACTTAACCACGCTATTGGCTCAAATTGAGAGTTGTCTCAATTCTAGACCGCTCTGCCCACTTAGTTCGGAACCATGTGATTGTAATGCTCTCACTCCTGCACATTTTTTAATTGGCGAACCAACCATGTGCGTACCCGACGAAGATATGATCGCCGTCAATATCAACCGCCTTAGTCGATGGAAAGTTGTGGAAAAGTTAAAGCAACATTTTTGGCGTCGCTGGGCAGATGAATGGTTGTGTCGCCTTCAGGTCAGACCAAAATGGTTAAAACCAACCAAGAATGCTGAAATTGGAGATTTGGTTATAGTAATGGATGAACGTTGTGCTCCAGGCGAATGGCCGTTAGCTCGAATAAAAGAGGTCCATCCCGGCAAAGATGGTTGTGTAAGAGTGGTAACTCTCTTTTCAAATGGCAAGTATCAAAGATTGCATTTTTACCAACAGCCGATAGTTTTGATAAACTGGAAAATGAACAACTGTCTGAGATCAACGGACAAGAAATGGTGTAAGAACTGTCGTCCATAGTGGGGAAGAATGTTGGTGAACAACCAATTTAATTATTTCATTTATTTTGCATTGTTAATTGCTGCTTTATGTAAATATTTTTCCTATTTAAAATAGTGGCTAGTGTAAACACATTAACAACGACTATGCGATACCCTATACCAAACGTTTAGAGATTTAGATTAGAGATTAGGTCCAACTAAGTGGGTATAGAAAATAAGCATAAACCAAATCTGAGTTGAATTTTTATTAATTTTTTCGCCTGCAGATCTGAAAAAATTCATATCGGATGCTATACATATGGGGACTAGGTCGAGAAATGGACAGATCCTTACAAAAACATATGCACATATTTTTTGCAAAATCATATACAAACCAAATTTGAGAGAAATCTGTGTAATAGTTTTATTTTTTTGATAGACTTAAGTGAAGATTGGGAAACAAGCTTTATATGACTAGGACGGACATCGTTGATCCGATCCAGGGAGTGATTCTGAGTCGATCGGTATAAGAAGAAATTGGTCTAGGTCAAATATTTTTGGTAGCTATAAGCATCAGCACAAAGTCATTTACCCTAACCACATAGTGGTACATGGTATAAAAAAAAAGACCACATGTTGCTAAACTCTTTCAATATTGCTTGATTTAAAGTTTTTTAAATGCAAAAAATGATTGTGATATAATCTATAAATTATCGCTGATATTAAAGCTTGATCTTCAAAATTATGTGTTTATTTAAAGTAAACATTATTTTAAAGACCGTTATTGGTAATACTTTTAATTTAATATTGTCGTGCTTCGTAGCCTAAGGACATCATAAATTACAGAAGTTCTCAATTTACTTTGAGAAAAATAAAATACACAGTAATAACATATGAAATACGCACACACAACCATAAAAGGGATTTTAATTCTAAATCATTTTGGAAAATTGCATTACTCGTTTGTTCTTAGTAGACATGACTGATTTGAAAGAAGAAAAAAAATGTTGGCTTTAAAATAATGTGAATTATTTGGGGATACAATTATAGAAATTGCTTTTTTTTGTTTGGTCGGGAATACTATAATGGAAAAGAACAACAACAATGAACACAATTTAGTAAACTGCACGCTTCCGTAAGCATAACCTTATACTTAATATGTCGGAATACGTTATTGTCGTATATTCGAATATACGACATGTTGAGCAACCATCATGCCACCTCCACTCAAAGCCAAGTTAGTGTAACCTTTTTTTCTTTTTTTTGGGTAAGGATATTACTTATACCGTGTTTTAAATTCTACACATCACCAGCCTTCTTTCTGTTTTTTTTTTTTGGCTGACCAAACAACAAAAAGAAGTGGCAAAGGCCAAAGGCTTGAAATTTGTTATTGTTCATGTTGGGCCGTTTTGTTCAGTAAGTAATGCGAGTTGAATGACTGGTATGACTGGGAAAAGTGACGTTTTTTGTTGTTGCTATATGAACAATATTATATATATTTTATATTTCTTTTTTTTTTATAAATATCGCTCTCAAATTAAAATAAATGCAACAGGATAAATACGAAACATTGAAAGAAAAATTGATACAATCCAAACAAAAGAACTGCTCTGCTAAGCCCAGCATGAGCCACCAGTCAGCCAAGCAGGCAACTCAAACTCCAAGTCAAAGTCAACATGATAGATGGTATAGGGTGGACAAAATACTTTTCAGCTGAAATTCTGATGGATGTTTTACAATGTCGTATGTGTATTTTTTTCGATTTTACACTTGTTTTCCCTTTTGTATGGAGTTTTCTGTTTAGCCCTTATGGAATGCATTAATCTAAAGCCTGCGGAGTACAATGACTTTTTTCATGTTATGTAAGTTATTTATGTTAGGATTATATATACTTTACTATGGCTTAAAATTGACAGTTTGTTTTTATAATGAATTAAGCAGAAGCAGACCCAAAATAAAAAAACAGTTGTATTATTCTTGAAACTTGTCATCACTCCTATTGCATGAAGTAACCACAATAAATTAAAACAAAACAAAATATAAAATATGTGCTATTATATAAAGGATTTGCAATGCTATAGCAATGATTTGACAGCATGATTTTTAGTCTGGTTTAAATAAAACTATTTCTAGGGATGAATTTTGCTTAATTCCTCACGTAAAGCGGATTTGTTTTAAATTATTTTTTTTTACAAATTTTAAATTTAAAATTTCTTCAAGAAGTGTTTTGCCGATACATGAACATGACATGAACATGAGGAAAACATGCATTTTCTAGATTCAGACCACAAACACGCAACGGGTTGGCCGTGCGATTTGTTAAACGTCATGGCGAATGTAAGGCGAACAGGAAATTGAATTCGTTTTAACTCTAAGCGTATATTGGTTGGGATCATCAGAATACTCGGAATGAGAACTTCCTCACCTTTAAATTTTCCTTTGAGTATCCTCGCGTGAATCACATTGATCATTACTTTTCTTATCAACATAAGCTTGTTACACAGTCAATAGCTTTAAATGAACGCAGAGTACAAAAGATTTGAATCTCAATTACGATCGCTCACTCATCCATTTGTTATTTTTGTGGTTGCTAATGATGTTCGGGAACACCTTGTAGATGAGCTCGTCTTTTGATGAGACAAAATTACAAAAACTCAGAGGAAATGAAATCAATCCCGTCGATTCATCGATAGTAACACGGCCAGCACAGCTTCTAACGTCACACAAATTTGCAAAGCTTTCCCTCCTAGAGTATTCGAGTTTATATTATATTGAATAACACTGTCCAACAAATTAAGACTTTTTGAATGGAACAGAATAGCGACCCCATAATTCTGAAAGGGTATGTTGAGTAGATAATTTTTGTAGAAACTTATGGCCCAGCACGTCTGAATATTTTTTTACAGTGGGTCAAAGTTTTCATTTTTTGTTCGAAGGGAGCATTATACTTTATGAAAAAAATGCTGTAAGTTAATGTCTGAGAGAATTCCTATGGTCAGAGTTGTATTGTGGAATTGTATGAGGATTATTTTTGTGGAAGATCCTAACCCTCTAACTGGTCTCTTTATGGGTCAATTTGACCCTTTTTCCGAGAAAATCAAAAAATATCCTTTAAAAAAGGACATTTAAATTATTTCTTAAAACCGTATGTTACGTTCTTTTAATTTTGCTGCATTTAATTGTTTGAATGCATTTGAAAGCATTTCCTTGTGTATTTAAGCTGTTAATAAAATTTTTCACTACGCCCAACTTAATATGCAGCGGTGGAAGTATGACCTTATCTTTTGGGACAAGGGATTCATGGATTACATTTAAGTCACCAATAATATTTTCTTTACGTTCTTCTAAATATTTAATATGATAATGGCTGCTGGTAGCACGTGGATCCCATTTACATAGAAAGCACATATATTTTGTGTATCCTGTTTGCATTCCAGTCAATATTGCAATCATTTTGAAGTCTGCGCATACTTCCCATTTATATTTATAGTATTCAATTTTATATAAGAGATTTGAAATATTTGCGTAAGTTTCCTCCTTTTTTGTGGAATACGCAACCGGTATTGATGGATGCTGGTTTCCATTGTGCAGTAAAACTGCTTTTAAGCTGTGTTTTGAACTATCTATAAATAGTCGCCAAGCGGAAGAGTCCAGTGGAAGCTTTAGATATTTTAGAACCTCTTCAATACTGCAACAGTATACAAATAAAATAACATTCCAGATCGGCGTGTCTTTTTCTTGGAAATGTAACTTTTACATCGGCTTTTATCAAATTCCTGTTTTTCAATCTGGAACATAATATTTCAGCTTTCTCTTTTGTTAGTCCTAAATCTCTTAGAAGATTTCAAAATAAGCTTGGTCTACCAAATTAGGACATATGTTTAAACCATCAAGAGGCAAGTAACTTATATCTGATATGTTTTCAACCGCCACTGTTATTTATGTATTGGCGACTGTCATATTGGCCGAAAATGTATGTGTAGGCGGTTGAGGCAACGGAACACCTTCACAGCGCACTTCTGGTAAAATGACATTATTTGTTGCTTCGTATGTCATTGTCGCGTAGTGCCTTTCGCTTCTACGCAGAAATTGCATGTATCTGATTTGTGATCTTCAGGTTCAATCCATGTAATAGGCGCAGAAAATGGCAGCGCCTTAGTACCGCCTTTGTACCAGGTCAAAAGACCACTTTCGCAAGTAGTACATACGGTTTTTGGTATCCAAGCTTCAGATAAAAATCGTATTCCAAAGAAAAGAAAATATGGTTCTTCAATTGTAGGCAATATCTTTCTTCTGCTTTGATGGTGCGTAAAATGTCCACAAATAAAACAAAACCAATCTCTTAATTTGCAAACAGAATCCGCCATGCTTATATAAGCTTTAATTTTTCTTTTTTTATATTAATTTTAGTAAAAATCACACCCGATATGTACTGCTTAGTAGCTCAATTATGCTTGAATTTTTTCTTTTATTTTTTATTATTAATTTTAATAAATATCACACCCGATTTGTAGGTCACAGCTGACTAGACGCGAGAACTCAGTGTTTGGCCCGGCCGAACTTGACGCCGTTTTTACCTGTTTTGTATATGTTGGTGTATAATTTTACTAATTAAGCATAAAGAACTTTATTTACAACAATGGTGTCTTTGGTGACCCCCACTGAAATTTTTCGGCAAACATTTTCGTAGAATATTTTAATCCTTAAATGCCCTTTTTTAAAGGATATTTTTTGACTTTCTCAGAAAAAGGGTCAAATTGACCCATAAAGAAACCAGTTAGAGGGTTAAGATCTTCAACAAAAATAATCCTCATACAATTCCACAATACAACTCTGACCATAAGACTTCTCTCAGACATTAAATTACAGCATTTTTTTCATAAAGTATGATGCTCCCTTCGACCAAAAAATGAAAACTTTGACCCACTGTAAAAAAATACTCAGACGTGCTGGACCATAAGTTTGTTCTACAAAAATGATCTACTCAACATACCCTTTCAGAATTATAGGGTCGCTATTCTGTTCCAAAAATGCTGTTGGACAGTGTAATTATTTCGTATGGGAGGTGGCACGCCTACTGAGTCGAAACCGCCATTTTTAAGTACGACTACTCAACTAATAATCTGTTAAATCACACAAAGTACAGTTACTTTCCCTCTTAAATTGCTCAAGACATAGGATATTGAAAATTCATTTTTTACAGGACAACATGCAGACACATCCAAGGAATTCAAGAATTCTGTCAATAGAGTACCAGAGATTTGAATCTGAAATACAAATTACTCGCTTACTCAACCATTTTTATTTGTGGTTACTAATGATATCCGGTAACACTTTGTTGATTAGCTCGTCTTTCGATGAGACAAAATTACAAAAATTCAGAGGAAATGAAATCAATCTGGTCAACTCATGGCCAGGAATACGGCCATAGCCGATATTCAGTCTACGCACATTTATCAGACTACATCCAGTGTTAATGGACGGCTTCTAATATTAATAACAAATGATTTCACACAAGTTTGCAAAGCTTTCCCTACTTTCGAGATATCTGATATTGAATAATTACTTCGTGTCGTAGGTGTCACGCCTACTAGTTTTAGATAGTAGAAAAAAAGTCGAAAAACAGGGACAGCAAACGACGCCATATTTCTTGCCGCTCTTTTGACATTTCTCTTCAGTAAGGTTTGCCATATCATGATGAAAAGATATACGAGATAACAACGAGTCGAAATTATTAAAATTTCCTACCGAAATTCGGAGTCAGTGGCCTCAACGTTAAGAGCGCTACGTCCAATTTATGGTCGTCACAATCGTCCTAGCAGATCAACAATTGAGCGTCTAGTGGAAAAATTTGAGTCCACAGGCACAATACAAAATTTCCCATGCCAGTGAGACAAAGAAGTGCCCGTAGTGTCGAGAATATTGCTGCCGCTGAGGCTTCAGTTGAAGAAAGTCCAAATGTGTCTCTCACACGTCGTTCTCAAGCGTTGGGCATCTCTGTGACGTCGTTGTGGCGAATTTTGCGAAAAGATCTTGGCCTACATCCTTACAAGATCAAATTGACGCAAGAACTGAACCGTTTGACCACTAGAAGCATCGTATGTTCGTGAATTGGGCTGAGCAACAACTTGAAAATGACTCGGATTTTCATCGAAAAATCATCTTCAGCGTTGAGGCTTATTTCTGGCTGAATGGCTTCGTCAATAAACAATATATGCGTTATTGGTCAAACAGCAATCCACACGTACTCCATGAGTCATCATTGCGTCTCGAAAAAATTACGGTTTGGTGCGGTTTATGGGCCGGCGGGGTCATTGGGCCGTACTTCTTCCGTGATGATCAAGACCGGCACGTTACTATGGGAATGGGAATCGCTACCGTTCAATGATAACCGAATATTTTTGGCCCCAATTAGATGATATGGACTTGGAGGACATGCGGTTCCAACAGACGGCGCCACAAGCCACACAGCGAATGTCACAATCAATTTATTGGAAACCAAGTTTGGAGAACGTGTTATCTCACGAAATGGTCCAGTCGATTGGCCGCCTCGGTCGTGCGATTTGACGCCGTTGGACTATTTCCTGTGGGGCTACGTCAAGTCTATGGTATATGCCAACAAGCCAGCGACGATTGATGAACTTCGTACGAATATCGAACGGGAAATTGCAGCAGTATCGGCCGATTTATGCCTGAAAATCGTCGAAAATTGGGTTCAGCGTCTGGACTTCTGTAAGCGTGCCCGTGTTGGCCATGCAAAAGAGATCGATTTCCATACATAATGGCATCGAACGTACTTTCACAGGAAAAAAGAATTTCATTGATATCCAAAACCGTTTTTGTTCTATTTAAAAAAAACTTTTGTAGCGCTCTTATTGAAAAACCCTTTAATAATTTGTTAAATCACACAAAGTACCGTTACTCTCCCTTTTATATTGGTAAAGATATAGGATATTGTAAATTCATTTTTTACGGAAACTGATACGCCCACTTATTAGATCCCACCCATTTCCAGCATAGCTACTGATAGTAGATATAGAAAACCTGACATGAATTTGCAAACTTCTCCCGGTATTATTACTCGATATATATGATGTTGAATAAATACTTAATTTGTATGGAATGTGCCACGCCTATTACGTTCATTTTTACAAAACTACTCAAACAAACAACCTGTGAAAAAAGTATTGCTTTTTATTGGAGGTGACATGCCCATTTGTCCGATCCCGTCCATTTTCGATATTGCTACTTTTATTAGTAACAGATGATCACACATATATTTGAACATCTCTCGCTGTCATAGTACTCGAGAGATGTGAAATTCAATATTTACTTTGTATGGGTGATGTCACGCCCCGTCAATTTTTCAGTCACTGCGTTGAAATTTTCTACTACAATATTAAAAAAACACAGTAGTATCATTTGGTAGTGCCAAAGTTTGACAACATTTTGTGAGATTTTGCTAAAATCTAGTAACGAGCTAGATTTTGTTTTGTATGGGAAATCTAGTAAAAATGAGCTAGATTGTGTTCGAAATCTCGTATATACTAGATTTTGCTTAGATGTAAATGCACTATTAGATGGGAATGACGATGTCAAATTATGTATGTTACTGTCAATGGTTCTCTTAAAACGCCGATTTTTTTTTAAATTTCGACGATTTTATTGTTTTGAGGGATTATAAACCAAATTACTATTCTTGCTATAGAAAAACGCTGAAGTTAATACTTTGCCTGGGGCCCAATTTTCGCAGTCGTGAGCGAAATAATTCCGTTTTCGAAATTTATTTCGATAGTGAAAATATTGCTAATTTCCTTACTCATTACGAAACAAAACGATTTATTGTTTCAGTAATGTAAATGATGGAAATAAATATGTTTCACAACACTGCATAAATGTAACAGATTAAACAGAAAATGTAAGGAATGGTAAAATTTTATAAAACGTTTGGAAATTTTCTAAAAATTTTGATATTTTCGAAATTTATCTAAAATTTGTATTTTTAAAATTGAACCATTCCCCTCATAACATACGGTCGTAAAGGAGAGATTCTCGGATGGTGAAGGCAACATAAATCTCCAAATACATTCAATCACATATCTACGCTAAACAACGAAACGACAAGCAAAAACATGTCATTATTAGGCTCTTTGCAGGGTCCTACCAGATATCTAATGGTTGATTTGTATGGTGATTTATTTTATGTGGTCACAAAATTCAGTGCGTTAGTTCGTTGTGTTTATAAGCAAAATATGATGGTCAAAGATAATGAAATTAAACACATGGATTTGAGAGATATCGAGCAAATTTTCTTGGCACAAAGGGATCGGTTTGGTTAATATCCGACAAATGGTTAAAGCCGCATGATCGGGGTATTATTTAGAATAAAATATTGGCCAATTTGCACATACATAATCGTGCATAAAAAATTTGAATTATTTTCATAAAAAAATTGACAAAATGTTGAGTTTTCTACGCATACGCACTTCGTTGACTCTGATTGCAAATTTATATATACTAGCAGATTCGAGCCCTCGAAATTCGAGTGCAAATGCTAGGAAATTTTATTTTTTCATTAAATAAAGACCCTTAAATCAACACAAAAAACAAACTCATTTTTATTACAAACACATTAACAAATTTAATAAACACACATATATAGCATTGTATAATCTTGTGTATGTGTTAGTAGCAACTTTAAATGCAATTTAATCAAAATAAAAAGAAAAATTTAAAAATCTGCAAATCTACAAAACGGCTAAAAAGAAATACCTTTCAAATAATTTACGTTTGGTCAAAATCGCGATAAAACGGTAGAACAAAACATCGATCACAAGAAATCGCCTAGCCTATTAATATTATAGATGTAAACATTTTATTATTTACTTATTTATTTTTGACTAAAAATTACTAAAAGTAATATTTTTTCTCTTTAATTAAGAAAAATGCTATTTTGCTACCGAAAAAAAATTCGCAAATTTGTATTCGAATGATAAATCGTTATCGAATCAAAAAATACGTTCACAATTTGACTGTGAAAATTAGACCCCTGTATTTTTTTTTTCTAAAATAACTTTTACAAAGTCATTATTTGTTTTTATTAAATGAAAAAAAAAAATTATAAAATGTTCTTTGTTTTTTCGTGACCTTTGAAATCGAAACTACTTGAATGCTCAAAAAGTACCATTTCGCAAGGTTCAGAAAATACACACATGAAACATACAATGTTCTGTTCAAAAGCAGCCAACACATATCTTTATTTTCATATCAATTATGTGCGTTTCTAAATTTTCTACAGTGCCAACACAATCATGACTGTGCTCGTTTTAATATTTCGTTATTTACACGAACATTTTTCTATCACGTATTTTTTGTTTCGAACACACATAAACCACACAGATTCGAGTGTTGCTTTATTTGAAGTTCGTGTTCTGGTACGTGTACTGATAAAAAACAAAACATGTACAATAAACAGGTTCGAGTTCAGTTATATTTTAAGTCGTGTTCTGGCTCGTGTACTAAGAAAAAACAGAACATGTACAATAAACAGGTTCGAGTTCAGTTATATTTTAAGTCGTGTTCTGGCTCGTGTACTAAGAAAAAATAGAACATGTACAATAAACAGGTTCGAGTTCAGTTATATTTTAAGTCGTGTTATAGCTCGTGTACTAAAAAAAACAGAACATGTACAATAAACAGGTTCGAGTTCAGTTATATTTTAAATTCGTGTTCTGGCTCGTGTACTGCGAAAAATTGAAACATCAATTCGCGATCTGATACACCCCGATAAAAACGACGACAATTGTTTCAACCAAATTTATTAAAATTTTATTGACCCGTTTTTATGACTTACGTTGCAAATTGTTTACAATTGTCAAATATTTTAAAATTTTATTGGCCATTTTTTTGTGATTTACGTTGAAATTATTTACAATTGTTTTTATTGACTGGTTTTTATTTTAATAAAAGATGTTAATAAAATACTTAAGACACAAAAACTGCACACTGCACTTAAATCTTTCTTGCAGGTTTCAATCAGACATGTAAATTTTTTCGTTTCGCTATTAAAAGTTGCGTATTTTTATAGCAAAACTTATTTCTGTTATTGCTTTCCAATTTTCTTAATTTTCACAAAATATTTGCAATTTACACAATAACACAGTACACTTATAGATCACGATTTAATGAAAACTGAACCACTTTTAATGAATAAATGACGCACACACTTGCTATTTATTGCAAAATCAGTTGCGTGAAATTGTAACACTTGCAAGGAATTGTAACGTAAGTCATAAAAAAGGGACAATAAAATATGAAAATATTTTTTTGGGTTTTTTTATTGACACTCATTGTGTTTATACGCAAAAAATCCCAAAAAATCATTGAGAAAAGGATTGTGCATTGACACTAATTGGTTCGCAAATTAAGGGTGGGTGATTGTGTTTTTTATGATGCAAAATTTGTTTGTGTCTAAAGTTATTTGTTAACAAAAAAAAAAAAAAATGTTTGCAAAAGATCCTAACAACCAACAAGTGTGTCTTTTATGCCGCAAAATTGGGTTTTTCGTCTATGGATCAAATTGGTTGCGAAAATAGGGATGGGTAATGCAAAAAAAACTAACACCCAACAAGTGTAACTTTTATGATGCTAAATAGTTTTTGTGTCCTAAGTATTTTATTACCACATTTTATTAAAATAAAAACCAGTCAATAAAAACAATTGTAAATAATTTCAACGTAGATCTTAAAAAAAATTGTAAACAATTTGCATCGTAAGTCATAAAAAAGGGTCAATAAAATTTTAATAAATTTGGTTGAAACAATTGTCGTCGTTTTTATCGGGGTGTATCAGATCGCGAATTGATGTTTCAATTTTTCGCAGTACACGAGCCAGAACACGAATTTAAAATATAACTGAACTCGAACCTGTTTATTGTACATGTTCTGTTTTTTCTTAGTACACGAGCCAGAACACGACTTAAAATATAACTGAACTCGAACTTCAAATAAAGCAACACTCGAATCTGTGTGGTTTATGTGTTATCGAAACAAAAACTACGTGATACAAAAACGAAATATTAAAACGAAACACAGTCATGATGTGTTCGGCACCGTACAAAATTTAGAAATACACATAATTGATATGAAAATAAAAATATGTGTGTGTTGGTCTAAGTTATGTTTGTTTACATATATGTACGAGTTTTTTATTCAGTGTGTGTTTTTTTCTGAACTCTGCCATTTTCAGAAAGGTATCTGTCCTCAAAACGTATCATTTCTTTAAAAAAGTAACTTTTCTTAAAAAGATACTTTTCTCAAAAAGTACCATTTCTTTAAAAAATTACTTTTCAAAAATAACTTTTGTTAAAAAATAATTTTTTAAAGTACTTTCTTTAAAACATAAAAGTACCTACATTTTCTTGAAAAAGTATGTAATCTATAAAATTTAAATTTTCTAAAAAATCACATTTTTATAATTTTTATAATTTACTTTTTCTTTCAAAAAGTACATTCTTGCCAAAAAAAAAGGAAAGTTTTCTCAAAAAAGTAATTTTTCTTAAAAAGTACTTTATCTTCATAAAGTCCTTTTTTAAAAAAATAGCTTTTCTTAAATAAGTAAATTTTCTACAAAAAAAAATGTTGGTAAAAAAATTTACCTTTTCTTTAGAAAAGTACCCTTTTTTAAAAATTTAGTTTTCTTAAAAAAGTAAATTTTCTTAAAAAATACCTTTTCTTAAAAAGTACTTTTAATCAAAAAAAGTACATTTTCGTAAAAAGTGCATGTCATAAAAAATACATTTTCCTAAAAAGTACATTTTCTTAAAAAATAATTTGCTTAAAATCTTTCTAAAAAGAAACTTAGTTTTATTAAAAAAGGTAAATTTTAAAGAGACTTTTCTTAAAAAATAACGTTTCTTAAAAAAAAAAAAAAATGGATCATATTATAATGTAAAATAAAATTTTTTGTTTCAGATGTTAGTAAAAGTCTTAATCGCAATATATATTTGTACGGCGATATGTATGAAAGTATATCACCAATTACAATTGTTTTGTCCTTAGCCGGTAAACGCTTTTATGCCAGACGGACATACGGACATGAAGTTGAGTTATTATAAGGACTAGCAGATTCTAGCGCTCGAAATTCGAGTGCAGCTTCATTTTTCAACTTAGACAATTCACAAACCAAAACTTTCATTATTGTGAATGAAGATAACAAACTCATTAACAAATTTAATAAACACACACATAGCATTGTATAATTTTATGTATGTGTTAGTAGCAATTTTAAATGCAATTTACTCAAAAGAAGGGCAAAAATGTAAAAATCTGTAAATCTGGTGAACAGCTAAAAAGGAATACCTTTCACATAATATACGTTTGGTCAAAATCGGGATAAAATGGTAGAACAAAACATCGGTCACAAGAAATCGCCTAGCCTATTAATATTATAGATAACAAATATATATACTTTATGCGGTCATAAATTCATATGTTGATGTCTCACCAACGGAATGACAAACTGATATATACCCTCCGCACAGTGGTGTCTACGGCATAATAACACTGTACCACACTATACACCTACCCTTTGGATACTGTTAAATATGTTTTACTTCAAGTTTTTAATAGAATAGTAACAAGAAGAAGCGGATAACAATTTTTTTTAAATATAATAATTAAATAAATAATACTTTCCAGTTCAGTACACACGCATTTACAAAATTTTAGGCTACAATATCCTTTGAAATTTTCAATAAATTCTTTTGAAAATAATATTTAAAAAATAAAATATTTATAAAATGTTCACTTCTTCCCAGAAGTTCCAGTTCTTCAAAGAATACTCATGTAGCATGTACAAACAGTAAAAATTTTTCACAAACTTTCATTGCCTGATTTAAAAGTTTGCCGAATACATATGGAAGCCAAATTTGAAGAAAATAAGCAGGGATATGAAATAACAGATGTATTGAAATTTTTGCAAAGAAAGCAACGCAACGCATTTTTTTTTTTTTGTATTTTTCATTTTGATCCAACTAATACTTAGTGACATGATCAGAAATATATTATTGTTAAGAGAAAATTCATTTTTAATACTAAACTTCTCAAGTTAACGGAAAATGTTTGGAATGAAAATCAGTTTTAATCGTGATTTCAATAGCAGTTAAAAAGACTGAATTTTTAGAAAGTTACCCAATAAATAACTATTTGGATGAGCATTTTGAATGACTAACATATTATTTAAACCATTTGGCATCTGTTTACCAATAATTATCATTAGTTTTTATTTCAATAAGTATTTATTTATTCATACCACTTATGGCTAATAATTTGTTAAACAATACAACACAATAATATTCAATACACAACATATGTGGCTTTACTCTCAATTAACCTAAACTAAATTTTAAATGATAATGACGATGATAACTGGTTATTTCTAGCCACACCAATATGGCCAGCAAACCTAATGCAGACAATATAAAATTTGAAATATTTTCAATTTAACTATATTTATAAATAAAGTAAATAAACAGTAAACACCAGTGATTCGATTTACAAAGAGAAAGACGAAGATTGGTTTTTCAGTACTAATAGGCAAAACCGACCAAAAATTTTCTATACAAATTTGGTTCATATTTCATATGAAAAATATACCAAATATTTTAGGTGATATTTCGCTAATTTTGTCTGATATTTCGTTTATAAAAATCTTACTATTTTTTAATTATTTTAATTTTTTTAATTTCAAAAATGATTTTCTAACAAACAACTTTTTTCGTAAAGGAAATTTTCACAAAAAAGCATTTTTCTTAACAAAATGCTTTTCATTAAATCAGAATCAATTCTTAAAACAGAACCAATTCTGAAACAAGGAAGAAATTATGGTCGGTCTAGACCGACTACATGATATCTACCCTAGAAAATAAGCATAAACCAAATGGGGACTAGGTCGAAATATGGAGCTATCCTGACCATATTTGGTAGTCACTTATATTTTGAAAAAATAAATACGAACCAAATTTGAGAAAAATCTGTGCAATGTTTTTGTTTTTTGATAGATTTAAGTGAAGATCGGGAAGCAGCTGCTCTATATGGGGCCTATGACTAAGAATTATCATATAGGGATTATTTTTGGACTACTGATTAATGGATATAATAAACATATACAAACCCAATTTGACTGAGATCTATATGATAATTTGGATCTTATGGCAATTTATGTCGATTTCATAGGGGTCATTTGTATGGGGACTAGGTCTGAACATGGACCGAATTTCACCAATTTCAATAGCGTTCATCCAATGGCCGATAAATCTTATATATCATCAAAATATATTCATTAGGGTGACAGCCAAATTTTTTTTTTGAATTTCAAGACGTGCGGGTCTTATTATTGTAGCATTGAATCTAAAACTATAATCGGACAATGCATTCTGGACGCACATTGAGTTCAAAGTTCAAATATACATTTATATATAAAAATTATCAAAAAAAAAAATCATTTTTCACAAAAATTTTTATATTAATAATTGCGTTTCAATTAAATTAATTAATAAACCATAATCAAGAGTAAATTATCTCTTTAATAAAACAACAAAATCTATTATCGATTGAAAAACTGCCAAGTTATAATAAGTTCCCCAGGCAATTAATGCGCCGCAGACCACTAGGTTAAGAAAATCGAGCTCACATTTTTAAAGACATTGAAATAATTTACAACAACAACGTTATTTCGATATTTTATTTTAAAAAAAATGTAAATCTCCTTAAATTTGACCTTTGACCTTAAAGAGGGACAGTTTGTAGTGTCTCAATTTAACCTTAATTTACAAAATTGAGAATTTATATCAAGTGGTATAATATTTTGACAAAAGATATTTGAAATATGAAAACAGGAAAAAGATGAAGCCTAAAAGTTGAAAAAGTATGAAAAATCAAATTTTTCTTCAAATCCGCTGAAATAAAAAAGCTACCCTCACCAAATTAAGAACAGGATACCTACAATATTTAGCATTTTTAGTCACACATATTTTGTTAATAAGACCTTAAAGTCCAGTCGTTGATTCGGGTAAATTTCTTGAACACAATTTTTTAAAAAGTAAAATTGGAGATTTTGAAATAGTGCTAAAAATACGTACCGTTTAATATTAATTTAGAACGGCGTAACAATACACGAGATGCAAAATACTTTACATAAGATCATTTTGTGATCAGGAGACAGCAAAAATGTTGTTGTTGTAAATTATTTAAATGTCTTTGAAAATGTGAGCTCGATTTTCTTATCAAGTGGTCTGCGGCGCACATGATATAACTTGGATGTTTTTCAACCGATAATATATTTTGTTGTCTTATTAGAAAGATAATTTACTCTTGATTATGGTCTAGTAACTAATTTAATTGAAACGCAAGTATGTATATCAAAATTTTTGTTGAAAATGATTTTTTTTGATAATTTTTACATATAAATGCATATTTGAACTTTGAACCCAATGCGCGTCCAGAAAGCATTGTCCGATTTGGCTCAGATTTTACGCACTAAAGTTTTAAATCCAGTGTCACAATAATCCGACCCGCACACCTCAAAATTCAACCAAAAATTCTGTAGTTTGATTACAATGTTTACATGGACACACAGACGGACAGAGTGATTCTGAAACGATCGGTATAATAAAAGATGGGTCTAGGTCAAATATTTTCGGTAGTTACAAACAGAAGCACAAAGTCATTATACCCAAACCACATAGTGGTATAGGGTATAAAGAGTAAGTTTTAATAAAAAAAGTGGCCTTTCTCATATTAGAATATTTTTTGAAAATGTACACATTTTCTAAATAGTAAATTTTTATAACAAAAGTACATTTTATTAAACAAAAGTACTTTTCTAAGAAAAGTAGTTTTTAAACGTTCTTTTAAAAAACGCCATTTTCTTAACACTGCTGTTAGGTTAAGCCCATTTGGTCCAATTTTTGGATTGTTTCCTTTTTAATTTTTGAACGGTGACATATAGTGATTTAATATTTTAGCTCACGTGGTCTTTTTACAAAACCATGTTATATACAAAAATTCAAGGTCCAGACTTAAAACAGGACTGAGAAAAATAAAAAATTACGAATCTTAGGTTAAGGGACCATTTGGTCCATAGTATATTTTCTTTGATTTTTTTTACAATAAGTATTTATTACTTGGTTTTATAGTAATTGTCATTGCATGGTAAGCAATATGTTTTTCGGTTAGTTTTGCAAATATACTTGCTGCAAATGGAGCATTTTATATCGGACTTAGACTTGTAGCAACTACAAATTCCACGCTTTAAAGCCCCTGAATTAGAAGTATTATTTAAAGAGGCCACTGGAACTTTGCCTGGTGATTGTATTTCAGTCAATAGCTGTACTGAGAACTCTTGTTGAGGTAATCTAGTCCGTTTCATCATATACGCGTTAGCCAGAGAAAGAGCTAGTTGCCGCAAAAACTCTGGTCTCCTGGGATTCCGATCAGCTGGAGCACATGAAACGTCGATTTCAGAAAATATTATGTGCGCATTCAATGCGATAGTATGTTTGCAAATACAATGTTTGGCTATCGATTTGTTTTACGTTTTGTACTGTAGGAACCAACCATTTGATCAGCAGTATCTACGCCATCTAAAAGAGATGAAGTATTAGAAATTATAGGAGAACATAAAACTAACATACCTTTCGTTGAATTTTAATACGAAACAATCTCTGATTTTTTCTTCAATCCACTATCATCAACTGCAACTGTCTTGTGCATTGAACTAATCAATATTGTTGCTTTGTTCTTGTGGCTGATGTATGATACTAATGTCGCAATGTCATCGAATGCAAATGTAGAATGGTAGAAAGGGAGTTTTTTGACAGTCAGCAATTTCGGAGGAATTAATGTTTCATTTTTGCGTACTGTTCCCACATATGTAAGTTTCCTTTCCTGAAGTTTTTTGCCAACTCAGAAGTGGAAAAAAAATGTCGCCTGTTATATTTTGCCCTTTCAATCCTTCTGTTAGGTCCAATACAACGCGTTGCCCTTCGTTCTTTTCAGGCCGTGCATTTCTAGGCTCACCAAAGTATGGTTGTATTTTCCACACGTAGCCTGACTTAGAGTCCACCGATAACCAAAATTTCAAACCATATTTTGCTGGATTTGATGGCATAAACTGTCGAATGAATGCATAAGTTGCTCATCAATGGTGACATTTTCGTAACAATTGTAAAACTTTGGAAGAAGTTGTTCCCAACGGTCCCACAGTTCACGAATAGGAGCAAATTTATCGCAACTACACATTTGTCGTCGACTCAAAACATCATCGAAACGGATGGCACCATTAATCATATGAAATGTATCTTCAGATATAATTGCTCGGAAAATGGGGCGACCAAATTTTGCATCAAATAAACCATGAACATCTTAATTTTTTCCACTTTCAGCAACAGATTTTATATTAGCCAACTATTTTGCTGAAATAAAAAAACAAGATTATTCATACCGGCATACGCCTGCAAGAATGAGCAATATCTTTCCACTTGCCACCAAACTTGGCCCTGCCGTACTTATTAGTATTTTCGATGATAATTCTTTGGAGGCGGAAAAAACAACAAAAAAGCTGACAGAATGTCACTGCATCTGGATACTGCAAATCGAGTTAGTCCTGGTTGCGTTGAGATAATATTCTCAGCCGTAGCTCCAATAGGCTAAGGTAATGGAGTGGCACTCCAAACCATTTTGTTTTTTGCAATAAAAAACGGATCAACAGAGCTAGCTGCAGCTAGGACGGGTTCCCGTTCAGTATCTGTTTCAGAAGGACTTCTTTCGCTATTCTCTGAAATATAATCAAATTCCGAATCTGAAATATCAGAGTCACTTTCTGCATTGAGCAGTTCTCGTATCTGATATTCGTTCAAGTTTGCCATGGCGTAAGTAAAACACATCTGAACTATTGAAAACAACTCACAAAATGAACCAAGCAGTTCAAATATTTGTGTTTCTTTACAATAAAAATCAAAAAAGGGGATCCCACAATTTTCTTTTACATATTTAATCTATGTTGACCAAAAAAAAAAAGGGGAATCCCACACTTGTTTTTAACATTACCTGTTTGTGTTGAATAAAGAAAAATGGAAAAAAGGGGAATCCCACAACTGTGTTTTACATTAGCTATCCTGAGTAAAGAAAGATGCAAAAAGGGAGAGATTATAAAATTTCTTGCGTGAGCATGAGCCAAAATTCACTCACGCGCCCAACTCTAGCGTGAGTAAAGCTTAAATTAATAATATTTAGTGATCCAAAATAGATACAAATATAAGATTAAATGGTTATTTTGTGTGAATATTGAAGTATGGACCAAATGGGCCATTAACCTATCATTCGTAAGTTTTTTCTAACCTAACAGCAGGGTTAAAAATATTAATTTCCTTCAAACTTAACTTGTCATAAAAAGTATTTTTTAAATAGTAAATTTTCTTTAAAAAAATAACCTCTAATTAAAAAGATACCTCTTTTTTTAAAGTAGTACGTTTTCTCGAAAAAGTACCCTTTAAAAAAAGTACCTTTTCTGGAAAAGTTGCATTTAGAAGAGAGGCACTTTGTCTTTAAAAAAAGATCCTTTTCTTAAAAACTACATCCTTGAAATTTATCACAAACAGGTAACATTTCTTAAAAAGCTACCTTTTCTTAAGAAAGTCCCTTTTCTTAAAAAGTACTTTATCTTATAATGGTACGTTTACTTCAAAAATAATCTTTTCTTCAATAAGTACTCTTCATAAAAAGTATGTGTACATAAAGAAGTACCTCTCCTTAAAAAGTATGTTTTCTAAAAAATGTGATTTCTCTGAACGGAAAGGAACTTTTCCTCAAAAAGTTACCCTTAAAAAAATTAATTTGCCTAATAAGTTTCCATTTCTCAAAAAAGTACCTTTTGTTAAGAAACTGCCTTTTCTTAAAAAGTACTCTTTACTTCAAAAGTAGCACCTTTCCTTACGAAGTACCTTTTCTAAAAAATAACTTTTTCTTAAAAAATTACCTCTTCTTAACAAGTGTATTTTCTTAAATTACTACCTTTTCGAAAAAAAAAATTCTTTCACCTGAAAAAGTACCATTCCTGGAAAAAGGAAATTTTCTTAAAAACTTTCATTTTCTTAAAAAAGCCAATTTTCTTTAAAAAAGTACCTTGTCTTAAAAAGTACCTGTTAATAAAAAGTACCCTTCTTAATAAAGTAGATTATCCTACAAAGTTGCCTTTTCTTAAAAAGTACACTTTCTCAAAAACAAAAAAAACAAAAATTCTTAAAAGTACCTTTTATGAAAAAAAAAAATACTTTTTTTATAAAAGTATTTTTCTAAAATAATTTCGTTTTCTTAAAATGTAAAAAAGTAAATTTTTCTTAAAAAAATATTTTTAAATCTATCTTTCCATATACAAGTACTTTTCTTAAAAAGTACCTTTTCTTAAAAAGAACTCTTTCTTAAAAAGTAAATTTTCTTAAAATAGTACGTTTACTTAGAAAAGTATCTCTTCCTCGAAATAAATTTTTTGCTCAAAAGGTAAATTTTCTTCAAAAGCATTTTTTCATAAAAAGTACCCCATTTCGTTACGAAGTACCTTCTTTTAAAAATGAGCCTTTTCTTAAAAAATTTAATTAAATTAAAACAGTATATTTTCTTAAGAAAGTGCTTTCGAAAAAAAAATTGTGATATTAGTCTGTAGTAATTATTGTTGCAATTTTTAATTTATTATCTTAATTTTACCACCTTGTCAACCGCCTTTTGGGATTTTTATTTTAATTTAATTAATTGTGGACGACCATTTCCAATGTTAATTTTAATTAGTAGTTTCGCAGCAAACAAGTTTCCGAATAAAATTTAACCCTGAAAAAGTCGGCATAGACCGAAGAAACGTTGGCAAATCTTTGCAATAAACGTAGTTTTATTTGCATATTTTCAAATCGACCAGTAAACTGTGTCTGTGAAGTTGGCATCTCAAATTTTAGCATCTCACTAAAAACATGCAAATTTACTTGCATCCAGCATAGTTCTATAGTTCCTGCAGTAGTTCTTCAATAGTTCTATTGATTTGACCTTAAAATCGCGATTTAAAGATTTAAGGGTATGAGATGCCAACTTCGCAAAAAAAATCTCAGCATCTCATCAGATTTTGAATATATACTCTTAGAAAAGTTGCACCCAGCATAGTTCTATAGTCTCCGATGGTTTTAACAATAGTTCTGCTGATTCTGCCTTAAAATCGCGATTTGAAGGTATGTGATGCTAACTTCGCAAAAAAAAATCTCAGCATCTCATCAGATTTTGAATATATGACCTTAGAGAAGTTGCATCCATCATAGTTCTATAGTCTCCGATGGTTTTAACAATAGTTCTGCCGATTCTGCCTTAAAATCGCGATTTGAAGGTATGAGATGTTAACTTCGCAAAAAAAATCTCAGCATCTCATCACATTTTTAATATATGACCTTAGAGAAGTTGCATCCAGCATAGTTCTATAGTGTCCGATGGTTTTAACAATAGTTCTGCCGATTCTGCCTTAAAATCGCGATTTGAAGGTATGTGATGCTAACTTCGCAAAAAAAAAATCTCAGCATCTCATCAGATTTTGAATATATGACCTTAGAGAAGTTGCATCCAGCATAGTTCTATAGTCTCCGATGGCTTTAACAATTTTTCTGCCGATTCTGTCTTAAAATCGCGATTTGAAGGTATGTGATGCTAACTTCGCAAAAAAAATCTCAGCATCTCATCATATTTTGAATATATGACCTTAGAGAAGTTGCATCCAGCATAGTTCTATAGTCTCCGATGGTTTTAACAATAGTTCTGCCGATTCTGCCTTAAAATCGCGATTTGAAGGTATGAGATGCTAACTTCGCAAAAAAATCCCAACATCTCATCAGATTTTGAATATATATTATATTATATATATATTATATATATTATATTATATATATATATATATATATATATATATTATATATATATTATATATATTATTTTTTTTTGTTTATTTTTTTTTTTTGTTTATTTTTTTTTTGTTTTTTTGTTTTTTTTTTTTTTTGTTTTTGTTTTATTTATTTTTTTTGATTTTGTTTTATAGATTTTTTTTTCATTTTTGTTTTTTTTTTTTTTTGATTTTTTGTTTTATGTTTTTTTTTTTGATTTTTTGTTTTATGTATTTTTTTTTTTTTGATTTTTTGTTTTGTTTTTTTTTTATTTTTTTGTTTTATGTATTTTTTTTTTTTTTGATTTTTTGTTTTGTTTTTTTTTTTTTGATTTTTTGTTTTGTTTTTTTTTTTTTGATTTTTTGTTTTGTTTTTTTTTTTATTTTTTGTTTTGTTTTTTTTTTTTGATTTTTTGTTTTATGTGTTTTTTTTTTGATTTTTTGTTTTATGTATTTTTTTTTTTTGATAAAAATATGTGTGTGTTGGTCTAAGTTATGTTTGTTTACATATATGTACGAGTTTTTTATTCAGTGTGTGTTTTTTTCTGAACTCTGGTATTGCTTGATGCTGAGTGCTGTGTGTGTGTATTAGAATGCACTTCTACCCTGCCGGCAACTCAACTAACTTTTAATGCACTTATATCTAACTATTACGCAACTAGTGGTGGTTGATACTTGGATTACTTTCAATGAAGCAAACTGACTATTTTAAAATTGCGCTGTCCTAGGCAGTAGTCCATTGTCTGACTCTGCATGACTTTAACTAAAGAGGAAAGCTTTTGGAAATCAAATATTAAGGGGGGTAAAAACGGCCCTGGGTACCTGTTTGTATGCAACATCTCTAAGGTCATATATTCAAAATCTGATGAGATGCTGATGCTTCAAATCGCGATTTTAAGGTAGAATCAGCAGAACTATTGTTAAAACCATCGGAGACTATAGAACTATGTTGGATGCAACTTCCTTAAGGTCATATACTCAAAATCTGATGAGATGCTGATATATCTTTTGCGAAGTTACCATCACATACCTTCAAATCGCGATTTTAAGGCAGAATCGGCAGAACTATTGTTAAAACCATCGGAGACTATAGAACTATGCTGGATGCAACTTCTCTAAGGTCATATATTCAAAATATGATGAGATGCTGAGATTTTTTTTTGCGAAGTTAGCATCACATACCTTCAAATCGCGATTTTAAGGCAGAATCGGCAGAACTATTGTTAAAGCCATCGGAGACTATAGAACTATGCTGGATGCAACTTCTCTAAGGTCATATATTCAAAATCTGATGAGATGCTGAGATTTTTTTTTGCGAAGTTAGCATCACATACCTTCAAATCGCGATTTTAAGGCAGAAGCGGCAGAACTATTGTTAAAGCCATCGGAGACTATAGAACTATGCTGGATGCAACTTCTCTAAGGTCATATATTCAAAATCTGATGAGATGCTGAGATTTTTTTTTTGTGAAGTTAGCATCACATACCTTCAAATCGCGATTTTAAGGCAGAATCGGCAGAACTATTGTTAAAACCATCGGAGACTATAGAACTATGCTGGGTGCAACTTTTCTAAGGGTATATATTCAAAATCTGATGAGATGCTGAGATTTTTTTTGCGAAGTTGGCATCTCATACCTTCAAATCGCGATTTTAAGGCAGAATCAGCAGAACTATTGTTAAAACCATCGGAGACTATAGAACTATGCTGGGTGCAACTTTTCTAAGAGTATATATTCAAAATCTGATGAGATGCTGAGATTTTTTTTGCGAAGTTGGCATCTCATACCCTTAAATCTTTAAATCGCGATTTTAAGGTAAAATCAATAGAACTATTGAAGAACTACTGCAGGAACTATAGAACTATGCTGGATGCAAGCAAATTTGCATGTTTTTAGTGAGATGCTAACATTTGAGATGCCAACTTCACAGACACCAGTAAACTCGAAAAAACAATAAATGGTTAAAAATGCTTTCACTTAAAAAGCACCTTTTTTGAAAATAGGAAATTTTCTTAAAAAATTTAGTTTTCTTAAAAAAGCTAATTTTCCTTTAAACAAAGTATCTTCTTTTAAAAAGTACTTTTGAAAAGTACCCTACTTAATATAGTAAATTTTTCTTAAAAATAACCCTTTCTTAAAAGTACCTTTTCTTAAAGAAGTACTTTTTTATAACAGTACCTTTTCTAGAATAATTACGTTTTCTTATAAAAGTAACTTTTGTTAAAAAATATAAATTTTCTTAAAAATTAAGTTAAACATATTTTTTAAACCTACCTTTTCTTTTTCGTTTTTTTTTTTTAGATATTTATTATAATTAAAATTACAATTAATCTTAAGTCTAAAGCACTAGCAACTTAGGCTATCGGCTTAATACCTTTTCTTATTCAAGTAAATTTGCTTATAAAAGTGCATTTTCTTAAGCAATTGCCCTTTCTTAAAAAGTACTCTTTCTTTGAAATTACTTTTTCTTAAAAAAGGTACTTCTTTTTCAAAAGTACATTTTCATAAAAAGTGCCACCTTTATTTTTTTTATAAAAAATAAATTTTTTTTAAAAAAATACCTTTTCTTAACAAGTGTATTTTCTTAAAATAGTAAATATTCTTAAAGAAGTACCTTTAAAAAAAGAAATCCTTTCACCTAAAAAAGTACCTTTCCTAAAAAAAGTAAATTTTCTTAAAAAATTCAATTTTCTTAAAAACAGCTAATTTTCTTTAAAAAAGTACCTTCCCTTAAAAAGTGCTTTTAATAAAAAGTATCCTTCTTAGTATAATATATTTTCTTAAAGAAATGCCTTTTCTTAAAAATTAACTTAAAAAAAATTACCTTTTCTTAAAAGTACCCTTTTTTTAAAAAAGTAATTTTTTATAAAAGTACCTTTTCTAAAATAAATTTGTTTTCTTATAAAAAACGAAAGAACGAAAGTACCTTTGCTTAAAAAATATGTTTTTATTAAAAAAATATTTTTTTAAGTCTACCTTTTCTTATACAAGTAAATTTTCTTAAAAAGTACCTTTTCGTAACAAGTACGTTTTCTTAAAACTGTACTTTTTCATAAAACGAAAACTTTCCTACAAAAGTATATTTTCTTAAAAAATATTCTACACATAAAAAATACCTTTTCTTAAAATAGCACATTTTCTTAAAAAATTTTCTGAGAAAGTTACAATTTCTTTAAAAAGTAAATTTTCTTGTTTTAAAAAATATTTTTTCTAGTATCTTTAGTAAAAAAATTACTTGTTCTTAAAAATACAGGGCAAATTTTCTTAAAAGTATCTTTTCTTTAACGGTATGTTTTATTTAAAAAGTAGCTTTTCAAAAAAGTACCCTCCCTTAAACATTTTCTAAAAAAAGTAATTTTTTTTTTAAATCATCGAAAAAGTTTTTTTACTAAGCACCTAAGTACATTTTGTTAAAAATTGCATGTTATAAAAACTACATTTTCTTTTTTCCAAAGTTCCTTTTCATAAAAAAATAACCAATTCATAGAAAAAGCATTTCTTAAAGCATATTTTCTTAAAAATTTAGTTAAAAAAAAAAATTACCTTTTTTTTAAAAGGGTCATTTTTTTCTTAAAAAGTACCATTTTTAAAGTACCATTTCATAATAACATAACCATAACATAGAAAATGCATTTTTTTAGAAAAGTATCCTTTCTTAGAAAGGAACATTTTAAAATGTACATTTTTCTAAATGTAGCTTTTCTTAGAAAAGGGCATTTTCTTTAAAAACCTCTTCTTAAAAAAGTACCTTTAGCAGCATAAAGATAGAAGTAAATGATAATCCGAGGGTAAATTTGATTATGGTAGAATTTAAAATCACATTTTTTGTTTAAAATGTTAGTAAAAGTATTCATCAGAATGGATATTTGTATGGCGATAAGCACAAACGAATGTCATCAATTACAATTTGTTTTCTCCTTAGCCGATAAACGCTCTTGTTCCGAATTTTTTACATTTATTTGAGAGACTTTTCCGTTTTTTGTTCAGTTTTATTTCTTTTTTCATAATTTTTGCTTTTTCATGTTTTTCAGGTGATCATTCATTTGGGCGCTTTTTCGTTATTATTTTGAGCGATTTTGCCAAAATTAGATTTTCCGATATTTGCACAATAAACCACACTAGGCGATTAACTGCGTTTGTCCAGTGTTAGGTGTAGGCAAAATGCAAATAACTTCTAATTAGGGTTTATAAACAACTATTGGAGTAAATTTTATAAATTCCATAACTTTTATTTTGTGTGCTTTAGCACAAATTGAAAAACAACAAAACAATTTAAATGCAATTGAAATTTAGTAAAAATATTTTTTTTATAATAAATAAATAGTTGGTTGGTTGATTCGTTCGTTCGTTGGCAGCATTAAAAGTTAACAAAACAAATAAACGAAACATATTGCACTGCTGATTTTTGGTATTTAATCCTTTTACAAAAACAAACAGTCTCTTTTTTTGGCAATTTATTTTAAATTAAATAGAGTTTTTTCATTATGTTGTTGTTTATTCATGTAAAGCAGACTTTTTTGTAAAGTGGGTGTAAATGTTTTTTTTTTTTCTTTATTGTTTGAGAGCATCCATAGAATTGGCAAATACTAAAAAAAGCTGTTGTTGTTGTTTAGTTTGTTTGGTGGCTTGGCGGTGTGGTGTGGTGTGGTGTGGCGTGGTGTTATTTTTCTAAAACTTTAGTTTTTACTATACATTTCAATGTATTTTTGGGAATTTGATAATAATTCTTTGTAGCTTACTATCAAAATTGTTTACATAGGGCAGTGCTAAATAAGTTAAAAATATATTTATTTAGTATTAATTGCATTTCGGATTAAAATGAAAATACGGAATACTCGTATTGACTTTAAATTATTTTAGATTTTAGTTGTATTGAATTTAAGTTTTTTTTTTTTTTTATATATTGATGAAAGGGATTATTCAAATTGAATTTGCCATATGTATTTATTAAGTTATCTACTATGAATGAAAAAATTATAGACGAGATCGTTTTGATGATAAATTAGAAAAGTGTCGACGATAAAATAAATAAAGAGTTAAAATAATTAAATTATTAAAAAAACGAATAAAAGTCCGAGAAGCATAAGTTCACATAAAAGAAAAAATACGAAACTAGTTTCAGAATTTAGATCTTATTAAAACTAATTCAAAAACTTTTATTGCGCAATAATTCTTTTACTGCACAATTATTAAGGAAGCATTTACAAGTTTTCTATTTGTGTACTGATAGTGGAAATATGGGTTAGGAAATGTATGAAATGAAGAACTTAAGCGCCCAAGAGCGAATGTAAATTTGAAATTCGACTTGACTTTGCTGTGTTCATTTATCAAAGGTTTTGCTATTTTTTGGTCCGTTCCAAACAATGCGAATCCTCAAAGTCCTTAAAATAGGAGCTAAATCTCGTTTCGCCGAGTAATTCCTTTATGTTTGGAAATAGAAAATAGTTCTGGAAAATATGGCCACTTCACATGTGCATTAGGGTGACAGCGGTTTGTATGAAAAAAATTTTTGGTAGATTTTTTTTTTTTTGGTGTGCTGATCGGATTATTATGACACTGGATCTTAAATTTTAGTGCGCAAAATTTGAGCCAAATCGGACATTGCTTTCTGGACGTGCATTGAGTTCATAGTTTAAATATGAATTTATATGTAAAAATTATCAAAAAAAAAAAAAAAAATCATTCTTCACAAAAATTTTTATATTAATAATTGCGTTTCAATTAAATTAATTAATAAACCATAATTAATTAATAAACAACAAAATCTTCTTTTACCTCAACGGAATTTTTCCCTATACCCACATTCCGATTATACTCAAAAAAGTTAATAGAGTCATTAATGAACACCAACATCTTCCGTTGAAACCGGTTTATTAGCTCCAGAATAGATTTTGAAGCTCATGCCCATATTCGGTCGAATGTAACTGGTGTTGCTAGTAACGATATCAGAATGAGTGGAATAACTTTTACATTTCAACATTTTAATAAACCAAAACACAATACTTCTTTCGACATGTTCGTTGTACTGGACATCATATTGAATTCTCATGCCCAGAACATCAAGAGTATCTTGTACCTCAATACCGATACCATCCATATATACAGATGACATTGTTGGATCAACAATCAACGAAATAAAATCGACCTTATTCACAGAGACTCGACCTCAAAAGGCTTGGCCTACAACAGCAAAATAATTAATAATAACAAAAGTAGAGGGAAAAATAACAGAACCTTGAGCTACTCATGAATTAAGCTAAAACTCATTGGATGACAGACGTATAATTAAGTCTCTGAGAAAACTCGTAACAAATCAATTGCAGTCGATACCTACACCAAATGCAATATGATTTGATATTAGTGAAGGTTGCCACACGCGATAGAACATTTTGGAAGTATCTAGAGCAACCACCAAAATTGTGAATACGAAGACTACAAGGATACTTAGTCAACAGGTCTCCCGTAATACGACTTCTGCAATAGCCATACCATTTTTCATTATAAAACAAGTAAGAAAATTATAGTCGGTCTAGACCGACTATACGATACCCTATACCATGCGTTTATATGCCCTATCTCTCAGACCCAACTAGCTGGATATACAAAATAAGCATAAACCAAATTTGAGTGAGATTTTTATAAATTTTTTTGGCTGCAGATATGAAAAAGTTCATATCGGATGCTATATCTATATGGGGACTAGGCCCAAAAATGGACCGATGCTGACCATGTTTGGTAAAGTCTCTTGTATTTTCTAAAAATATTTACAAACAAAATTTGAGAAGAATCAGTGCAATATTTTTGTTTTTTGATAGATTTAAGTGAAGATCGGGAAACAGCTCTATATGGGGCCTATGACTAAGAGTTGTCCAATAGGGATCATTTCTGGACTACTGATTAATGGATGTAATATATACATACAAACCCAATTTAACTAAGATTTGTATGATAACTTGGATCTTATGGCAATATATGTTGATTTCATAGGGGTCATTTGTATGGGGGCTAGGTCTGAACATGGACCGATTCTCACCAATTTTAATAGCGTTCATCCCATGGCCGATAAAAGATCAAATATCAAATTTCATCAAAATATATTCATATTTGCGACCTGCAGTTTGATTACAAGCTTTACATGGACACACAGACGGACGGACGGACGGACGGACAGCGTTAAATCGAATCAGATAGTGATTCTGGTTCGATCGGTATAATTAAAGATGGGTGTAGGTCAAATATTTTTGGTTGTTACAAACAGCAGCACAAAGTCATTATACCCAAACCACATAGTGGTATAGGGTATAATAAGATGGTAACTAAAAATGTTCCCCATCACTTTTGAGAGCGCAGAGTAGATTATGATTTGACGAGAATTTTCGGGGTTATTGGCCCCAGCGATTAGCTGGACTTTGGCAGCCTTCCAGGAAGACGAAAATCTCCCAAACAGCGAAAAGCCGAAAAAGTTGGCCAATGGAGACTGATCATGAAGAACACTGTTTAATCACCAGTGCTGGTATGCCAATTGGTCCCGGAGATTTATCATCGTTGGAATCCGAAAGAACACTTTTAACATGACGAGTTCGAAGGAATATTTTAGGCACACATGATATACTTTCATTATTGATTGCTATTCAGGAATCCAAGGAACAGCAAGAATTTAGTAATTTTTGATATTCGGTTCTCGCCTCCTCGCGTAGCAGATCAGTCGCGGAATTTTTATTTTCACGCCAAAATCCGAATGTTTTCTCTCTGGATCTGACTGAAATTCTGCAAGCCATTTAAACCAAAATTTTTATTCAGGCTGAGCCGAATGAATAATTTCAATTTTAGCACTAAGGAGTGAGATCTAAAAAATCCTAACATACGTTAATCATCTTAATGTTTTCCGCACGCATTATTTGAATTTTTGATCAAGTTATGTCAGTTATTATGTTTGATGCCAACACTGTTCATTTGTTGTTAGATGGATTAAAATTAGTGATGAAATATAAGTAAGTGCTAAAGATATTATATATTTCCAATAAAATCCAACTTGATCTTACAAAAAGTTGGTCAATGAATCAAAGATCTATTTCCAATATTACTAGAAAGATTCAGGAGAATTCGGTCATTAATAGAAAACTTGAATCGTGAAAAAAGAAAGGTCCACATGATGTTCGTCTGAGCAAGAAGATAGAAAGAATACTGAAAAGAGCTCCCAGCACATCTGGTGGAAGAGTAGCCCTGTTAGCACAGTGCTCGCTGCGAAAAGTTAAATCCAAAACAGGTCTGAAAACATATAAAGTGCAAAAAGTTCCTGACAGAATCTTGTCACTCCGGTAAGAACGCCATGTTATTGTTTCTGTACCAAGGGAGGTAAATTCTTTACACTTTCCGAAGTGTACAAAAAAAGTGTCCGAAAATTTGAAAGATTTCAAGCGGAAATGGACTACCTGTTCCCATGAAGTGACAGAAACCACTGTAATTGGAGGGCTATGTATATAAAGGGTTTTTCAATAAGAGCGCTACAAAAGTTTTTTTAAATAAAACAAAAACGGTTTTGGATATCAATGAAATTCTTTATTCCTGCTAAAGTACATTCGATGCCATTATGTATGGAAATCGATCTCTTTTGCATGGCCACCACGGGCACGCTTGCAGAAGTCCAGACGCTGAACCTAATTTACGACGGTTTTCAAGCATAAATCGGCCGATACTGCTGCAATTTCACGTTCGATATTCGTACGAAGGTCATCAATCGTCGCTGGCTTGTTGGCATAGACCATAGACTTGACGTAGCCCCACAGGAAATAGTCCAACGGCGTCAAATCGCACGACCGAGGCGGCCAATCGACTGGACCATTTCGTGAGATAACACGTTCTCCAAACTTGGTTTCCAATAAATTGATTGTGACATTCGCTGTGTGGCTTGTGGCGCCGTCCTGTTGGAACCGCATGTCCACCAAGTCCATATCATACAATTGGGGCCAAAAATATTCGGTTATCATTGAACGGTAGCGATTCCCATTCACAGTAACGTGCCGGTCTTGATCATCACGGAAGAAGTACGGCCCAATGACGCCGCCGGCCCATAAACCGCACCAAACAGTAATTTTTTCGGGATGCAATGATGACTCATGGAGTACGTGTGGATTGCTGTCTGACCAATAACGCATATTTTTTTTATTGACGAAGCCATTCAGGCAGAAATGAGCCTCATCGCTGAAGATGATTTTTCCATGAAAATCCGAATCATTTTCAAGTTGTTGCTCAGCCCAATTTACGAACATACGACGCTTCTGGTGGTCAAGCGGTTTCAGTTCTTGCGTCAATTTGATCTTGTAAGGATGTAGGCCAAGATCTTTTCGCAAAATTCGTCACAACGACGTCACAGAGATGCCCAACGCTTGAGAACGACGTGTGAGAGACACATTTGGGCTTTCTTCAACTGAAGCCTCAGCGGCAGCAATATTCTCGACACTACGGGCACTTCTTTGTCTCACTGGCACGGAAACATTTCGTACTGTGCCTGTGGATTCAAATTTTTCCACTAGACGCTCAACTGTTGATCTGCTAGGACGATTATGACGACCATATATTGGACGGAGCGCTCTTAACGTTGAGGCCACTGACTCCGAAATTCGGTAGTAAATTTTAATAATTTCGACTCGTTGTTGGCTCGTATATATTTCCATCATGAAATGGCAAACCTTACTGAAGAGAAATGTTAAAAGAGCGGCAAGAAATATGGCGTCGTTTGCTGTCCCTGTCTTTCTACTTTTGTAGCGTCCCTGTTGAAAAACCCTTTATTATTTCTTTTTATTTGAATTTAAAATACTTTTAGTTTGATCATTTTCTTTGCATGGAGCTAGCTTTATTGAACAAAATTGATCTAAATTAATAGTACTAAAATGCTCAGTACTAAAATGCTCTGGCCTTGGCCAGTGGATGTTATATCAGATTCACTGAGAACATGTAGTTTAAGCTTTAATATATTTTCAATTAAACGAAAAAAAGAAACTTAAACTCTAGGAACAATGGTTTCCCTATTATATAATTGTATGTATGTTAAAATTTTTTGGATCCCATTCCTTATGCCTTTTGGGAGCAGTAACCAATTAGTGACACCAAGTAGCATAATATTTTATAGCATCTCGGTTATTCTTTTCTACGTTGTCATTCAATAAATTTTTCCTTGTAAGGCTTTTGAGATGAAGCATCGTTAACCATTGCAAAAACGTGTCCGAGCCATAGCAGTTGGTAAATATTCAAAAATAACAAATTGCATTTATACAGCAGTTGCATAATATTGTTTGTACGCCGTCATTGTACGTTGGCCTGGTTTGGAGCAGTCATCTAATCTTAACCTTCAGAGAAGAGCTGAGAACGTGTATCACAGGAGTTCTTCGTACTAGAACTTCGAATGGATTGAACATAGGAGTAAGAGGACAACTACGACCACTGGACATATTAGGGAAGGAGTCTGCAGCATTATCTGACATCCTCTAAGAACTACACTACACCGACGAAGCGACAATTGTGCCCATGGAGTGATTCTGAATGACAGGAATGTGCATTACATGAACTAGATTAAAACACCCTAAAGACAGTTTACTTTCAATATATTTCTATAATGACGTATCAATATTGTACAAGTAAGTCGATTTCGGAGTCTACTAAAAGAAGCTGGGATTCACTCCAGCTCAAAGGTTACCAGACCACTATAACGGATTTGTAGTAGTTCCACTTGATTAGCTTTCATGGGTTTTAATATTGAATAGCAAGAAAAATATTATTGACAGAACTACTTGTGGGTTATGTAAATTTACATACATACATATTTTAGGATTTTTCCGATTTCATTCATTTCCAGTTGAAAAGTTTGTAAAAATTGTTGAGCTTATCCCAACCAGCCCATCACAAATAAAGAATTAGCGCTTCATAGCTGATGCTGAAACACTTTGAACTACGCAGCACGAATATGGTGCGGAAATGGTACAGTGATCCGAATTGCAAATATTTTCACTTCACACTTTTAAGGGCATAAAGTAAGGAAAATGTCGACAATATTTTTACCCTATACCACTAAGTGGTCAGGGTATAATGACTCGACCTAGATGTACCTTTTGTTATACCGATCGCCTCTGAATCACTTTATGAGTCGATTTAGCTATGTCCTTCCGTCCGTCCGTTCGTCTGTCTGTGTGCCCATGTAAACCTTGTAATCAAATTGTAATAAAATGTAGTACTTAATCTTTTATCGGCCATAGTATGATCGGTATTGAAATTTGTGAAAATCGGTTCATATTCAGACCCAGTCCCCATACAAATGACCCCTATGAGATCGACTTAAATTGTCATAATATCTAAATTATAATATTGTTCTTGGTCAAATTGAGTTTGTATATGTTTATTGCATCCATTTGTCAGTAGTCCAAAAGTATCCCCTATAGGAAAATCCTTAGTAACAGCCCCAGCTGATTCCTGACCTTCACTTAATTCTATCAAATTTGGTTTGTATATGTTTTTGCTAAAAGCAATTGACCTTACCAAATATAGCCAGGATCGGTCCATTTTTCGACCTAATCCCCATATAAATGTAGAATCTGATATGATCCTTTTCATATCCGAAGGCAAAAAAATTAATAACAATGCAACTCAAATTTGGGTTATGCTTATTTTCTATATCTAATTAGTTGGATCTAAAAGACAGGGTCTCTAAACGCACGGTATAGGGCATCGTGTAGTCGGTCTAGACCTTCAATAATTCTCCTCCTTGTTTTATGTTGACCTTAAACGCACGAGATCTGCATGGGTTCATTTACTAGTTGCGCTAGGTGATTCTTCATTACAAATTCGTTTGCAAATAATCGGTCTTTTGATACTACTTTGAGGGTATTCTAAATATTTTGAATGCGGTTTTGTGATGTTCTCAACCAGACTCACATATGCACAGACCCATTTCATTTTCTAGCAGAATACTTATTTTCAACTACAGACATCTTTTTTTAAGAAACAATTTTCTCGTTGACAATTTTCTTGCTTATTTCAGAGGTCAACGTCAAAAATTCTGTGTGAACTTTTTCATGTTGGTATTTTTAGCTGCTCACACAAACATAAAGATGGATGGACGAACATCGACTAAGAAGAAGAATATTTAGAGATTTTTACTTTTGCTCTTTTTACTTTGTTTCACCTAAATGGCCGAGTTGTAGACATTCAAATTATTAAAGAATTTAGCAAAAGCTTCAAAAGTTTTTACATAAATTTATGGCTTTTTAAAACCAACAACATTATTTTTTTTCTTTCTGATATAACAATCTCGAGATTATAATTTGGAACACAAATTCTTTATGGCACCACTTAAGGCAAAAAGGTTTAATTTGTGCAACATAATAATTAGGTTAATGGGATTAAAAGGAATCGAATGATTTATGCAAACAATATTAAAACCAGGCTATCTTACAAGAACTGTCATAAAACAAAATATTTATGGCCCAAACGAAGCTAACACATGTGGAGGTTAAAAAAAATTTAAGCTAAAATTGAAAAGAAAGGAAAACAGAAAAAAAGACACTTACCTGTTGATAAACCAGTATCATTTATGCTGGATGTTGATGTGGAGAAACCAGGTAATTTACGCCAACCTTTACGATTCCAAAAACTGCGAGCCTTTGACTCTGTGGGTTGAGCATTCAACACCACCGGTCCGGGATCTTCGGCTGCTCTTATCTTGGCACAATTTAAAATACGTCGGCCGCAAGCGGCTCGTGTAAAAAAACTGGACGAATCGTCATGTGATGATAGCGTAGTGGCAAAGTTGTGATGATGATGTTGTTGTTGCTGGTGGTATTGTTGCTGTTGTTGTTGTAGCTGTTGTTGTTGTAGCTGTTGTTGTTGTTGTAGTACATTATTTTTTGTCGAATGATGAATTTGAGGTAAATGTTTAATGGCACATGAAGCTGCAGCACAGGCTGCAGCAGCTGAAGAAGATGAAGACGAAGAAGTGAAGGCCACATTACCACCAGCAGCAGTATTGGCTGCAGAAGTTGATGCAGCTCTTTGAAATGAACGACAACTTTGAGTGGCATAAGCAAAGGCACTTTGTTGTTGAGTCTTGACTACGGCGGCTGATGACGATGTGGCCGTTACATGGGTAGATCTGGAACTCATTAAAGCATTGGTTTTATGCAAACGCAATGACCCTATATAACTAGCACCACTAGAACCACTGAAACCACTATCTAAATCCCCAGCTAGGCAGGAGGATTGCAAAAGGCCAGCTGATACAGTGGCCGAATTGGGCATGGGAGATATAAAATCATCGGTGGGACCCACCGCTAAAGCAGGATCACATATATTATCGACAGAAGCGGAGGTCAAGCGCAACGGTTGGCCCGAGGCGGGCGTAACACTAACTGAGGGAACTGCAGGTTCTTTGGACGTGGGACTACAGTTGGGAGGACTATCTGGCATTAACATGGCTTCTACGGAGAGATTTAATTCCCCTAAAATCTTATGGTGTCTACTTTGTACTCTTCTCAATTCTTCTTCTACTAATTTCTGTGTTAAGGAGCCAGCCGAATGGGATGTCGCCCTCAGCTGATGATGGCTGGCCATAGAGTTTGACGAGGAGGAGGTGGATGAGGCCGAAATTTCCTCATAAAAATTTTCAGGTGTTGAAGTGTTACTGGAGTTATTGTGTGCCGACTTAACAGCTGATGCTGATGTTGTTGCATGTCCCTGCTGTTGGGTTAATCTTGTTTGATATGATTGTCTGGTTGCCGGCGACACCAACAATTTATTCTTTTTACCCTTGGACAACAAAGCTCGCATTGAATTAGGCGGTGGCGGTGTCAAGTCTTCATCACCTGCCGACTGCAATTCGTTATGTGGTATGTTTGTATGCCTCATGGCAGCTCCTGGTTCATAGTAGGCATACGAATAGTCGTGCTGGTGCTGGTGCTGTTGCAATTGCAAAAGTTGCAACGATGTAGTTTGTGGCATATTCGACCATTGATTGTGATGATCTTCTATGTTGTGATGGTGCTGATGTTGATGATTCAAACGTCCCAATGTCTTTGTTTGCCTCATCAAGCCACCGCCACCTATAAATGTGGCCATTGGTTCCTGCTCCATACACACCTCAATGGCATCTAAATCAGCATTCATTTGTTGTTGATGTTGCTGTTGATGCTGATGATGATAATGTGGCATGTTTTGTTGTTGATGCTGATGCTGGTGCTGTTGCTGCTGAGCCTGCTGTCTATTAATCTTACGAAAACTTTTAACATTTGCATTAGTTGTGCTTGAGTTGGCATTAGTGGAACTTGTGGTGGATGGCAGTGTCGTGGTAATGTCAACTGTTACCGGAAATGACTCTGTTTGTTGTTCACTTTGAGTCGTCGTCCTTTTCGATGATACATTTTCATTAGATGATGATGATGGTTGCTGATGTGGGTGTTGTTGTTGTTGTTGTTGCTGTTGTTGTTGTTGCATAATTGCTCCTGTATTTTTGTTGTATTTAGGTGTTGTCGCACATACAGTTGTTGTATTGTGTAACACATTTTGTTTCACCACACTAATGTCCTCCGGTTGCAGATGATGTGCTATCAAATTTTGCTGCTGATAAGGCTGCTGCTGCGGCTGTTGTTGTTGTTGTTGTTGCTGTTGGTATTGCTGTTTTACACCTCCAACATTTGTGGTATGGCCACGTGCTAGTTGACGTTGATTTTGTGGTTGTTGTTGTGTTGTATAGTAATTTTGATTGCTCACTATAGGCTGTGCTTGATGTTGTTGCTGTTGATGTTTTTGCTGTTGTAGCTGTGTGTGTTGTTGCTGTTGCTGCTGTTGTTGTTTCAAGTCTTTTTGTGCCTTGTTTGTATTGCGTTGACTTCGGCCTAAACCCAAACAAGCCTCCATGGCACATGTTGCTGTTAATTGACAAAAGTTTCAGTTAGAAAAATATTTACGTTCTGTATGTGTAAAGTCTCTGTGCTTTTGCTGTTTGCTGTTGCTGGTGCATCAGTAATTAAACGTTTCCATGTGAGACGATTATCTCTAATTTCTCTGTAATTGAAAAATTTTAAATCACAAATCAATGAAGTGTTTTTTTTTTGAGTGATTTAAACACAAAACAAAAATTAACGTAAGAGTTCTTTAAAAGTGATTAAAGTAAAAAATATAACAAAACTAAATTTAAGATTGATTGTTTGGGGGACTTATCTGTAGTCACAAGCACTAACCTAAGCCTAAGTCGAAAATCATGCTTTCGAGAAAAATAACTTTTTATATAAATGTAGGGGGGCTTCATTAGGTCAGTATGTTTTCATTAATAACTTTTTAAAAACACTGTTAGAAAAATAGGGATTTCACTTAAATATAAAGTTGTTTTAGTAGAATAACTCAAATCATTCTTAAGTCGACTTAGGCGATTATCGATTGTGACCATAGATATATATTCTGGAATTTAATCATGAAAAGAACCATAAGAATACTAATGCATTTTTGCAGTCTGGTTCTTATGCAAGAAATTGAGACTTATCGTAAATCTCCCGAAATATTTATCTCCAGTAAAAAAATAATTAATTTTTCATTTCTTCCAAAGTAATGAAAACTTATGAGAAATAGAAACTGAGTTTAACCAAATTAGGAAGTATTGGGAATAACAACTTAAATAATTAAAACAATTAAGAAAATTATAGTCGTTCTAAACCGGAAAGACAGACAAACAAACAGACGACGGACGTCGCTAAATCAACTAAATGCTAAATGGACCAGCTCTATTTGACTTTGTGAGCAATTTCGGTCTATAACTACAAATATTGCATATAATCCTAAGTCAAAAGTATGTCTAGATAAATTTCACCACGGCTCAAAAACGCCGTATATGAAACCAAAAGTAATTATATGAACGTATGCTTAATTCAGTATCATATCATGACATCCAAAGATCTGGAAAAATTCACATCGGATGCTATATTTATATGGGGAATAGGTTAATAAATTTACCGATCCGGACCATATTTGTCAAAGTCACTTACTTTTTTTTTGCAGAAACATATAAAAACATTTAAAAAGTCGAGAAAAATCTGTGCAATATTGTGGTTTTTAAAATGTTTAAGTGGAGATCGGGAAGAAACTTTATATGGGGGCTATAACTAAGAATTATCCTACAGGGTTTATTTTTGGACTAATGATTAATGGATATAATAAACACACAAATCCAATTTGACCATGATTTGTAGGATAATTTGGATCTTATGGTAATTTAAATCTATATCATAGGGGTCATTTGCATAGGAGCTAGGCCTGAACATGCACCGATTTTAGTCAATTCCAATAGCATTTATCCGGTAGAAGCGAAGTAACCTGAAGTTTGAATTCGCGATTGGAAAAAAAACGAAATTAAGTAATAAACAACATATAAAATTTCTCTGTTTTCTATTTTATTATTATCTTTTTATTTTATTTTTTTTATTATTATCTTTTTATTTTTATTTTTTTAACATTGCTAATGAATTATTTTAGATTTTTTAAATTAATTTGGTTGAAACAATTGTTGTCGTTATTATGGGGGTGTTTCAGATTTATCCGATCGCGAGTGGGTTATGTTTTAATTTTTAGATGTACGCGTTGAAGAACATGTTCTGTTTTTTTGCAGTACACGTGCAAGAAAACGAACTTAAAATAAACCTACACCAATAATCATATATAAATGAGGATGTGCAAATTGAAATTTGTTCATCATAAACTGACTAACCAAGAGTGGCGGTTCTCAGAATGTTCATGTGAACATTGAACATATTTATGAACAAGAGTGGCAGAACTCAAAATGTTCATGAAGAAGAAGAGTTGCGAGAGCAGCTCTTGCCAAAGAAGTGTTTAAAAACAGAACAAAGGAAAAATGTAGTAGGAGAAAATATGAAACTGGAATTGTTAAAAAATATATATTATATAATTATTAGTGTTTTTTTTTTTGGTTTTTGTTTTTGATTTTTTGATATCATTACTTTTTAGAAGGTTTTTGCGCCAATAAAAATAATGGCGTTTTTGTTTTTTTAAAATTCCAACTCCTTCAATCGCCTCTCGGCGACTAATATCGCGAATTTTGGGTACCTTACTTTGTAGAACAAAAACAGCTAAATATACTTAAAATCTGACAACACGAATCGATTCTACATAAAAAATTAGGCTTATGAGCAGTTTTTTGCCCTTTTATAATGCACCGGATAGCCATTAGGGTGGTCGGAAAAAAATATTTTTTTTAATTCCTTCATTTTAACTATTTTTTCGTATACACATTTAAAGAGGATTCTTATCTGAAAAAAATGGTATACTATACTTGTTTTGTATTAAAAAAATTATAAACTAAGTAACACTTTTAAAAGTTGTTAGAGTTCAAAAATTTTGTTATTCTTATATTATTTAAATTTTCATTGAAGTAGGTTTGGAATTTTAAGTATTCGTAATTTTAACATTATTTTATGAAATGTGTGATCTTAAGAAAATAACTGAAAAAAGAATTATACAGATTCCAGGTAAATGCATTATATATTATTTTAATAAAATTATATAACTAGTTACGTTTTTCCCTAAGATATTCGGTCGTGTACAAAGTTAGACGTTTTACGTCGATTTTATACAATCCTTAATCCTATTGGAAAACACAATATTTTCGTAACAGCTTCTACTGTTGTATCCGAAATAGAGGAAGATGTGCAGAAGTTGAATTTATATCCCAAGCAGCGTTATTACCTGCGTAATAAAATCATTCAAATTTACAAAAACTTTAAGAATGTTCAAAAGAATTTTAAACCAAGAAGTTTAGTTCAAAAACCATACATTGTAAGATTTTACGACCAGCTCTCTGATCCATTTCCTTGTACCCAAGAACGTGAGCGAGCGACACCAAAACGAGAATTAGAACTTTGTCTTGAAAAGGAACTGGATGTTGGAGAAGCGCACGAAGAATCTGATAGTGAAACCAATGACCCAAATTGGTTGCTTGATGAAGCAAAGTCAAAAGTTTCCACGTTTGTTTTTATTAGTCCAAATATCTATGGACTCTTGGATAGTCTGGGAATTTCTTCCACTTCTATGTCACGCCTTTTCTTAGAACTTAAACAGCTCAATAATGTGAGAGGAAAATCATCGAAATCCACTGTATGGAATATGCGAAATAACGAACGCCAGGAGTCGTTTAGAAGGCTTCACCAATTTAAATTTCCAAACCATTTAATATTGCATTGGGATGGTAAAAAGATGCAGAACAACAGTAACGATATGGTGGAAAGATTGGTGATCAGCGTATCTGCACCAAAGGGACTGCAAAAGCTAATATCCTGCAATTTCATCGAAGATGGTTCAGGTCAAACTATTGCAAATGAATTGAAAAAACAGTGCGAAGAGTTAAAAATTACACACAATATTGTTGGGCTTTCGTATGATACAACAACATCAAATTCCGGTAGAAAAAGTGGAGCAGTAATATTGTTTGAAAAATCCATTAGTTTGGATTCAAACCCAAAACATTTAAACCGAAGACCATGCCGTCTACATCAGAAAGAATTATGTGTAGCAAATCCATTCAAAGCTGTTGTCATGAAAGGTGTTGGTGCTGGAATTCCGATATTTGCCCAGTTTCGAAAATGGTTCAACCAAAACAGCAGTTTGAAAATTACACCGGCTTTACATTCCAAAACACTTAAACCAATACTGGAAAAAAATAAACAATCATTGATAGATTCTTATGAAAAACAGACCAAAATTAATCATCGTAGAGCAGATCACCGGGAAGTAGCGGAGCTAGCACTTGTGCATTTAAATGCGAACTCAAATTACAAAATTAAATCTTGTGGAGCAGATCACCATGCTAGATGGCTCTCTAAGGTTATATACATTTTCAAAATTTTGCTATTTAAAGAGCATTTTAATATATCAGAAATCTTAGTAGAACAGTTCGAGTCGATGCTTATATATTTCATAACAGTATATTTAAAGTATTGGTTTACTTGTGAATCTACTATATATGCGCCAAAAAATGATTTAGATTTCCTAACGGAGCTTGATGAATTTTCCCAAATCGAAGGAAAATATTTTCCTTTGATCGCAAGTAGTGCTAAATCTACTCAACTACGTCATATGGATTATTTAACCGAAAAAAATGCAATATTTTTAATATTTGATGACAGAATTTCAGTGGAAGAAAAAGAAAATCTACGTGTTAAGTTGTTAGGAATTAATAGTCAAGGTCAACTAATGCAACTCATAAAAATTGATCCAAACATAAGCCTTTTTTCAAGTGATTTAGAAGAAGATAAAAATCAAATATCCACTATGTCAGTGAAGGAAAACACAGAAGATTTTATAAATTTAATTAATACAACAGACCAAATGCTTTACGAAAAAGATTTCATTGAAATCGAAGATGCAATGCACAAGATGACGTATAATGATTCCTTTTATTCTAAGTCGCCGTTTGATTTTATAACTCTTCAGAGTTTAAAAACTCTAGTTAGTTTTGGAATAAACATCTCATTTATGCTTTTTAATGCAGCTGAGTGGGCAGACCAGAAAAGTTTTTTAAATGCAATTGAAACCTCCAGAAATATTCAATCAACAAGTATTTATACCGAACAACTTGTTGGTAAAATTTCACGGTTGAACACTTATGGGTTAGTAAAAAATAGAGATAATTTGAATTGTTTAGCTCTATCAGCAATTGAAAAAAGGGTAATTAATTAAATAATTCCTATTTATTGTTTCTAATAAATAAAATGTTTTATTAAATAAAATGTACTTTGCAATAAAAATTACAAAACAAAAAAATGTTGTTGATACTTGCAAATAAATTTAAGGCTTAATAACTCTTTAACGGGTAGTAACAAAAATAAGTGTAGTATACCATTTTTTTCAGGAAAGAGTCCTCTTTAGTTGTGTATATTAAAAAAGTAATAAAAATTAAAGAATAAAAAAATCGATTTTTTAAGACCACGCTAATGGCTATCAGGTGAATTGTAAAAGCGTAAAAAAAATGCTTATAAGCCTAATTTTTCATGTGGAATAGATTCGTAAAGTCAGGTTTTAAGTATATTTAGCTGTTTTTGTTCTACAAAGTAATGTACCCAAAATTCGCGATTTTAGCGGCCGAGAGGCGATTGAAGGAGTTGGAATTTTTTAAAAATGAAAACGCCATTATTTTTATTGACGCAAAAACCTTCTAAAAATTAATGATATCCCAAAATATAAAAATCGAAAAACACTCTAATAATTATATATTATATTTTGTAATAAAAAAAATGAAATTTATTTTAAGATTACACAAAGTTTTTTATTTATATTTAGGAAGTTTTTGCTTTTAAATGAATTCGTCATATTAATCATTGGCTTTATTTTATAAAAAAAGTAGTAACAAAAAATTTATGTGGTGGCCCTGAAAAGCGCCTTTTTATACCCTCTACACCTCAAATCTTAAAGATGTTAAATAAAAGGTCTTATTAAAAAGGTAAACAAATTCATAAATTATTTTTCCTTATTACTATAAAAATATGCAATAAAAAACATAAAAAATTTGTTTTTTATTTTTGCAAAACTTTTAATAATGTTCAAAAATTTACGATAATTTTGTATATCCTGTCAACTTGGAAAATATTAAAATTTCTTAGTTTTATATCGCAGAGTTTGAAATTGGTTTTGTCGTTTTCAGATATCGTTGAGTTCTAATCAGAATTATGAAAATTAATCTTTCCATGTGTAAAAAAAAAAAAACAATATAAAAATTATTTGCTATTTTTTCCACCATATCCTGCACAACTCTGAAATTGATAAGATTTTGTGGTTTCATTAGAAAATAGTTCAGATAAAATTTAATTCGCAAAGTTTAGATTTTTCCTTTTTTATACATTGGAAACATTTACAAAATTCTAAATTTGCAAATTGTGACGGTGATCTTTTTTGCTCTGCACTGTAGCAGAAGAATTTCTGGTACAGGCAGAATAAGAAAGAAGAAAAAATAATAACCTTGATCTTGAAATTATTTTCAAGATCAAGTATGTACATATAAACAACACCTTATATGGTAATAGGTTGATGGCATTTTTTTTTATGGCGTATTTTTTCTCTTCATTGTGTTGAAGTAAATCATGAACACATTCATATGCAATCATGCTGGTCAAACCACGTATTTTCTTGTATTGATCTCACTTGCTCTCATAGTCATATATGAGTGTGAGTGTTATAAATACTAGAGAATATTATGAATGCATATGAATGTTCTCACTGAATTGCTGGTGATTTTGTTTGTTTAATAAACAGGTTTTTATCTGCATAGGAATGAATGAGGAAGATTTGGCTTGATTAACAAGAATTGAAAATTAAACGAGGAGTTGAATTTTGTTTGTTGAAATACAAAGTTGAGTATAAACCTCCTCCGAAAATTAAAATTAACGTAGTGTTTAAGAATTAAAGAAATAAATTTCAGAAAATTAAAGAAAAATTAAGTTTAGAAAAAAAAGATAAGTTTAAGAAAAAAAGAAAGTGTAAAGTTTAAGAAATAAAACAAATAAAAAATTAAATAAACTTTAAGAAAAAAAAAAACTAGATTTAATGACATTTGTTGTTCGGTTTTTATTAATTATATTTTTAATATTTGCGTGAAAAATATTTAAACAACCATATTCTAAATATAAAAATTTACCTAAATACAAAATTTTTCTAAAATTACCTAAAAAAAGTTTTCTAATTATAAAATTTAAATAAATATATAATTTTCGAAATGTCAAAATTCGCAAAATATAAAATATTCGAAATATAAAAATTTTCTAAATATAAAAATTTTTTCTAAATATAAATTTAAACTAAAATTTAACTAAAAATTTTCTAAATTAAGAACTTTGCTAAATATAAAATTAATCTAAAAATTTTCCTAAATAAAAATAAAATTGAGCTAAAATTAAAATTATAATAAGAAATATAATTTAGCTAAAAATAAAATTTTGCCAAAATTTTCCTAAAACAGAATTTTGCTAAAATTTAAAAATTCTTCTAAAATTAAAATTGAGCTCTATTTAAAAATTTTCCTAAAATTAAAATTTCCCTAAAAATTAAATTTTGCTAAACTTAATTTAAAATAACCTTAAAATGAAGGTCCAATAAAATTTTTATAAACCCAATGTAGAAACCTAATCAAACCAAATCTTATTGCAGTGGGTTACCTCCAATTGAGATGGAGTCGAGGTAACATGGTAGGGAGGGCTAAAGGGGCAGAACACCTCGTCCCCAATCCCCAAGTAAGTATGAACATCCATTCTTTAGCATCCGTGTTAATTGACAGTTTTTTTGTAAATCGCACGTGAAAATCTGTAGTGCGGTTTCCCTGGGCCTGAGCAAGACCCCACCCATCCGGCGAGCTAGGCCCCTACGCCAGCACGTGCGACCAGCAAAGGCTCAGGGTAACGGAAGCGGATCTTCCACCAAATGCCGCACCATTACAAAATTGATTTTTAATAATTTCGCGTTAAGTCCTAAAATTATTTTTTTTTTCTTGCGAAATCACTCTTTGCTGTGTTCTCTAACGAAAGATAACAAATTTGTTTAAAAAAAAATTAATTTAACAACAAAATAGGCGAAAAAAAATTTTTTTAAGCATGCCAAAACAATGGAAACTTCTGTACCAGAGTTGATTAAAACAACAAAAATTGAAGATGGTAATAAATTAAATGTGTAAAATCTTAACCGTTATTTAAATATTTAAAGTTTCTGGCATTTGAACTGTTTTTTAAATACAATTGTATTTTCCAATGTTTTTATCTTATAATTATTTACTAGTGTATCCCAGCACTCGATATTCGAGTGCAAATTCTAGGAAGTATTATTTTTTTCATTCAATTTTTGTCTTCCAATGTGTTTTCGTCTATATATGGGACACGGAAAGTTAAAAGGGACCTATGGTCAGAAAATAAGTTTTGGAGAAAAACGACATTGAAGTTAACAAGTTGATTTTGAATATTGAATATTTAAATGAGCCTAAAGGTATTTTAATCAATTTTAGCAATTCACGATTCAACACAGAGTGTCGGATATATAATTTTAATCATTCGTACTAACATGGTGCAACGGTGGAATCGGTGGCAGCGGTATGCCCACAGAAAAAAGATGAGGTGGAAGTGGCAAAATAAGTTAAAACGGTAAGGAACCCTGTCCTATATCGCCATAATTCGAAAAAAAGGTGAAGCCATGAACGACTTCGACGTGTGCGGAAAGTCGAAAGGAAAGCTGAGCTGCTGTTCCAGGGTTTAGATGAAAATTGCATCATATACATTTTTTTTATTTATTAAAATTTTTATACCCTCCATTCCAGTGTGCAGAGGGTATATATAAGTTTGTCATTCCGTTTGTAATAATTAGAAAAAAAAATCTGGATCTCATATAATATATATATATTTGTGTTCCTTATAACAAGCGGAGTTGATATAGCGATGTCCGTCTGTCCGTCTGTCCGGCTGTCCGTCTGTCCGTCTGTGGAAATCACGATGATGGCTTCAATCGGGAAACTAGGTTGCTCGTTGGTATAAAAAATGATTCACTAACATCCTGAGAAGTTTGCTATTTAAAATCGTCCAAATCGGTTTTTCCGGTCCCGAGAATTGAACGATGGAGTAAAAAAAGTCTTGAAAAAATATGATTTGCCTATGTAGTTCTTGTCACGATAACGTTCTCAATAGGACAGCTAGAGCGCCTGTTGTTAGTGAGAATGATACACCAACATCATGAGAAGGTTGCTGTTTTTTAAATCGTGACAATGGGTTCCATTTGTGCCGAGAAATCACCGAAAAGGTAAAAAAAGTATGATGTTTTCCTATATTGTTATTCTAAATTTTGTATTTTGTCACAGCTGTACTTGTTGTTTTTATGATCGTTGTGGTAATAATATAAAAATTCACCAATATCAACATTTTATGGTGTAATATTTAAGTTAGTTAATTAATAAAAGAAACTATATAAAATCGATATCAATATTCTGCGATTTTTATAAAATCACAAAATATTACAAATTGATACTACTGTTGCAAATATCAAAATACTATAAATAATATTCATATATTCTGTATATGTATGTATATCGATAACAAGCGCATATTAATAATAACATTAATATAAATTATTTTATTTATACAAAATACTGCAATTTTTAGGGTTGCAAAATATAGTAAGATTTTAAGGGTTCTACTTTTAGTACATACTTGCATTCAAAAGTAGTAGTGAAACCATAAAATAGCTACCCTGTAAAAAATTGGTGTTTAAAAAATTTTTTGTTGTCAGATGATAATAATATAATATAGATGTCAATAATATTTAATTCAAGGTTCAGAAAATACACACACGAAACACACAATGTTCTGTTCAAAAGCAGCCAACACATATCTTTATATTCATATCAATTATGTGCGTTTCTAAATTTTCTACGGTGCCCAACACAACCATGACTGTGTTCGTTTTAATATTTCGTTATTTACACGAACATTTTTGTATCACATACTTTTTGTTTCAATCACACATAAAGCACACATTTTTGAGTGTTGCTTTATTTGAAGTTCATGTTCTGGTACGTGTAATGAAAAAAAACACAGAACATGTACAATAAACAGGTTCGAGTTCAGTTTATATTTTAAGTCGTGTTTAAAATATAACTGAACTCGAACCTGTTTATTGTACATGTTGTGTTTTTTCTCACTACACGAGCCACAACACGACTTAAAATATAACTGAACTCGAACCTGTTTATTGTATATGTTCTGTGTTTTTTTTCAGTACACTTACCAGAACATGAACTTCAAATAAAGCAACACTCAAAAATGTGTGCTTTATGTGTGATTGAAACAAAAAGTATGTGATACAAAAATGTTCGTGTAAATAACGAAATATTAAAACGAACACAGTCATGGTTGTGTTGGGCACCAAAGAAAATTTAAAAACAAACATAATTGGTATGAAAATAAAAATATGTGTGTGTTGGTCTAAGTTATGTTTGTTTACATATATGTACGAGTTTTTTATTCAGTGTGTGTTTTTTTCTGAACTCTGATTTAATTATAATACATTTTAAAAATTTATAATTTAACGTTTGGCGCAGGCAAACGCCATTCCCGGACTACCGAGAATTTAATGCACGAGTTATTCGCATTAGGAATAATCGCGGAGCTCAGCTCAACCAAAGTGCAATGATCAAGCCTCGCCCTGGGAAACATGTGTTCATGCTTTCCTTTGCACAAACGCCATTTCCAACTACCAAAAATTGTAGGCACGAGCTATCCACATCAGGAATAGTCGCGGAGCTCAACTCAATCAAAGTGCAATGATCAAGCTTCGCCCTGGGAAACATGCATTCATTCATTTCTTAGCACAAACCGAACTTCTTATGGAACATTAAAAATAAACTAATTGAGAAGCACAATTCATCATTACGCTGTATTATAATATTTACTATTCTCTTATTTTACTAGTAAACAAAGTGATCGTATCATTGTGAACGAAATAGAATTGAAATTGTGTGCAGATTTGTTTTACTTAAAAATCTGTTTCTATAGATAGTGAATAAAATCCCAGTAAACATTTTATGCAATAAGTGATCATGTGGAGTATTTTTTGACTCCTCTGTGCTATTAAAACAGCCATAAATGCGCTATTTTGCTGATCACAAAATATTCTTTTGTTCGGAGGAAATATTACCTTACCCCCGACTCTTCTTGAGAAACTTTTTTATCCAATTTACTGAGTAGTTTCGACTTATTTTTGAGTCGTATTTAATGTCATTTTTCTATAAATCACTTTTTAAGGGTAAGCAAAAATCATTTCTTAGTCTTTTTCTTATACCGCATGTGATTAATCAGTTTTTAATCAACAAAAGTGCTCGAAGAAGGCACAGTAAGATGATTTTTGTTAAAACAATCTTCGAAATGACTACATAATGGCACCAGCAAGCCGAACTCTCTCATGAAACACATAGACGTCAGCGGCTACATGACTACAGCCTGTCAAAAATAAAATACACACGTTTATATGAAAACGATTATTTTGACACCAACACAGCTACACGACTACATGACCACTTTTGCTGCTGTAGTTAACTTAGGCTAATTTTTATTTTTGTTGGCTACAAAATAAAAATAGTGTTGACAATATAACAAAATATGTAAAAGATATTAGTGCCATGAAATATTTTATTTTGTTGAAAAAATTAATCGCAAAATGAAATGCTACAATAATTCTATTAATAAGTAAATTTATTAATTTATTTTTACGTTATAATAATGCATTATAAATAAGTAATATATTTAAGACAATTTTATATAGAATCATACAAGTTTTTCTATTTTAATAAAGTAAAAAAAAAAATATAATCGGCACTACTGAAATAAAAATGCTTTTGTATAAAAACAGCTGCTTATACTGTTGTTATATGTTGCTGCCGTTTTCAAAAAAATTAAGTAGTTGACTGCACGACTACAATTGCACCCAGCAGCATTTGTAGTCGTGTGTTCGTGTAGCCTCTGTCGTCTATGTGTTTCATGCATAAGTAACAATTTCATTTAGTCTTATGAAAGCATTTGAACAAAGGAGGTATACGTCGCATTGTTTTGTGAAATCTTACATTGTTTTTTAATAGGTACCAGTGATGCCAGGAGATTTTTACAGAAATCTCTACGCTAATGAAAAAATCCCTTTTTTTCCCTACACCCAATTTTTTTTCTCTACATTACATTCCCTACACTACTTTTTTCAATTTTTCAAAAAAAAATTTATTTTTAATTTGTTAATTTTCAATTTCAAAAATGCAAAAATAACATAAAAACGAAGAAAAATATCATAAAAAATTAGATAAGAATATCATTAGAATTACATAAAAACAACATAAAAAACCAACAGATATTATAAAAAAAATATTTTTACTATTCTGTATAATTCATCCTTTATATGGCTAGATGTGCATTTAAAATTTACACAATTAATTATAATGGCTTGCAAATGGGATCTTATAACGTAAACAGAATTTTGGTTGTTCGTTTTAAAAGATATTTTTTTAAGACATTGGTTATTAGCATGTATACTTAGATTTGATTTATCGCAATTAAATATTTTTTCACAAGCCTTGCATCTGTATTTAAAGTCGTCATCTTTGACCTGTTCCATCCCATTAGCTTCTCGTCTCTCAACTAACTTGAGTAAAACTTTTTTCTATATTTCTTTGATGTGTCTTCAGCATCATCGAAAAACGAATCGGACATTTTTCTAAAATCAATTATGTTTACATTTATAATATTTTAATGTTCTTTTTATTTACAAACTTACTTAATAAAATCGAAGAGATCTACAAAGATGGTGTTCTTATGTATGTATTAAGAAAAATGCACAAAACAAGTAAACTGCACAAAAGTGTTTTTTACTTGTCATTCTTATTAAGGAAGCCACGTATTTACTTTCTCCATATTATAGAGTTATTACCAGATTTAAAAAAAGATATATATTTTTAATTTTAAAGTTTAAAATTGAAATATATATAATATTAAGTTGTTAAAAACAAATTTGCAAAAAATCCCTACAATTCGACAAAAGTAAGAAATCTTTTGCATTAAACACATAGACGCAAATTCATTTATCGATGCGTTACAAATGGAATGACAAACTGATGTAATAAGATCGGAAAAATAAAACTGATTAACGCTAGTGCTTTTAAAATATAAGACATGGACAAGTATTCCGAAAAAGATCCGCAATTTAAAAATATATTTTGTTTACTATTTTCTATTGAAATTAAAATTGTTAAACGTAAATGCCGAAAATTCAGAGTATTTGTTGTAATAAATTACCAAATTGTTTACATTTTCATATATTTTATTTACATTTGTGCAAGAAAACCTAGGTGGAGGGTATCAAAGATTCGGCATAGCCGAATTTAACACTCTTACTTCTTTTATTTAAATTTATATTTAAGTTCCTCATTTGTTTTTTGTTATTATTATTATTTTTTTTATTTAAATTTATATTTAAGTTCCTGAATTGTTTTTTCATTATTATTTTTTAATTTTTTTAGATTTTTTTATTTATATTTATTTAAGTTTCTGAATTGTTTTTTTTTTTTTAATTTTTTTATTTCCTTATTTTTTTAATTTTTTGGTTAACATTTAAAATTTACTTTAATTTTTTTTTTTATAAAATAAAATTTTTGAAAATATTATACATTTGTGTTTCCTGATTTGCTTTCAATTTCACATATTTTTTCAACCATGTTTGAAAAATTTCATTCCACATAAAACAAATGTCATGAAATTTTTCAAATTAACTTTACTTGATGAAATTGCAAATGTATAAAAATTGAAACTTTTCTACTTTTTGCCTTTTAAAATTTGTTTTGTTTTCTTATATTAAATATGAGTATGTGTTTGTTGTTTCTTATTGTGTGCCAATGTGTGTATACCCAGTCAGCATTTCATATCTAGTCTCATTTCAATATTTAGTCATAAAACCAAGATTCTTCATAAAACCGTGTCATAATTTCATTAAATGCTAACTGGGTTTTTATGTTCATTGTTATGTAGGAAGAACAAGTGAAGTCTATGCGTTTTTTCAAGTGAAGAATATTTTTTTTCAAATGATCTTGCTTATTAGCAATGTGAACATATTTTATGTTCATAAATTTTTGAATATTCTGAGATCTACCACTCTTGCTATGATGAACAAATTACATTTTGTGGTTTATGTGTGTTTGATACAAAAAATACGTGATAGAAAAATGTTCATGTAGGTAACGAAATATTAAAACGAAATACAGTCATCATTGTGTTGGACACCGTACAAAATTTAGAAACACACATAATTGATATGAAAATAAACATATGTGTTTGTTGGTCTGAGCTATGTTTGGTTACATATATGTACGAGTTTTTTATTCAGTGTGTGTTTTTCCTGAACTCTGATTTTCGGTAGCAGCCATTTGAATTTTGAAATATTACAGTTTGAATTATGCAAAACACAAAATTTGAGTTGATTTATTGTTATGGAAACATTATAGCATGAAATAAAAATCTTCGAAATCCAGAAAAACGCTTTCGCGATATGGAGAAAAAAGTGTGAGAAGATCTTATTTCACTATTAAAAGCATTATAGACAGACATTCCACTGGCTATAACTTTAGAAATAGCAAAAGATCTGGCTGACCTCAGAAGTTAACGTGAAAGCCATTTTTACAAACAGAATAAAAACATATCAATGTCATAGAAAAAGTGATGTTAAATTGAATAATGAGGTCACTAGAGAGTTTGGGTAGGATTAGTAGATCATACCTTGCGCAATGCGCTCTACGGAGCTGATTGCCCCGTAGAAGAGTAGCACAAAACAATTATTCGTCACGGACCACAAGGACTAAAAGAAAATTTACAATGCAGTGAAGAAAAAGTTGGATCGCAAAATATAATATACTTCCACAAAACTTAATTCAAAGATGTAGACGCAAAAAAGAGACATCATCAATTTCCATTGACTTTTAAGATGAGTTTCCGACCAATAATTTATAAGAGATACAATTGGAGGATTACTTACTGTCTTTTTACGTTTTGGAGAAGAAATATGTTACGTATTGGCTAATATATTTAAGTTAGGAATATCTGTAAATAATTCACCAAACTTAGCAAGTTTATTTTGCAATGATATGAAGTCATTGCTAAGTTGTTGAAATTCTGTTTTGGAACTTTTAAACAATTTGTAAAACTCCTCATTAATTTTTCTGCAGTGCCTTAAGGTTGCTACTTTTCTTATGATAGGATACCATACGTTCATTTCCGTTAATATAACAATTAGTTTTTAGACAATTCATAAATAACCCTCCGATTAGTTAGTCTCCTATTGGCCTTAAAGTAGTGAAAAGGTCCGCAGGGTTCTATAAAAAATTATATGGTATTTTGTTTGATGGGGTGTGTTTTGATGGTTTTGATTGTTAATTTTTGTTATCGCTTAGGATATTTTGAATGAACTCATCTTATAGGACATCGTTCAAAGACTATAAATTTGTAGTGGTCTTTCTAGACTAGTTGCTGATGCTTTATATAATAATAAAGGGTTACATTGGTGTTGCAATAAATGCAGGAAAATCGGAGTGAATTTCTACCGTTTTTTCAATGATACACAGAAGGAATTCAATGATATCCAGGAAAAGGTAACTAAATTATCGATGTCTACATCAAGTTATGGCAAATTATTTGATGATTATAAATCATTAGATAACTTAAAATCTCCACCTCAATCTTCTCCAAAACGTCGTACATCGTCACGAAATACAAATAAAGATAAATCTGATAATCTTCCTGCTGTTCCTACGAGTTCAGTAACACTAACATCTGATGCCTCAGTTATTAATTGTAAGGCTGATTTGCCTGTGGGCTTTGCTGAAGTGCCATTAAATAAACCTGTGTCTACTACAAATACTTGTCCTGTGATAAATGCTGGTCAAATTGTTTCGCTGAGAGCTGTTCCTCCAAAAAAAACTGTTTTTATCTCGAGTTTAGCGAATGAAACTACTGCTGAAGATGTCAATGCCTTTGTTAGATCTAAGTTGGGCCAAAAAGCAGAAATTTCGACATATAAGTTCGTTTTTTCTCAACCTAGATCAATCACATCCTTTAAAATTACCGTTTCTTATGATCTTTTTGACCGTATTATTGATCGTAACTTTTGGCCTGAAAATACATTGGTTCGAGAATATATATTTAGACAAAATTCTAACAATATCGGCCGCCTTCCTCAAACTGATTCAAACGTTCCAAAAAACTAAAAGATCTTACTGGTGAAAATATTTCATTAGTTTACCAAAACGTTCGTGGTCTGAGAACTAAACTGTCAACTTTATATATTGAAAGTTTCAACATAAGTCATCATATTATCGTATTTACTGAAACTTGGCTTAAGCATACCATTTTAAATACTGAAATATTTTGTAATAAATATAATATTTTTAGACGTGACCGTTGCAATAAGATGAATGGCGGTGGCGTTCTTATTGCTGTCTCAAGTGTCTTATCATCTGAGGTTTTATTAATTGATTCCTCTTTAAACATCGAATTCGTTGCAGTTTTAATTAAATACAATCATAAAAAAAATATTTGTTACTTGCTCATACATCCCTCCATCGTCTCCGCAGTCTTTATATGTTAGACATGGAGAAGCTATTAAATCTGTTCTACGTTCTGCGAATCCGGATGACACTGTTATTGTTCTTGGAGATTTCAATTTGCCTTCAATTTCGTGGAAGTTCTTACCTGAAGAAAAATACATTGTTCCGACTAAGTCAAATGATAAATGTTGTGAGCTTTTTATACCCTATACCACTATGTGGTTTGGGTATAATGACTTTGTGCTGCTGTTTGTAACAACCAAAAATATTTGACCTACACCCATCTTTAATTATACCGATCGAATCAGAATCACTATCTGATTCGATTTAACGATGTCTGTCCGTCCGTCCGTCCGTCTGTGTGTCCATGTAAAGCTTGTAATCAAAGTGCAGGTCGCAAATATGAATATATTTTGATGAAATTTGGTATATAAGCTTTTATCGGCCATGAGATGAACGGTATTGAAATTGGTGAGAATCGGTCCATGTTTAGACCTAGCCCCCATACAAATGACCCCTATGAAATCGACATAAATTGCCATAAGATCCAAATTGTCATATAGATCTTACACGAATTGGGTTTGTATGCGTTTATTATACCCATTAATGAGTAGTCCAAAAATGATCCCTATTGGACAACTCTCAGTCATAGGCCCCATATAGAGCTGCTTCCCGATCTTCACTTATATCTATCAAAAAACAAACATACTTGTTAATATTTTTTTTGATTTACATCTTTTTCAATTAAATGGAATTCCTAATGATCATTCAAAATTATTGGATTTAATATTTGTTAATGAAGTTACTGAATGTGTTACGAAGCGATCAAACCCTATTTCTATTCCTGAAGATGGATATCACCGTACTATTGAAGTAAATATATCCATTCCATCTGGACTTGTAGACACACCTAAAAAAAGTGTTAAAGTTTTTTGTTTCGCTCAAACGAATTACACTATATTTAATGAACTTATAAATAATACAAACTGGCATGATTTATTACCGTTATCTTCTGGTACAACTCGTGCCATTGATCAAATGACTGAAGCTTTCTATAACAAGATGTATTCTTTTATTGAGTCATGTGTTCCTAAAAAATTTTTGAAAAACCTTTCTGGACCGCCTTAGAATACTAGGACACTGGCTAGTGTCAAGAATAAAAAAAAATAAATATTACAAAAAATATAAGAAAACTGGATCTCTTGTTGATCATGGAAACTACTCCATTTGTCGTGCCGAATATAATACTCTGAATAATTCATGTTATTTAAACTATTTGAACAAAATGAAAAATAATTTTAAACGAAATCCGAAGTCATTCTACAAATTTGTTAACTCTAAGAGAAAAACTGAGGGTTATCCTGCTGTTATGAAATTTCTACATAATGTATCCTGTGATGATACTATTGTATGCAATTTATTTGCTGACTTCTTCTCTACTACTTACTCCGATGCAACTTTTGATGATTCTAATGTCTGCTCATATTCACTGACTGCTACTCAAATTATATCCATTCCTTCTCTTGCTATATCTGTGGTTTCTAATGAATTGAAAAAACTTAAATTTTCCTGCAACAGTGGTCCAGATAAAATTCCGTCCTGTATTTTAATAAAATGTGCTGAAGTTTTAGCTGTACCATTAACACTCATGTTAAATACCTCAATTAAATACGGTTATTTTCCCATTATGTGGAAGGATTCATTCATTATTCCGCTATTCAAATCTGGTAACAAGGCTGATATTACTAATTATTGTGGAATTGCTAAATTAAGTATTATACCTAAAATTTTTGAAAAAATTATAACGGATTATCTATGCCATCAAGTAAATACGTTAATTTCTCCCTTCCAACATGGTTTCCAAAAAAGATGTTCAACCTCTACAAATCTATTACAATTTACTACAATTGTCAACCGTGGTTTTCTTGAACGCTAACAAACAGATGCAATTTATACTGACTTCAGCAAGGCTTTTGATAAAGTCAATCATAAACTTCTTCTTAAGAAATTACATATGATGGGATTTTCAAATCTTTGCGCAAAGTGGATATATTCTTATTTAACCAATAGAACACAAAAAGTATGTTTTAAAAATGTTACTTCAAAGCCGATAGATGTAATGTAGGGAGTATCACAAGGCAGCCATCTTGGACCGCTTCTTTTTTCTTTGTTTATAAACGATCTTCCGAATGTTATTCGTTTTTCAAACATCTTGATGTATGCGGATGATGTCAAAATTTTCTTCTGTTATAATCAACACTCTGATCATGTTTTTCTCCAAAATGATTTGAATTCATTTTATTCTTGGTGTAATTTAAATTTAATGGAGCTAAACCTTAAAAAGTGTAAACATATGCGTTTCGCCAGAAAGAGGCCGATATCTGTCAACTATGTGCTGGGTGATTATTGTCTCGATAAAGTAGATAACTTTATAGATCTTGGTGTTTTATTGGATCATAAACTGACCTTTGTTCCTCATATAACAATTACTGTCAACAAAGCCAGAGGTGTACTTGGTTTCATAAAACGTTGGGCTAAAGAGTTTAATGATCCCTATGTCACCAAAACTTTATATACGTCACTTGTGAGACCTATCCTGGAATATGCTTCTATAATTTGGGACCCAATCTACGAAATTCATGCCGACAGTCTGGAATCTGTGCAGAAACAATTTCTTTTGTTTTGTCTTCAGAGTTTAAACTTCAATCCAAATAATCTTCCATCCTATACCAGCAGACTTGCCCTTATTAAGCTACCAACTTTAAAAAGCCGGAGAACTATGCTAAATGTTTCATTTCTTCTTAATATAATTAATGGTGATGTTTGTTCCGTTTTTTTGATTAACAATATATCATTCAACATTCCGCAACGACCAACACGTTACTTCTCACCTTTATCTGTACAGTTCTATAGAGCTAATTATGCAAATGCAGACCCTCTTAGGAGAATGTGTATTCAATTTAATGAACTTTATAGATTTATTGATTTCTCATTAAATACTAATCTAATTAAAAGTAAAATAATATGCTTTCTAAATTCATGAATAGCTATGTACTAAAATTAAATTTAAAACGTTTTTCTTTGTAAATAGTCTGTAAGGATTAATTCCATAGACCAATATACGAATAAATAAAAATACCTCCAATAAAATTAGATGTTTAGTTTAGGAGATATAGCCCTTCAAAGTTGAGCGATTTTCAGTTTTCAAAAAAAAAAAACACACTATTTTTAGGCAACTTGGTAACTTTTCATAATTTTTTTATTTCTATTGATTTATGTATTTATTTTACTATTAGCTTTGTGTTTCTCCAACTATCTATTTTTCACTATTTTTCAACTTTGATGGAAAATACAAATTTTTTTTAAATAATTTCAAACATAAAAACCTTGAAAAAGAAATATAAAAAATATAAAATTATTAAAAATCATGTTTTTTTAGTTAAACATGATTTTTTTCATTGCGTTAACATATTGCAATTTTGATCACCCATAAGTAAGCATCTAAAAGGTGTACAACCTTGCCGAAACACTCATTTAAAAGGTTGCACAATTATCTATCTTATGCCTTTTAACTTATTTGATTATATTAATTCGTTCAACAATTTTTGCAACGAAAAAATTCAAATGGCGCCAATGTGCGTCGTTTCAAAACCAGCTTTGACAGCGCCATCTTTTAAAGAATAGTTCACACTTCCCAACAAACTAATTCATATCAGAATAAATTTGCAATCAAATGTTTGTGAGAAGGTCGATGGGGACCTATTTGATTTTCAAACTCTCACAACTCCTTAATGTTGTATGAATTGAATACCCGAAGAAAAAAGTGTGCTGAAGAGATTAAAGCTGGTTTTGAAGCGATACGAGTAAAAGTTTATATTTTATTGAGATTTAATGGCGGTTAGTAAGTGGATTAGTGAAAAGACCTTGTACTATTATTAGAAGAATTTATAAAGTAAACGATGGGAGCGACTAATCAACAGAAAAACTGCTTCTATTGACAATATTTTGCAAATATTGCGGTTTACACAGTCTAAGCCAGCCAAGTGCGGAATAAAGTTATGGTGGCTGTGCAATTCTTAATCATTTTATCCCCTCAAAGGAATGATTTACTATGGGAAGTTGCCTGGTCAAGAGCGATTATTGGAAAAATAAGTGAATATAGGCAGCACAGTTTTTGCTCCACGTTAGATGTGGCGCGCATATTGATGATGCAGAGGAGTATGCTCAAATAAATCATTTGTACCACGTGAATTCCTGAAAAGTCCTGCGCGTCCTGTTTGTAGCTGATTGTTTGGATTCTATGAAGGCGATGTATGTTCCGAAGAAGAATAAAGCGGTAATTTTGCTGTCTACAGTGTACTATACTTTCGATGCAGGCACAACTGAAAAAATGGAAGCTCATGGTTATTCTGGATTGCAACGCTAATAAATCCGGCGTGGATACAATGGATCATATGTTTGGCACATATTGTTGCAAACAATCAACGAACCGCTGGCCACTTGCAATGTTCCACAATATGGTGGATTTTGCTGCATTAGCTGCATTTGTCATATATAATGAAACTAAGCCAGTGAACAAAACTGATAAGCGACGTTCAAAGAAAAAATAAGAAATTAGAAATTGCCTAATACTAAAGAACGAGCCATACCAGGATTCGAAGCAATATGAAAGCATTCAACGTAATGCTAAAATAAAATAAATTTGGAAATACTCAAAAGCGGAAAAACTAAATATTTGTTTTATCCTTGTAAGTAGTAACAAGACCGACAGCAGGAGCTGCACTTCCTTCTGCGACTCAATCAAATCGGCCGTCATGCCAGTTATGTCGTGTGGAATACGGACGTCATCATAAAACCAGAACATATTCTACTAAGGTTATACATTGCTGTCTCGTGGCAATATCTACTCACTCGAAATGGAAAATAAACAAGAAGCATTACAACAGTGATTTATTTTGTTTCTTCGTATATTTTAATATTAGATAAAATCGAAATTGTCAAAATGGCACTTCTTGTGCCTTTTTATTACTTTCTATAATCTAAAATTAACAATCAAAACATTCAAAACACACTCCACCAAGCAAGATACCATACAATTTGTTATAGGTCCCTGCGGACCTTTTCACTATTCTAAGGACAAGGGGAGACTCACTAATCGGAGTGTTAAATTGTGAGCCCGTAAATCCATCTAAAATTTTAATTTTTTATAATTAATTCATAAAAGCCTAAATTAGCTTAATTATCATTAGCAACTACATATATGGGAATGGATCACAAGCCTTTCAAAGCACTAATTCCTTACATTTTACTACTATACGGAATATTAACTACTCCACCTTCACTTCCTTAATAAATAATCTTTCTAACATAAAAAAATTTACAATATATCAACCTGTTTAAAAATTCGCTACTAATTAATCACTTCAAATTCTAAAGAATATTACCAACAACTATAAATTGTATAAAATATATTTAAAAAGGAAAAACAAATAAAACACTTTTGAAAAAATTATTGCAACTAATGAATCAACATGGCTATTACTCAAGAAATCCCTAACAAAAATAAACAACAACAACAACAAAAAAACACCAAATAAAACATACTAACTATCAACATTTACAACAGAACAGCACAGAACAGAACAAAAAATCTAATTAATTTAAAAATATATACAAAACCAGCCAAAAATTAAAACTGAAATACATAAACAACTTCAATATTTACGCAAAACACTAACGAGTTGTAACATCTTTCATGATGTTGTTGTACAATGGATGAAAAGCTTCCTATTTATATTCGCAATTGGTTGACGACATTCATTTAACACATGTGGCTGACTGACTGGCTGACTGTGGCGCTGCCACAGTTACAGTTGCCATGGTTTGTTTGTTGCTGGTGCTGCTGCTTCTGATGTTGCTGTTGCTGTTAATGGTTTTGGTTAGTTGGTCGGGAATTGTGGCTTCTCTATTTTGAGCGAAGGATGCAGCAACAGCCAAATAGTTGACACTAAATCTTTTGTTATTGTTAATTGCATAGCAACAAATTTACACAACATTCAAACGCAACAACAGAAACAGCGACACAACACTAAGTCATTCACTATGTAACAACAGCAGCAACAACAACATCAACAAGAACAACAACAAAACTTTATCACAAAGGACTGTAATTTAAATGTAATATTTTTTTCTTTTTTTTTTGTAGAGGTATTTGAGGTTTCAACTTTAGTGTAAAGTTTTCGCTTCGCTGAACATTAATTAAAGTGTTGAATTTAAAATGTAGAACAAGTTGTTAAGAATCTTGTTTTTTTTTTTTTTTTGGTTGGAATTTAAATTTATCTGTAAAGTGTTTAATTTAATTTTGATTTTATTCAAGATTTTATTTCAGGTGAGCGATCGCGATCTACTGGTCGATCGGTAAGAAATTTTATTATAAAAAGACAAATTGTAAAAAATTAAAAAAAATATAACTAATGTATATAGAAATACTGACCCCATTCCTAATAGCAAAAATCTTTCTAATGCTGAAATTGACTACTACTTAAATAAATTAAATGATGTAATTATAGATTCTATAAATAAAATTGTCCCGAAATTTCAAAAAAAATTTGTAAATCCAATTATAAAAAAATTACAATCAGAAAAAAGTAAAACTTTAACTACAATAAAAAAAACACAATAGATTCGAAAAGAGAGAGCTCGATTATGGAACAGTGTATAGTAATAAGTTATATAAACTCTTGTTTTGTTTATTTCTAGTTCAACTATAATAAAAAAAATTTTGTTAAAATAAACGTTTCAAAAAAAATTAAGTCGATCCCTAGAGAACTTAAATTTTAAATTTATATTCCCTTATTGATTTTTTTTAATAGAAATTGGAAAGTATATATAGAAAAAGTGTAAATAGTAAAAGTTTCTTAAAAGTTAATTTTGTTCTACATTTTTTCTTATTTCTAAACCAAAAAAAAAAATTTTTTTTTGGATTTTTTTAAATACTGAGTTAGCAAATCAAATATAAAAAACGATATATTTTTAAAATTTCATTTAAGCAGGGGTCGAATCTTCGCATTCGTTATTGAAATTTTTCGATTTTTTTACTTTCCAAAATAAAATACTAGGTCTGACGATTGTCCGTCTTCGATAAGTAATAAACTAAAATATAGAACTTCGTTTGATTTTACTCGATAGTTAGTTTTTACGCTTTGATTTTTGAAATATTTATATTAACTCAATTTTTTCTGTTGTGAAAAGAAATTATATTTTCTGCAAATAAATTAAATAATTTAAATTTTTCCCATAATGAGTGTCAATAAAAAATCAAATACATATCATTTCAATGAATATTGGGAGAAGAAGAATTTTTATTCATTATGTATAAAGATAAGTGTACTTGTTTAATATGTAACTCGAGGGTTGTTTTACCTAAAAGAGTTAATCTAAACACCATACATGCAAAATTTGCCCAAGAATTTCACCCGAAATCTATTAAAAAAAACTTCTTCATTTACACCAATCTTTATTAAAAAAAAATCATGTGAGTCCGCTCACAGGAGATGTATAAACATCTAGTAATTAAAGATATTTTATGACACTTTTTTTAAATCAAATGGAAAGCGCCATCTATGTATCACTTATAGCAATCAACTGCTGGGGCTCTGCTAATATAAAAATATTTATTATTATTTATTATTTCAACTGGTTAATTTTTAATTTTTCGTTTTTTATTTTTCATCCTACATTTTTTGTTTTCCATTTTTAAATTTTTATTTTTAATTTTTAATTTTTAATTTTTAATTTTTATTTTTTAATTTTTAATTTTTAATTTTTAATTTTTAATTTTTAATTTTTAATTTTTAATTTTTAATTTTTAATTTTTAATTTTTAATTTTTAATTTTTAGTTTTTAATTTTTAATTTTTAAATTTTAATTTTTAATTTATAATTTATAATTTTTAATTTTTAATTTTTATTTTTAATTTTTATTTTTAATTTTTAATTTTTAATTTTTAATTTTTAATTTTTAATTTTTAATTTTTAATTTTTAATTTTTAATTTTTAATTTTTAATTTTTAATATTTAATTTTTAATTTTTAATTTTTAATTTTTAATTTTTAATTTTAATTTTTAAATTTTTAATTTTTAATTTTTAATTCTTAATTCTTAATTTTTAATTTTTAATTTTTAATTTTTAATTTTTAATTTTTAATTTTTAATTTTTAATTTTTAATTTTTAATTTTTAATTTTTAATTTTTAATTTTTAATTTTTAATTTTTAATTTTTAATTTTTAATTTTTAATTTTTAATTTTTAATTTTGAATTTTAATTTTTAATTTTGAATTTTTAATTTTTAATTTTTAATTTTTAATTTTTAATTTTTAATTTTTAATTTTTAATTTTTAATTTTTAATTTTTAATTTTTAATTTTTAATTTTTAATTTTTAATTTTTAATTTTTAATTTTTAATTTTTAATTTTTAATTTTTAATTTTTAATTTTTAATTTTTAATTTTTAATTTTTAATTTTTAATTTTTAATTTTTAATTTTTAATTTTTAATTTTTAAATTTTTAATTTTTAATTTTTAATATTTAATTTTTAATTTTTAATTTTTAATTTTTAATTTTTAATTTTTAATTTTTAATTTTTAATTTTTAATTTTTAATTTTTAATTTTTAATTTTTAATTTTTAATTTTTAATTTTTAATTTTTAATTTTTAATTTTTAATTTTTAATTTTTAATTTTTAATTTTTAATTTTTAATTTTTAATTTTTAATTTTTAATTTTTAATTTTTAATTTTTAATTTTTAATTTTTAATTTTTAATTTTTAATTTTTAATTTTTAATTTTTAATTTTTAATTTTTAATTTTTAATTTTTAATTTTTAATTTTTAATTTTTAATTTTTAATTTTTAATTTTTAATTTTTAATTTTAAATTTTAATTTTTATTTATGAATTTTGAATTTTTAATTTTTAATTTGTAATTTGTAATTTTTAATATTTAATTTTTAATTTTTAATTTTTAATTTTTAATTTTTAATTTTTAATTTTTAATTTTTAATTTTTAATTTTTAATTTTTAATTTTTAATTTTTAATTTTTAATTTTTAATTTTTAATTTTTAATTTTTAGTTTTTAATTTTTAATTCTTAATTTTTAATTTTTAATTTTTAATTTTTAATTTTTAATTTTTAATTTTTAATTTTTAATTTGTAATTTGTAATTTTTAATTTTTAATATTTAATTTTTAATTTTTAATTTTTAATTTTTAATTTTTAATTTTTAATTTTTAATTTTTAATTTTTAATTTTTAATTTTTAATTTTTAATTTTTAATTTTTAATTTTTAATTTTTAATTTTTAATTTTTAATTTTTAATTTTTAATTTTTAATTTTTAATTTTAAATTTTAATTTTTAATTTTGAATTTTTAATTTTTAATTTTTAATTTTTAATTTTTAATTTTTAATTTTTAATTTTTAATTTTTAATTTTTAATTTTTAATTTTTAATTTTTAATTTTTAATTTTTAATTTTTAATTTTTAATTTTTAATTTTTAATTTTTAATTTTTAATTTTTAATTTTTAATTTTTAATTTTTAATTTTTAATTTTTAATTTTTAATTTTTAATTTTTAATTTTTAATTTTTAATTTTTAATTTTTAATTTTTAATTTTTAATTTTTAATTTTTAATTTATAATTTTTAATTTTTAATTTTTAATTTTTAATTTTTAATTTTTAATTTTTAATTTTTAATTTTTAATTTTTAATTTGTAATTTGTAATTTGTAATTATTAATTTTTAATTTTTAATTTTTAATTTTTAGTTTTTAATTTTTAATTTTTAATTTTTAATTTTTAATTTTTAATTTTTAATTTTTTTATTTTTAGTTTTTAATTTTTAATTGTTAATTTTTAATTTTTAATTTTTAATTTTTAATTTTTAATTTTTAATTTTTAATTTTTAATTTTTAATTTTTAATTTTTAATTTTTAATTTTTAATTTTTAATTTTTAATTTTTGATTTTTAATTTTTAGTTTTTAATTTTTAATTTTTAATTTTTAATTTTTAATTTTTAATTTTTAGTTTTTAATTTTTTTTTTTTCATTATTCATTATTAATTTTTTATTTTTAATTTTTTTTTTAATTTTTTATTTTTCAATTTTTATTTTTCAGTCTTCATTTCTTATTTTCCATTTTTCATTTTACATTTAAAATTTTTAATTTTTTACTTTTCATTTTTAATTCTTCGTGTTTCATTTTTGATTTTTAATTTTTTAATTTTCATTTTAAATTTTTCATTATTTATTTTTCGTTTTTTATTTTTAATTTTTTATTTTTTATTTTTAATTTTATCATTTTTGATTTATCATTTTTTATTTTTTATTTTTCAGTTTTCGTTTTTTCTTCTTTAGTTTTCGTTTTTTATTTTTTATTTCTCATTTTTCATTTTTTATTTTTCATTTTTCTTTTTCAAGCAGGTTATTACATTTCATAATTTTTTCACCAATACAATCATAGGTCACACCGATTTTGTTTTACGGCTGACATGTTACGCTGTTTTTGTGATTGTATTGTGAAATATTAATTTACCCCCCTTCGCGTATAGATGTTTACCCATAAAAAAAAAAGCTGTAGTAAAGCAACAACGGCGACAGTTGCAATTTTTATTTGTCGAATTTTTAGCCAGCTCAAAAAGCTTTTTACTGGTGGGGACATTTTCAAAGAGGCCTTTTTGGCAGCAGCAGAGAGCTTATTTCACAATTTTAAAAATAAAATGGAGACTGTTGATGCTGTCACAGGTATGCAACTTTCAAGACAAAGAGTAACGAGACGAGTTGAAACCATGGCAATAGACTTGTGATCACAACTTAGACATTACAAAGCATTTGACATGGTGGATCATGAGGTTAAATTACACAAAATGTTTAATTTCTCTCCTTCGTCTATTCGTTTTTTGTCTTTATATCTGTTGAATCGTAGCCAGTCAGATTTTGCAAAGAATAAAACCTCTCGCGTTTTGCCGGTTATGAAGGGCGTACGACAAGGATCAATACTGGGACCTCCTCTTTTTACCATCTACGTGAACGACCTTGTAGAACAACTATTGTTTTGCAATGTACACATTAGGATGGCCCTTAATAAAAAAAGTGTTCAACCTCTCGGCCTCCCCCCCTATAAATATGCGAATAGCAAAAAAACTGAGAAATACAAAGTTTTGGGCCAATCAAAAAACATTTAGTCGTGCCTCAACGCGATTGAAAATTTCAAGTGTGTTTATATGGGGAAAATATGACTTTTTTTCAGATTTTACAAAAATTTCGTTCTACAGTTTAATTTTTTTCGACGAGTTGTTATATAATTCGGGATCAGTATTAAATTATCCTTCCAAAAAGCTATAAAACTTTAAAATCGAATGAAAACTCGCCAAGAAATAGCAAATGGCCCAGACCACTTTTGTGCCAAAAAAAAAAACTAGCTCATGAAATTTGATGGCATTTTTTTCAACTTTGAGAAATTGATTAAATCCATAATTTTTCGTCTCTATACTTGAAAGGACTCAGATATGAAGTTTTGTTTTATTACCACGTTGTTAACCTATTGCGCAAAAAGGCCGAATATGGGAAATTTTTTGATAAAATTTTGAAAACTCCTTTTTCAAGTTTTAAAAAATTTTCTTAAACAAAATTTTAAAAAATGGATCTGGCACCTTAAGGTTTTGTTAAGTGCATATTGCAGATTAACCGTGTGACTTTCTAAGTAAATCCCTGTCCCAAAATTTTTTTCACAAGCAGTTTATTTTTGCGGATTTCGAGAAAAATGGGATTTTTGTAAAATATTCTGTAAATGTACTTTTTCTAAATACTTTGTATCACAAGTTCATCACTTTTATACTTTTAAATGTTATATTTTATCTTAGTAGCCTAGGGTTTTGGAAAAAATGATATGACCCCATTAACCCTTTTGGAATTGGGGTCACATATCAGCCCAAGCTAATAAAAGGCAATTTGTTCAAAAAATTGAAATATTTTGCAAATACTGTTGAATTTTTAAAAGCGTTACTTAAAATATTATAACCAAATATGTATGTCTTCCGTTCCTAAAATTTGGGATAAATCCGAGAACGTTAACCCATTATTTGCCAAGGGGCCAGCTTTTGTTTTTAAGATATTTCTAAATAAAGATTACCGAAAACGAGTTTTTCTATTAAACCCGATTAAACCACTATTTAGAATTTAAGAAAAATAATTCGGTTAATTTTTATTTATTGAACCCATCAGTGCTCCTGGTATCAAAATAATCCAATGTGATATATCTTTGATGCAATTATCTGCTTATTTCCTGCTTGTATAAATTTAAACAACTTTTAACCAATTTTGTTATAAAATTATTTTATGTATAAAAACCATCTATATTTTTCTAAATAAAATAAGAAGACCCACAAATGACCCAAAGCTAATAAAAGACATTTTATTCAAAAGAATATGAAATATAAAATTAACATCTATATATCTGTGGTCACAAGCAATAACCGCCTAACTCGAAAATCATGCTTTCGAGAAAAATAGCTTTTTATATAAATGTAATGTGGCTTCATTACGACTTAGGTCAGAATATTTGTACTTATATCTTTTTAAATAACAGTGTTAGAGGAATGGGGATTTCACGTAAATATGAAGACATTTTAGTAGAATATGATAGCATACATAACTCAAATCGTTCTTAAGTCGACTTAGGCGGTTATCGCTTGTGACCACAAATATATAAAATTCATTTTCTGTATGCTTGTTTGTTTGTTTGACCGCTATACAAATTTTTATTTTTCAACGGATTTTCCCGAAATTTTTTACACACGATCCCTGTACTCCAGCTAAGGTCAGCATATACTTTTTATCGGCCACGCCTACTTTTCCGCCCACTTTTTATATAAAATTCATTTTCTGTTTTATTCATATTTGTTCACTATACAAATTTTTATTTTTCAACGGATTTCTCTGAAATTTGGTACACACGATCTCCGTACTCCAGGAAAAGTCGCCATGTAATTCCTACCGGCGGCGCCTACTTCTGTTTTTTGTTATATTTGTTCGCTATACAAATTTTTATTTTTCAACGCATATCTCTGAAATTTGGTACACACGATCTTTGTAGCCCAGGCCAGGTCACCGTGTGATTCTTGCGGCCTCACCTACTTTTACGCCCACTTTTTGTATACAATCCGTTTTCTGTTTTTTTGGTATATTTGTTTGCTATACAAAATTTTTATTTTTCAACCCATTTCTCTGAAATTTAGTACACACGATCTCTCTGCTCCAGGGAAGGTCAACATATTCTTCGTACCGTTCACGCCTACTGTTACGCCCACTTTTTGTATACCATTCATATTCTGTTTTTTGCTACATTGGTTCGCTACACAATTTTTTTTAAACGGATTTCTCTGAAATTTGCTACACACGATCTCTGTACTCCAGAGAGGTTGCCATATGATTCTTGCCGGCCACGCCTACTTCAACGCCCACTTTTTGTACAAAATAAATTTTCTGTTTTTTGGTATATTTGTTCACTGTAGAAATTTTTATTTTTCAAGGGATATCTAAAAATTGGTCACACGATCTCCATACTACATGGAAGGTCACCATATGCCTCTTGCAGGCCACGCCTACTTTGTGCCCACTTCTATGTATATAAAACTTATTTTTTTCCTTTTATTTGTTTCTTTATTTGATTGCTATACAAACTTTTATTTTTCAATGGCTTTCTCCGAAATTTAGTACATATTCCAGGGAAGGTCGTCATATGATTTTTACCGACCACGCCTACTTTTACGCCCAATTTTCATATAAAATTCATATTTTGTTGTGTGGTATATTTCTTCCCTATACAAATTTGTAATTTCTCTGAAATTTGGTTTACACGGGAATAACACGGTGAACAAATTCCCCAAATTAAAAAGAAGGTCCCCAAAAGAAATGAACATTCCCCATTTTTTTTTTATCGAAACAAAAAATGAACTTACTCCCCAAATTCGTTCTTAAATTTTTACAATATATGTCCTACAGTAAATGCATTTAAAATGAATATTCTTTTCAATAGCATCATTTTGTTACGCGGAAGCTATGCGCACGGGGAATACAGCTTAGCTAGAATATCGGAATGATCTGAAAAATATATTTTGACAATTAGACTAAGTTGGCAACAGCTGCGCGGCAGCAGAGGTGTGGCAGCCAAACGCGCGGAAGCGGTGCGCTCTCGGAACACAGCTCAGCTAAAATATCGCAATGCTCTGAGGAAGCGGCGCGCGTCGCGTGGATGCGGACGCTACGGATGCGGACGCGTCGCGCTCGCGGAACACAGCTCAGCTAAAATATCGCAATGATCTGAATAATATATTTTGGCGATTAAAATAACTTGACAACAACTATGCGGCAGCACGGGTGTAGCTGCCAAACGCACGGAAGCGGACGCGACTCGCTCGCGGAACACAGCTTAGTGAAATTTCGTATGATAATTTTTATCTAAGTATGGGAAATAATTACCTGTTGATCAAAATAGGCCACACATATACTATAAGGAGTTGCTTAAAGAAACCTTGCGACACAATATTAAACGTCGCATTAATTTTTCATTTCTGAAACTTGAATTTGACGTCTCTGCTCAATGATGATCACTTATTGAATGAAGTAATTCAATTTTTAAAAGTTCTGATTCCTTTAATTTGCAAACGATTCCGTTATATTTGATGTTTATAAATAAACTTAAAAAAAAACTTAAAGCGGTTTCGCAACTTATTTTTGAAGCATTTTTGCAGCAGCATCTTAAAAAAACTTCTAAATTAAAAAATCAAAAAATTTTAAATTGAAATAAAAAATGAATTTACTGCCCATACAAATTTTTGGGGAGAAAGTTCATTTTATTGGGGAACGTGTTCATTGGGGACTAAGTACTCAGCGCCTGGTAAGCATAGTGAACCATTTTTCACATCAAAGGCCTTTTTATCCCGGGCAAGACCGGGTAAAAACAGCTAGTATTCAATAAAGTTTCTCACATTCAACTTAGAAAGGCTCAGTAAGAGTTTGCATGGAGTTATGAATTCTTTAGCTTGTGGTTGACCGAAAATGTTGTTCAATTAGTCAAACCGCAGAATGGTTACGATGGAATAAGGCTCATGGCTAGGGAGTCAACCCTTTAATTGTTTTTATGTGCCAAATATATAGAGATATTCGATTCAGTATCAAACAAGTCTCGACGAAACATCGCATGGAAAAAATTGCGTCTCTTTTGATCTTAACTGTTCATTTACGGGTTAAAGCTTAGCCTGAAAAATTGATCCATACTCTTGTATCCTTGTTAGTGTTTTTTGGCCAAACTCGAGCCTTCTTCAGGTTACTCAAAATTATTGAAGATATATTATTGAAAGGTACACGACTTGGATTTCAGACCTTGTCTCAGATGCACTTAAAGTCGGTGCTATCACGAATTACTACTTTGAATTTAGGTTTCCACATCATTTCTTAACTTGTTTGTTCTTCATAAATTACGACATACTCGTAAGTCCTAACCAAACATTTCTAAAATTGTTTGATCATAAGTGCACACATTTTTCTATAACTCTTATGCACAACTAAAGCCTGCTAATTGTCTAGAGTCCTGGCTGACAATTGTAAGTCATTCCTATTCCACAACAGCACCAGCAAAAGCAAAGATAAAAAATAAAGATGAATTAAACAAGAGCACCAGAGAAGTGTGTTGTCGTACGCGTTATGTTTTTTTTTGTGTTGTTTTGCAATATTGCTTCTAAAAATTCGTTTAATTAGCAGCAATTAATCTGTAGTGTAGATGTAATTCATACTTGTCAACGACAATATGGCAAACAAAACAACAATAAAAACAACAACAACCTCAACAGCAACATCGACGGCAAAAAAAGCACGAACAATTCTTGTAATTGTTTGGCGTGGCACAAAGAATGAATATGAGGAAGAATAAAACGGTGGCCAGTGGCAAAGACCGACACACACTCTCACACTCACACATATGTGTAACATAGAAACCAACACCAAATGCGTCTTTTGTACTTATATTTTTTCATATATGGAGTATGAAATGTTGCACTGTTATTGGCGTGTGCTTCAAACATGAACGCATGAAGGCAGACATGCATGCTTGCTGCATGCAGTTGTCGGTTTATTAGTTGGGTGTTTTGGACGATATACGAGTATACGCTTCATACACTCTGTTTGAACAATGTGCGAAATAAACTATTGTCGGGTGACAACAAATTGTTTTCATTCATTCTTTTATGGGTCTGCTGTTGTACAAATTTTGTTGTAGTTGGTTTTTTTGTTTGTTTGTTTGCCATCAACAGCAGCTAGGGCTAGTTTCAGTGATGTCAATGATGCGGCATGGAAAATGTAACCAACTAGGGTTGGCTATGATTAAGGGAAAATGGAAAAAATAGGTTCAAATTTACGAACTGCAGTTTCAAAGCTTCTGAAGAAGCACTCGATCAAGTCGTAAGATATTTATTGTTAAGTTGAGGAACTCAAGCTTAAACTGAACATAACTTTATTTTTTTTTTTTTTAGATTTTGAACTGGCCCGGTGGTTGGCACTGTCATCTATTTTCATCTTTGGTAGCTTTCATCGTGAATATAATAGTTTTGCATCATGCTCCTTAGCAACGAAAGTACAGACGCTGGAGAAGAAAGCCTTATGTAATCAGGCCCTCACATTTTATTTTTATGATTGGTTGTCTCCTCACAGTCGATATAAAGGTGAAGCAGCCAGGTTAGTGTTATCAGGCGTGGAAAATGTCCGTCTCTTGACAAAAGTTTGCGACACCACTAAATCATTTGCGGAACATTTGATTTACTTCTTCAATTTAAAGAAATATGCAGATGCGGAACATTGCTTACTTCCAAAAGGATATGGTGAGGCTGCCTTAAGTGACCGAAGTTGTCGTGAGTAGTTTCAAAAGTTTAAGAACGGTGAATTTGACATCGAAGACTTTCGAAATGGATTAAAACTCGTGACATACGCGTGAAGAACTTGCATTTACATTAGGAGTAACACAACAGAAGATTCACATCGTCTAAAATAATTGGGAATTATTTAAAAATAAGGAAATTGGGATCCATTCACATTTCCACATGCAAAATGGTGCTTGCCAAAGCATAAGCAAAATGGATTTCTTAGCCGTATAGTCATTGGTGAAGAAAAAAGGATCCACTATAATAACCAATTAGGAAGAAAACTTGATACCACCTGGCCATAACAAATGTTCTTGGAATAGATCTCTTGTTGTGTATTTGTTGCTATTCCAAGCAAGACAACGATATTCTCCTGCATAATTATAATCCACCACACTTTGAGCGTCGTTCAAAACCTATTTGCATACATTAAATTGGAAGTGTTAACCCACCCGTCATATTCCCGATAAATTGCTCCTTCTGATTTCAACTTATCTTGATCGATGACACATGACCTGTCTGAACACTTCACTTCATTTGAATACTCCCTAATTTTGGTCAATTCCTTAGAAGGTGAAGCATTATTCCGACACGATATCCCCACGCTGCTAGAAGGGTTGGAAAAAGAAGGTTCCGTTTTTCCGCAATAAATGCATAATTGTTGATTTAAAACACATGGCGGAAACTTATTTGTACAGCTGATGCATATATCGCACCTTAAATACAAAAGTGACACAACTCGAAATTTTCCAAAAATTGACTTTTTTCCATAAATTAATTCACAGTTCACATCTCTAACTACTGCAAAAATATATTTCTCACAACTCTCTTCCTTAACTTGAAAAATGCTGCTATGTCTGTTTTTATGTTAATTGAGTTGCTTCAGCACGATCAACTAAAGAGAATCATTTTTAGTTCTGTTAAAGTGCTGAATAACAATTGTTTACTTTTATTAGACATAAAGAGTGTTATTTTGAGTTCGGCCGCGATTGTTGAAAAAATTTATAAATTTTGAGGTGTATTATTTTGCATTGTGCTGTTTTAATTAAAAACAAGTGAGTTTTATTGAGTGTATTATTTTGTAATGTGCCTTTTTTGATAAAATTATCTTGATTGTCGAAAGTTTTATCAAAAATTTTCTTACTTTAAAGTATAAAACAAATAAAGTGGGATAAGCCATTTGTTTGTCTACATATTGTGCTTGCCTTTTATAATTTCTTGCACTATTTTCAATGCAAAATTTAATCGTTCAGTTGTGCCGTTTTTGTTGAAAATTACATGTTAAAACAATGAACATTATTCAATTACTACGAAAACGAATTCTAACAAGTCATATGGATGATAGTAGTGCGGATATATTTAGCAATCCTGGAAGTGAATTTTGTGTATCCGAAACAACAAAAAGCATCACCTCGGAAGAATACTCAGAAGAAGAAAGTATACAAATATTTAATAGAAAGAGAAAATGTTCTAAATATACAATTCGAAATAAGAAACAACAGAAACAAAAATCATTAAGAAATGCCGGAGTCTCTTATACATCACTTTCGAAGTCAAAAATATTAATAAATGGAAGATGTGTACGGCCACCCTGCCAAACAAAGTGCCGGTTTCGATGCAGTGAACTAATTTCCGAATCGTCGCGCCTTTGAATATTTAATAAATATTGGGGTTGCGCTGACTTGCAAAGACAGAGAGAATTTATAGCTAGCCATATGAAAGCAATTAAACCAAAATACAGATATACTTGCACAGATAGGTTTCGCAAACTTAATAATTCGTTTTCCTTTGACGTCAACTCAGAGCTTATTAGAGTGTGTAAGACATTTTTTAGGGCAACTCTTAATATAAGTGACAGCGTAATATGAACAGTTATTGAAAAAAAGAACCAAGAAAGTTTCATTGAGCTTGACCTTCGTGGAAAGCATAGTAATCATATAATAATAAGCCCTGAAATCAAAAACAGTATGAGAGAATTTATTCAAAATATTCCACGAATCGAATCTCATTACTTACGTGCTAAAACTTCGCGGGAGTTCATTGAAAATAGTAAAAGTATTTCAGATCTATACCAAGACTATAAAGAATCTCGTGAAGCTGAAAATTTAGAATTTGGAAATAAAATTATGTTTTACAGAATATTTAGTACAGAATTCAACATTGCTTTTTTCAAACCAAAAAAAGATCAGTGTACATGTGTATGACTTACAGGCTGTTTTACCGTTTCCAAATGGCTTTACTTCTTGTTTTCACTACAAAAGTAAAATTAGCTGTTATAATTTTACTGTTAGTGACCTCAGTGCCAAATATGTAGATGTTTTTTTTTTTTTTGACTGAAGTAGAAGGAAAACGTGGGAGCAATGAGATCGGAAACTGAGTGCTTTTATAAATTCAGAATCTGGTACAAAAAGCAAAAAATGCTCAAGATTTAGATTTAGTTTTCTATTCTGACAACTGCTGCGGCCAACAAAAAAATAAGTACATTCTTTCAATGTATGCATATGCCATACATAAGTGTAATCTACAAAGTATTACGCATAAATATCTTATTAAAGGTTAAAGGTCACTCTCAAAACGAAGGAGACAATGTGCACAGCGTTATTGAAAAGCAAGTAAAAAGGCATTTAAGTAGTAATCCCATACATATATGTGCCAGACCAATACACAAGTCTCATAGCAACTGCTAAAAAACAGGTCCACCATATAAAGTTCGGGAATTATCACACGAAGCTTTCTATGATTTAAAGTCTCTACAAGAAGAGTGGGGTCAAAATTTTTGCACAAATGAAGACAATCAGAAAGTTATAAGCGGGACATTAAAGTCCGTCATATAAATAAAGAAAATTCCAATTCATTTTTTTATAAAACTTCTTGCAAAGAAACCAACTATCAAAAGGTATGTGTAAGGAACATTTTGAAGCATTTTAAGCCTTGGAGTTCCATCAAGTAAGTATTGATAGGCTTTCTGCATTTATACTAAATTTTTGCTACATATAAGAAACACAAAAAAATTTTTTATCGTTTACAATTTTAGCTTATGCGCGATTTATTCGGAAAGGCTACCGCTTCCACAAATAAAGCAAAAGGACATAAAAGAACTGGTGAATAAAAATCATATTCCCAACAACTTCTACGAGTCCTATTACAAATACTTATTTACTATTTAGCTTCAACAGTATTTTAAAACTCAAAATTTAGATAAGTAAATATATTTCGTTTAATATAATGAGCTATTTTGATTTGAATTTTTGCAAGTTTGATTTGAGCTAATGACATGAATAATTCTCTATTTTGAAATACACATACTTCAATATAAACATAATTTGTATTATTCCTGTGAATTTTCTAATTTCTCTTATTGCTGTTCAGTTGGCGAATAGGAAACTTAACAAATTAAAGCATATTATCAGTTAAAGGGGCACAACTTGAGATAATATCACTAGTGAAATGAAAATATTTCAGTTAGAGAGTCATAACTCAAAATATTATTTTATTTCCACAAACACAATATAAAATTTGAAAAAAATTTGCAAAATTTTCCTCAAAATTAACATTTTTCCTAATGAAACTAATTTTTTTCAAATATTACAATCACTTTTACATAAAGAGTTTTTTGCCTCTCCTGAAAATTTGAAAATTTTGAGTTGTGTCACTTTTGTATTTAAGGTGCGATATGCTAGTTCAATTTGAAGTATCCCGTAAGGAATATCACTAGATAGAAGAGACGTTATCAATAGCTTCGATTGCCTGAAGCTGTTTGAGCTTTTAAAATGTCCCGGAGTATATTCAGTCTTCTTAATAGCAGACGCTATGAGACATCAATTTTCTCCATAATAGGGTTCAGGTCCTATTATAGGAGTAGTGGAGAATAATCAATGTAGTTCGTGTGAGATCTCATTTCGTTTCATCCGTGATGCCCAGTAATCAAAATTAAAGCTATTGTGTTCCGCCTGTTCATGAATATCAGAACATTCCATTATTTATATCTTTATTTAGCCCATAATTAAATCTTTAAATTAAAAAAAGAAACACAATCTTCGGGAATTTATATCATGAGAAGATGAAATTTAAGCAACACAGAAATTTATGCATTTTCTTTATCTATAGTAAAGTAAAGCTGCCACGGTCAAAGTCATGTTAATTCTGGATGTAGAGTTATCTCAGTCATTGAATGCTTTCAAAATTTTACCCACAATGACTTACTTCAAACAGTGAATTAATTACTGAAACAAAGCCTACTTTGAAGGGTTGATAAATCTCTATATTCAAAGGGATTAAAACTTTTGAAAAACGTTGGATTACATTCGGTCGAACATATAAGCCAACTATTGAAAACTCTAAATGATTATGTTAAGGGGCAGCACTTTTCCAAATTATAAAGTGGAGTTTGAGCACGAAAGCCCAGACAGTTATTATACATGAATTGACGCACTAACATTAAACCAATTTTTCTTTTCGATTTTTCTCAAAAAGAGCATCAGAGTTTTGTATTTATGAGTCTGACATGCAACCTAAATAACAAGCATTCGAATGCCAACTTTCTAATGAGCTGAATCCGAAATAAAAACACGTAAAAGTTGATCTAAAATCAAAGTTATGGTGACTGTTTCCTTCAATTGCAATCATTTCCGAAGGATAAATGGTAACTAGATAATACTATCCCGGCATTATAAGACATTTGAAAAGAAAGAGAATATCTGCGAAAATTTTGTCCAAGAAAAAAATCAACTCGTTTAACAATTAGTTCACTCAATTTTTTACTATGTCTTCAGAAAGACGGACTGTATACATTGTGTAGCTAGTGCAGGGTACAGACAGCAAGAGATAATCTTTTTTTCTGGACTTATGGTACATTTATAGAACAGTAATAACAAAACTGCTAGTTTTCACAATTATGAGATCAGCGATAAATAAAATCATAGTTCGCAAAGTCGTCAGTGTCTTAAGTTATTGAACATTTAAAATTTTCAGAAATGTCACAAGGCATGCTTTCTGAAGCTGAGCAAGGTCAAATTATCGTTTTATACTATACTAGCAGATTCCAGCCCTCGAAATTCGAGCGCAAATTCTAGGAAATTTTCTTTTTTCATTAAATAAAGCCCCTAAAGGTATGCTAATCAATTATAGACAATTAACAAATTACCGCAAAAAAACAAACTCATTTTTATTACAAACACATTAACGAATTTAATAAACACACACATAGCATTGTATAATTTTCTGTATCTGTTAGTAACAAATTTAAATGCAATTTACTCAAAATAAAGGAAAAAATTTAAAAATCTGTAAATCTGCAAAACGGCTAAAAAGAAATACCTTTCAAATAATATACGTTTGGTCAAAATCGGGATAAAACGGTAGAACAAAACATCGGTCACAAGAAATCGCCTAGCCTATTAATATTATAGATTATTGCGCAGTAGCAATGAAAGAAATCAGAAAGAAACTTTATCATAGTCTTTGAAACGCACGAAATTTTTTAAAAAATCGAAAAATATACGAAACGCATCAAACGAATGCGTACTCTGACCACTGAGGCTCATATTTCATACAAAGCCAGTCCTTGTTACTAATCGGCTTGAAGACGTAGGTGGATGCAAATGTGTCAAAGGCAATAAAATTCCAAAAATAACTATGCATACATATGAAAGAAGCTGGAGCTAATTTTGCTATTAGAAATATGTACATCAAGTGGGAGAGGATGAGTTGTATTTTCATCTACTTTGAAATATAAGTTCACATTAAATCAAAGTACTTCCCGAAAGGAACCATTGCGTTTCACATGACACAATTTTGGAGGTCGAAGCATAATGGTTTGGGGGCATTTTCAGCTGAGGTTTGCTTGGAATTTCAACCAACATTTTTAGAAGAAAAATATGACACACACTGGTGTTTTCAGCAGTATAACACTCCATGTTAGCCGAGAAACAAACCAGTGGTTTTTATCAAAAACCCTAACAGTTTTAGAGTGGCCGGCATGGTATGCTCACTAGACGTTTCAACCCCATAGAAAATTTATGACAAAACGAATATAACTAGGTAATCGACAGTTTGAACTAACTGCAGGTTTAGTAACCACTGCGAGGGAAAAATGGCAATGAATTGACCAAACCCCAAATAACAGCCCTCTTGGAAGTATTAAAAAACAAACTAGAGATGTTTAGAAGAAGAGAGGAGATTGTATACAATATTCTTTATTGCCTAAACATTGATATTTCCTTACTTTTCACTAAAAAACCCTCGATGACCTTATAATTCTGAAACACTTGTATTTTTGTAATTGTTAAAATTTTTGTTGTTGCTTGTATACTTTCTAAAAAGTTTTTTTACGTTACAGTCCGCCGTTCTAGACTGGTTAGGTAGTAACCTTATTGTTGTAAAATGCACCTTATCATTACTTTTTTCCAAGATTAAAATTTACAATTTAATGGAAGTTGTGTCGACTCAATAGAATTTATTAAAATAAAACGGCTCAAAGTGCTGAATTCCATACCGAAATATACATCCAAAAATATTGTGAATTGTTGAATTGTTCAACTGAATTGTTCATTGAAAAATGCGTATTACATCAAATGTAGTCTACTTGGAAGGTAACGAGGTAAATTTTGTAAACTGCGTAAACATTTTGAGTTTTACAAATTCCCGTTATTTATTTAAATCAGAGATAATATAACTAACGGATCCCATTGATTTGAAATATTCCGTTTATATAATTTTGTTATGACATTAGAAATATATGAACTCCAGATAGATGATATTAAATATTAATATTTCATGGGAATTTTCACCACTAACGACTCATATGCTACGTGTAATTAACCCAGTTTTAAGAAGGTCGCTATTTTAGTACTCTAAAGAAAATATCATAATTAATGACTTTATAGAGTTCAAAATAAGAAAAACACAGAAGGGCTCGAACCAAACCTATGTTGTAAATAAAAACCAAAAGTTTGGCATGAGAACGCCAAATCCTTTGGAGATTTTACTATACTGGCCTAGTACTTTCACCCTGACTTGGAATTTCTCACCCCCCTCCCCCCCCCCCCCCCCACTCTCCCATGATGACATTTCTCTTCAGTAAGGTTTGCCATTTCATGATGGAAAGATATACGAGCTAACAACGAGTCGAAATTATTAAAATTTACTACCGAAATTAGGAGTCAGTGGCCTCAAAGTTAAGAGCGCTACGTCCAATTTATGGTCGTCATAATCGTCTTAGCAGATCAACAATTGAGCGTCTAGTGGAAAAATTTGAATCCACAGGCACAGTACAAAATGTTCCCGTGCCAGTGAGACAAAGAAGTGCCCGTAGTGTCGAGAATATTGCTGCCGCTGAGGCTTCAGTTGAAGAAAGCCCAAATGTGTCTCTCACACGTCGTTCTCAAGCGTTGGGCAGCTCTGTGACGTCGTTGTGGCGAATTTTGCGGAAAGATCTTGGCCTACATCCTTACAAGATCAAACTGACGCAAGAACTGAAGCCGCTTGACCACCAGAAGCGTCGTTTGTTCGTGAATTAGGCTGAGCAACAACTTGAAAATGATTCGGATTTTCATCGAAAAATCATCTTCAGCGATGAGGCTCATTTCTGGCTGAATGGCTTCGTCAATAAACAAAATATGCGTTACTGGTCAGACAGCAATCCACACGTACTCCATGAATCATCATTGCATCCCGAAAAAATTACGGTTTGGTGCGGTTTATGGGCCGGCGGCGTCATTGGGCCGTACTTCTTCCGTGATGATCAAGACCGGCACGTTACTGTGAATGGGAATCGCTACCTTTCAATGATAACCGAATATTTTTGGCCCCAATTGGATGATGTGGACTTGGAGGACATGTGGTTCCAACAGGACGCCGCCACAAGCCACACAGCGAATGTCACAATCAATTTATTGGAAATCAAGTTTGGAGAACGTGAAATGTCCAGTCGAGTGGTCTACGCCAACAAGCCAGCGACGATTGATGAACTTCGTACGAATATCGAACGTGAAATTGCAGCAGTATCGGCCGATTTAACCGATTTCAACTTGAAAACCGTCGAAAATTGGGTTCAGCGTCTGGACTTCTGCAAGCGTGCGCATGGTGGACATGCAAGAGAGATCGATTTCCATACATAATGGCATCGAACGTACTTTCACAGGAATAAAGAATTTCGTCGATATCTAAAACCGTTTTTGTTTTATTTAAAAAAACTTTTGTAGCGCTCTTATTGAAAAACCCTTTATATCCTCCTTTAACGTCCGTGATTTTTTTTTAAGTACCCAGGAATCGATTTTACCAAATTTTGAATGGTTAGCAAAGATAACTCCTTCCAAAGTCCTTCCACCTTAGCAGTTGTTTTGTTGCGCGTTGTAGTTAAGCTCCTATTTCTGTTTGTGGAAGCTCACACAATCTCAATAACATTTAAATCAAGGCTCTGAGGTGTCCAATCCAACGTATTTACTTCTACATCTCTTAGGAAATAAGTAATAATTCTGACTTTGTGGCATGGTGAACTAACCTTTTTCTATTGACATAAATATTTTTTGAAACTACACTACATTCCTAAATTTTAGATGTGACCACCTCTATTTCATATAATTTCACGTTATAGTCTTGGCATCATTTGAATCAATTTTTTCAAAGTTTCTGGAGTGATCTGGTTCCATACTTCCTTAGAAGTAGGATAGATAGTTCTAACCTTCCCGTCCAATTTATCCCACACTAACTCTGTAGGATTGAGGTCAGATGATTGCAGTATGGTCACCATTTCATAAATTTACAGGTTCCAGTTGCTTCTTGGGTCCCTAAATACTGCTTAAAACTTTTTGCTGTATGTTAATTATTAATTCAGTGACCATGGCACGACCTTTCGGGATAGTTATGTACCGGCTTTAATCGAGTATTTCTTCGATTCTGCATAACTCGCCAACATTCTCGCCTGCAAAGCAACCTCAGTCCATTACGGAACCCCCGCCGTATTTGACTGTTGGCACTAGGCATGCAAACGACGCACGTTCTCCAGCTGAACGCCTCAGCAAAACTAGGCTTTTGGAGCCGAGTACTTCAAACTTCAATTCAACGGACCAATCATTGAAAATGGCAGAATCGCCTTGAGGAAACTTTATTTTCGATTGGAGTAAAAAAGATAGATTCATAAAAAATATGAAAACGGGCTTTAAACGATTTGTTCAAGGTCTTTTGGTATACTTTTAAGTTTAAAAATTGTCCGTGACAAAATATTTTTGTCAATAAGTTCTTCCTTTTGAAGATAGTCAATAAAAACTATCCCAAAACGATGCACGTCCCAAAACGATGTTGGTTTTGTTCTATTATGAGCAAACACGGCAACCAACTCACAGACAGCTTTCTCATCTCTAAATTTTCAATCAATGTATAGAACTTTTTGAAATACCTGTCATTTCAGCAAGCTCGCGTACCTTCAGCCGACGATCATGCAATACCATTTTGTGGATTTTCTGGCGGTGTTTGCCTCGGCAGCTCATATGTCCTCGTTTATATTCTGTCACCCAATTTTTTTTTGTCGTAAACGAAGAAGCAGACACCCCCAGAGTAGAATTTAGCTCAACTTTAATATTGTTTGGACTGCGGCCATAACGGTGACAAATTTTGTCTATGGTTACAAATTTACTGCGATCGTTTATATAAATTGGTTTTTGTAGATTGGCGCCTTGAAAATTAAAACATATATTTTATAATTTTATGAAATTTTTTCTTTAGTGCTCATTAAATGTGCAATTTTTTTGTAAAAGGAGTTTCCTTACGGGCTAATGATGGTCAAATGTAAATAAAAATCAATTAATTTTCTTTTTTACTCTACGTTTTATAAGGTTGCCACTTTTCACCAAAATATTTTTTTTTTCAAACTACTGCCGCCATCTATACATCAGTTAGGGTTGTTCTGGTTGGCCTCTTTTAGTCATCTTTCAATAGTTTTTCTGCTAACTATAACTTTTGGTGTAATCTTTAACTTGCCTCAGAATTACGCGGTCATCTCTGTGAGTTGTTTTGCGTGGCCGCCCGATCTAGCCAAGTTCTTTCTTGAACTCAATTTTTATGTTTATTTATTTGACACTTTGTATAATTTGCTGAGATATTTCATTGTACTTTATAACCATGCCATTTCATAGATATTTGCTTAATTCGTGTATTTTACCCATTTTCTTTAAAGAAATAATGAATAAAAAATCCTTTCCCAATTGCAAGAGGTCCATATTACAGTACGCGAAACTAAGAATAACTAAAATAATGCATTATCAAAATACTTTTGTCCAGCCAACAACGGTTAGTCTCATACACCGCTATCTTTTGCGCTCCATTAGCTACCGATATGGTAGGCAAAAAAAAAAGAGAATATATTAAAAAACAAGTAAGAGTGTTAAATTCGGCTGTGCCGAATCTTTGATACCCTCCACCTCGGTTTGAGTATTGATAATAAATGTAAACAAAATATTGGAAAAAGTAAACAATTTGTTAAACTTAATACCAAATTATTTCAGCAAATTCTTTGGGTTGGTTTTCGTCTTTTCTATTATTTCGGATTTATTTCGGTGTTCGCTTTTTGGTCATCGTGGTTATATGACATAACTTCTCGTTTAATTTAGTTTTTGCTAATTAAGTAGCTCGCCCTAACCTCCATTGCAAAGGTAATGGTTGTGTAGGGTGGCTATATGCATTAAATCTTGCTAATTGGAGATGGCTGTGGCCATATAGGTCGGATAGAGTAACAAAATAATTACCAAAAAAAAAAAGCTCCCTCAACTTTTTTATTAAAATATTGCCATATTTGGAAAACATTGAGAATAAATTTAAATTAATAAATAATCAAATTAGGGATGCCAAACGCAAAAAACCAAATGTTCCAAAAAAAACTTCAAATTTTCATCCAAAAAAAATTATGAAAAATTATATATAAATAACATTCTCATCAAATTGCGTTTATTTATGTAACAATTTTTATGTTCGCAATTCTTAAGTATCATTTGAGGTTTTCTAAAATTCATTGAATCCGACAATCGCAAAATATATCGACAGCTATTGTTGTTTGCACTAAGCATTAAGTGATTCACTAAGTACATACATCTTAACGACAGTCGACAAATCTATTTTTCTATTTATTTAAATTGTAAATGAGTGGCATCTCTGTCAAAATAAGCGAAAAACACAAAGAAGAATAGAAAAAAACAAATTACTTCGTGTTTGTCAGGATGATTTTATCTTTATGTTAATATCTTTATTTTTTTACTAATATTTCTGTTTATTTATTTGAAAATGAAATAATGAATTGAATATGCTATTTAATTTTTTTATTTATATAAAAAAGTTTTTTAATAGAAGCAAAATATTTTCACTATTTTATGATTTTTATTTATGTATGACGACATTTCAACCTAAAAATTTAAGTTTTTATCGATTGATTAAACAACACAAAAATGGTTGTCGTTTAGATAACAACAACAGCTGACTTTAACAATAGCGAATATCGTTTAAAAATTTTACTGATAATTTTGCTATTTTCTTTTTTTTAACGATTCGACTATCGTTAAAAGAAGTTACTGAATCGCGGTACTGAAAAGCTATTAATTTCTCCTGAATGTCAATATTTTTTTTAATGTAAACATTTTTTAAATGTAAACATATTTGGTGTTTTTTTTTTTTTTTGGAATTTGATGCAATTGATGTCTTCTAAATTTAAAATTATTATTTCCGACGTTTTGATATGATTTTCTGAAATTCAATTAATATTTTATAATTTGTAATTGGAAATTTTATTCCAGTTTTTAGAATTGATATTTTCTAAAATTTGAATGGAAAATTTAAAAAGTGCAATTTTGTGTTTATGTGAATAATAATGATTTAGTAATTATAAACAATTTTTAAAAATGAGATGTAATCGCAATTAGATATTTTGTAGGTAAAGCAGAATAATAATTCTATATAACTATGTAGCACTGTTTTGAAAGCAAAAAACTCATTGATGAACTCGGTAACTCTATTTTGTAAAGACAACAAAAAGTTAACATGCCAAACTTATGTTCATACTTGTAAAAGAATAATGAAAAAACTTATGAAATAAAAGACCAGCCCGTGTATACTCTTAACATTGTTCTGTATGATATTTAGTGGAAAATATTGACATTCATTTTAAAATAGAAAAAGCTAATTAGAACAAAAATTGTGGCGCCATCTACTGTGGCATAGTCACGCTGAGCTAAATGAAGTGACACTCTGTTAATGCAAAAGAAATTTCCCTTAAAACAAAATATTGCAGAATTTTATGTAAATAAAATAATATACCGATTTATTTCTAACATGCAGTTATTTTATGGATATATATATATAGAATATATTTAGAATATATGTATATTATTTGTAATATTTGATATGTGTATGTATGTATGTATACGTAAATATTACACACAAAAAATACAACATCAAACGTTATTTTTGTGTTTTTTTCTCTTTAAATAAATTAATACATAAAATTTTTTTTTGCTAAATTTACATTGTTTTTTTTAATAACAACTACGAATTTTAGCATTATTTGCTTTAGATGCTGGTGAATTTTTACTCCCTTTATATTAACTCGTAGTGTCTGCTTGTCGAAAAAATTTTGGGTTGATTTTAACCCCTTTCCCGTGACCCTATCGATCTGAAACTTTGCAGGCAGGCTCGTGGCAAGGACAGAAATGATCTAATAAATTTTTTTTGTGATGCCAAAACATTGGAAACTTTAAAATTTTTCTACCAGAGTTGATAAAAAAAAATGTACAAAGGGTTAGTTTTAATTATATTATTACCACAACGACCACAAAAACAACAAGTCCAGCTATGACAACAATACAACATTTAGAATAACAACAAGAACAATATAGAAATATATTTTTAATTTTTTTTACTTTTTCAGAGATCCCTGGACCTGTTCCATCGATTTTAATGATTTTTGAAATAGAAATGTTCCCACCAGTTTGGTGAATCACTCTCACTAAAAGTGATGGCCCTAGCTATCCAATTGAGGACGTGATCGCGACAAGAACAACATAGAAAATTATATTTTTTCAAGACTTTTTTTAGTTCTTCATTCAAATCTCGGGCCCTAGTCGACCGATTTGGACGATTTTAAATAGCAAACTTCTCAGGATGTTAATGAATAATTTTTTATATCAACGAGCACCCTAGCTGCCCGATTGATGCCGTCATCGTGATTTCCACAGACGGACAGACGGTCAGACGGACAGACGGACATCGCTATATCAACTCCGGTTGGTATAAGGATCACAAATATATATATTTTATGGGGTCCAAAATTTTTTTTCTAATTATTACAAAAGGAATGACAAACTTATATACACCCTCTGCACGCTGGACTGGAGGGTATAATAATATGATTTGACCCTTTAAAATGTTTTTTTTTTTGTTTAAGCACAGGTATTTATTATAGAGTTCTTGTATATCTTTTATACGATTGGGTTTAAAGCAATGCGTTTTTTTTTTTTTAATATATAAATTTCTTTAAAAAGTAATCATGGATTGAATTTGGTATTTATTGCTTTACGAAAAATCTTTATATGTAGTGTGAAAACTTTCTCACAAATTAATATTTTTTAAGTCGATTACATCAAAAATTTAAAATAGTTGGTCACATAATGAATTGATTATTGTCCACAACTAAATGTTGAATATAAACAAATATTCGTCTTCTTTCATTTTGTTAGCAATTAACACAGCTGCCTTTAACTATTTGATAGAGCTTGAAATATGTTGCTCCTTGCTATTTTCGTTTTTTTGCCTCCACTATTATGGCACTGCATTCTTAAGCAGGGTTTTTTCTTTGCTCTGCCAACAATTTAAGTACACTCTACAAGTATTTAGTACCGCATTTATGAAATTCTTGTTTAGTGTTGCCGAGGATTTTTCTTTTTGTATGGCAGCTTGTCTGTTCGTAGAAATCAGTTTATTACCATGACATTACACATATTTAATAGTGACAAAATTCATGGAATTATATTCAATTGAATATACATTTTTTTTTATTTGTATTTTGAGTAGGAATTAAGAAAACAGAAAAACTGTTTTTAATCTGTATTTTGAGTAGGAATTAAGAAAACAGAAAAACTGTTTGTATTAAAAAAAGAACTTTTAATCTGTACTGAATAATTTTATTTGTAACTCTATGTGGTTTTTGAGTGAATGAATTTGATAAATACGACTCTATTAATGGTCATTAATCAGGGACTGACATATTAATTATAATTCTTAAGAAAGAGGGGAAGGAAGAGAAAAGTCATGATAAACATGTATGAATACAAATAATATCATTTCCGTATGAAATTAAAATTGACACTTGCTAGAAATAGTGTCCGTACACCAAAAACTAAAACTTGCATTCTAATACATTATTAAGCTATATATTATATCGAGTGAAAAGTACGTGGTCTCGTATGGAGATGGTATGGCAAGTGATAATTTTTACAGTATTCAGAAAAATTCTGTCAAAATTTAATAAAAAAGTTACCGTTATAATATCGTTACCCTTATATGATGCTGCTTTTAAAGTTTGAGAAAATATGGATTGCAAAGTGTTTCGTGGTTTGATTAAACATTGTTTTTGGTGGAAAAAATGTTGTCCAAGCCAAAGAATGGATTGATAAACATTATGATAAATCTTTGCCGTCATATTCAATGGTTAAAGGTGACAGATCATCCTGGTCGTCCAAATGAGGCAGAAACAATCGTAAGAAAAGTGCATCAGGTTGTATTGGATAATCGAAAGATTAATGTAAAGGCCAGTTTACACTATCACACTTTGTAATACGATCTGTCAGAAATTCGAGTATTATGAAAAAGTCGTATAATGTAAAAAGCTTTTGTTATGAAATTGACAGTCTGTAGGATTTCATTTTCGAAGTCCGATGGTTTTTGAAACATTTCTAAAAACTTGCCATTTTCATCGGACCAGAGTTGTTTTTTTTTTTGGTAATATTAAAAAAATGGTAAACAAAAACAAAGAAAGTGAAAATAAAATATAAATTTCAAAATAAATTTGCTTATTATTCTAAACAGCTGTTTTCATAAGACTTGAGTGTTATGGTGTAAATGGCCTAAGTATGCAGAAATAATGTCGGTACGACTTTATGACAGTCCGATGAATTTCATCGGATTTTTATTTCGAAAAATCATACGACTGAGTGGTATCATGTAAATGGGCCTTAAGTGAGATTGCTGGCATTACAAAGACATACATCAACAGAGCGACTTCGGCATATATTACATGATCATTTAAATATGAAAAATCTTTCTGCTCGATTGGTACCGCGATTTTTAACAGCGGAACAAAAGCTGAAACGTGTTCATGATTCATATACAGTCTGCGGAGTGGTAAAAAGCGCGTGAGCACCGACCCAAACGGCCAAGAACTCAACAATCGGCTGGAAAATAATGGTCAAATTTTTTTTGGCCGCACGTGGTATAATATTTATTGATTACTTGGAGAAAAGAAATTAATAATTCATATAAGAAACGGAAGCCAATTTTGAAGAGATTGACTAATCATATTTTTTTCAAGGAAATCAAGATGGTATAGGATCGTTGGAAGAAGTAAATTTCACTTAACGGAGATCACGTTAAAGAATAAATTTTTTTTCAAATACAAAAAACTGGTTTTTCACTGATCGGCCACAGAGTTTTATGCAGGTAAAAAAGTAAAAAATCATAAGAAAAAGTATCTATTTAAAATATTAATACAAAAAAGTAGATCCCGGGGACCTTTTTGATTTTCAAACTCTCACAATTCCTTAATATTTTATGGGTTGAATACCTGAACCGCACATGTATTCCAAGAAAAAAGTGTGCTGAGTTGATTAAAGCTAATTTGAAAGCGACATGAGGAATAGTTTACATTTTATTGAGGTTAAATAACGTTTAGTACGTGGATTAGTGAAAAGGTCCCTACGGCCCTTGTACCGACATTGGAATAAATCGCTAATGACAGGACCTGTGAATGACACATATGATACCTACACCATATTCCACACGCTCATTATGATGCATATTATCATACCGCAAACCAATCGCAAAGCCAGGGAAGTAACGACCGTATGGAATTCGGCAAATCCAACGAAGAAAAAAGAATAGAAAATAATCATAATAATAATCATAATCATAATAAAAGAGTTCGCTGCATTTTTGATTATCGTTTTGTATGCTGGGCTGTCTAAATCGAATAATGAGCCTTCTAAGGAATTCTGGGGCTAAAAAAATCCCTTTGGACTATTATTCTTAGGGAGCTGTTAAGCAGCATGAGTATTACGCTAGTCATCCAGCGTCGATTGAGGCACTGAAAAGAGAAATTAGTGCAGCCATCGGTAAAAAACAGCTCCATATTGTCCAAAATGTACTTAAAAATTGGAGGGGGTCATTCGAATGGCATAGCATTTCATAATTAACCGCAAGGATTGCACTTTCGAATAAAAAACCTGATCAATAAAAAAAATTAGTAGTTTTTTACTTATATCAAACTAAAAATGCATAACTCATATGGTCCACCCTGTATAAGAGCCAGAAAAAGTATTCGTAC